>JARHVA010003490.1:1042500-1395000 GCA_037957365.1 Torreya grandis
ACTCTGAAATAATCAACTGTTGCTAGTTTGTCTTTCCATAGCTCATAAGGAGTCTTGTCACTATTGACTCTCAATAATACTCTATTTTGAATATGCACTACTGTAGTAATTATCTCTCTCCAATATTTATCTACTATATTGGATTCATTTAGCATTGTTCTTACCATCTCTTGGACTGTTCTATTTTTTCGTTCAACTACTCTATTTTACTGTAGAGTTCTGACTGTTGAATAATGTCTCTTTATTCTATGGTCTTCAAAAAACTCAATAAATTGATTTGACATAAATTCTCTTCTTTTATCTAATCATAGACACTTAATCTTCAAACTAGTTTCATTCTCAACTAATACTTTGAATGCTTTGAAATATTTGAAAGCTTTTGATTTTTTCTTTAAAAATATTACCCAAGTCATACTTAAAAAATCATCAATAAGCAACATGGAATATTTATCACCTTGAGTAATTTGAGTTTACATAGGTCCACATAGATCACTGTGAATAAGCTCTAGTATCTGAGTGGTTAAGTACTCTTCTATTTTGAACCGTCTTCTAGCTTGCTTCCCATGCTGACAAGGTTCACAAAGTGTGTCAGATGGTTTTGTAGTCTTTAGAAGAGTTTTGACTACTTGATTCTTAGTGATGTTGAAAATATTTTCAAAATTTATGTGCCCCATTCTCCTATGTCATAGCCAACTTTATTCAATCTGACTCAAACAACATCTTTGACCTTTGATGTCTGACAGCATATACAAATTATTACATGTTCTCTGAGCATCTATAACCAACTTATCTAAATATTTTCTTCTAATTTCATAAACTTCTATATAAAAATTTAGTGTGTGCTCCTAATCACACATTTGACTTACACTCAAAATATTATGCTTAAGACTTTCTACATACAAAATATTTTTAGTTTTAGTTCTACCATTATCCAAACTTAGTGTATCTTTTTCAACAATTCTGGTAGTAGTATTGTCTTTGAATTTTATTATGCCACCATTGATCTTCTTTAAGGTTATGAACTTAATATTATTTCCTATCATGTGCCTCAAACATCCACTATCAATGAACCATGGCTTTTTTTCATTTCTTGCATGCAAAGCTATCTGCACCAACATAGATTTTTTAGGTTATTTCTTTTGCCATGAACATGTCTAAACTTTTTTCTTGATAAATGGAGCCTTAAAACTCTGGTCCTTCTTGATTGAATCAAACATGCTTCTACAGTACTGAGCTATGTGTTTGAATTTATTACACTTATAACATATTATGGCCTTTTCATAAAATCCTGATAGAGGAGCAAAAGAGTTGTGGCTTTTGCTTGACTCTACATGAATTTTTTTCTCTTTATTTATGAAATTGTTAACCTTTTTTTGACATTTTATTTTATTTTGACCATATCTATTAGAATAAAAATAGTAACCATAAAAATATGACTTATTTGTGTATCTCTGACCTGATTGCCTTTTGTAGCTCTATTCCCTCCAACCTTCTTTATTTTAGATGCCCTCTGTATTCTTAACTACTTCCTTTTTTATTTCTTCTTTTATAAGAGCTTCAACGTAGCTCTTTCCTTTTTATTTATCTATGAAAGTAGTGACCTTCTCTTTCTCTTTTTCAAATCCAATACCTATCTTATCTGACATTGATCTTTGATTTTTTAATATCTTATTCAACATATTAGTGCTATTCTTAAATTTTGAATTATTGGTTGCTCTATCATTGATTACTTTATTTGTTTTCTCAAGATCTACTTTTAAAGAAGCAATTTAAATAACATAACTTTCACATTATTTACTTACTATTTTCAATCGTGCCATTACATCTTTATTCTTCTTGGCTTCTTCAAAGTGTGCTTGTAGATCTTTAATTACTTCTTTTGACTTCTTTTTATTTTTCTCAATTTAAAGATTTAATCTTTGATTCTTCTTTTCAAAATATTTTAACTCTTTTAAGGCAAAAATAAGTTCTCCTTCCAGATTTACGTTAGCTTCATCCTATTCTTCTTCTTGATCATATGTACTTTTACTTGTAAAGGTATCTTTATGTATGGTCACGAATAAAATCTTTTCTTCTTCTGAATCATTGACTCCACTATCTTTGGCTGAGCTAGGATCTTTAGAATACAAACCCTTCTTCTCAAATTTCTTTTTAAATTTACATTTTAAATTCTTCTTATATGTAGAATTTCTTTCTTCATTGTCATCATTACCCTTATTTGGGCATTTAGCTATAAATATTCAATCTTTATACAATTAAAATATTTAAAAGGTAATTTTTTTAAATATTTATTTATGCCTTTTTTTCATTTATAAATGAATAAATCTCTGTTGTCATCTTCATCATCACTAGAACTATCACTTGATTCTTAAATCTTACCCTTCTCTTTCTTTGTTGTCTTGAAAGTAGCTTCTCTCTTTGAGGGTTTATCTTGTTCAGTCTGTATCTCATATACTATAAAAATACCATGAAGCTCATCCATCTTTAGCTTGGCTAAATTCTTCATCTCTTTAATTGAAGAAACTTTTGCATCATATCTCAATGGTAGAGATCTCAATTTTTTTTGAACTATAGTTGATTCTTCTAAATTTTCTCTAAGATCTTGAATCTGATTAACTATTTGATCAACCTACAGAAGATAACTTGCTATATTTTTTTCCTCTTCCATTTTAAAACTCTTAAACTATCTTCTAAAAGTTTGAAACTTAACTTGCTGAAACTTTCCATCACCTATGTAAATATTCTAAAGTTTACCTAAGTTTCATGAGTAGATTTATATTGCATAACTTTAACAAATTTAGATTCATATAAACCACATAAAATAGCATTTAAAGCTTTAGCATTATTTTCACTTGCCTTCTTTTCTATCAGAGTAGTTACAAGTGTCTGTGGCTCTTCATATTCCTCCACCACTACTTGCCATATGTCGAATCTAAGGGCCATCAAATAAGGCTTCATCCTTATGCTCCAAAAAATATAATTCATCCCATCAAACAAAGGTGCCTTGTTTGTAAAAAATCTTTCATGTGATCCAACCATCGTGCTTTCCCAATTTACCTTCAAGCTGTAAAATTTTTTCAAAAAGAATTACCTCTGATACCAATTGTTAAACATGAAATATACTAAGAAGGTGGGTGAATCAGTATATTATATATATATTTACTTAATCTAATTTATTTTCTTAACCATTTGATCACACATTCAAGATACGTAATAAAACTAAAATAATAATTTACACCACACAAGAGAGAGAGAGACACCAAATTTTTACGTGGAAACTCAAAGTAAAAAAACCATAAAAAATAAACTCAAGTATATGAATGAGCACCAACTCAAAATATGAAGTTCTCAATCCCCAACTTGTAGGAGCACTAACCCTTTTATTGAGTACCAACATAATAACTATTTATGAGCATCAACCCACAAGAGCACCAACACCTTACAAAGATTTATGAGCACCAACCCATAGGAGTACCAACCCCTCTTGTGTATAAAACACAACTATCTCTCAATGTTACTTACTCAACAAATGATAGAACTCTACAATATCTCCTACTTTTCTCTCTTTAAAAACAAATACAAACCATGCACTCTCTTACATATTACAAATGGCTTCTCAAACCTTTATTTATAGATTTTCAAAAAACTTTTGGCAGTCACCCTTTATGACTCTTCAATCCTCATGAAAAATAACACCAAACTTGCATGACTCTTCATATCCTTGCATTTGAAAAGTCATATGGTGACCCTTCATAAGCAAAAACATCCTTTCCTCTTTTGTCTTTATCTTGGTGACTTTTCATATTCTTCAAAGTGTCCTTTCATGGAAAAATTCACCATACCTTTTTTGTCTTCACATAATGACTCTTGGAATTCCTCAAGATGACTCTTCATAAGAAAATGCATCCCATTACTCTTTCGTCTTATACCCCATGACTCTTTGAATTCTCCATGGGCCCTCTTTTGACTTATATGCAACCAAAAATATAGTCATTAATATTAAATAAATATTAACATACATTAGCCAATATATAAATATTAAAAACACTATTAAATGCAATGGGGCCTTTATCATCAATAATGCTAGACCTTTGACATCAATGATAATATTTCTAACAATCTTCTCCTTTGTTATTGATGGTAACCTCAAACTAAAATTGCCACATCTTAAAACTTGCTTATACTACCATCTAAAAAACATACAATAACTCCCTCTTACTATAGCAACCTGTAACTATTCTCTGTACCTATTTATGCACCTATACATGTACTTATGATTCTCCCCCTTTGACATCAATAGCAGAGGGCCTCCCTATAGCTAACACTTAGATCCCCCTCAATTGATGCTAAATTTCAATAATATAAAGTAAAGGAAATTACTCCCAAATTCTCTCATAGATACTTCAATGTGTCTTTTAGTAGTGCTTTTGTGAAAATATCTGCAATCTATTCTGTAGTACTGATATACTCTATCTTAACATGTTGATCTATAACTTGCTCTCTCAAGAAGTGATATGTAATGGGAATATGTTTTGTTCTTGAATGCATCACTAGATTCTTTGAAATATTAATAGCAATTGTGTTATCATAAAAAATAGAAATAGGTTCATCATACTTTACCTTGATATCTATTAAAGTTTGCTTCATCTAAAGCACTTGAGTACAACACAATACCACTACAATATATTCTGCTTCAGCTGTAGAAAGTGATACTAATTTTTTTTTTATTTAACCATGATACTAAGCTATCACTAAGGAAAAAAACTCTTCCACTTGTACTCTTTTTTTCATCCAAGCACCCTACCTAATATAAATCTGTATAAGCAACTAAAATAAAATCTCTACTTGTGGGATACCATAATCCATAATCTAATATCCCCTTGATATATCTAAATATTCTTTTCACCAACTGAATATGACTATCTTTTAAAGATGACTGATATCTTGCAACCATACTTACTACATGTATGATGTCTGGTCTCAATGCTGTCAAATACAAAAGATTACCAATCATATATCTATACAAAGATTGATTTGTAATAGGTGAATCTTCATCCTTACTCACCTTATTTCTTATATACATTGGTGTGCCAACTGGTGCACTATCTTCAAAACCAAAATTTTTCAATATTTCCTTAGTATATTTACTTTAAAATATAAAAATTTCTTTATTTGATTGAAATATTTGTAAGCTTAAGAAAAATGACAATTTTTTAAGCATAGACATCTCAAATTATTTTTGCATATTATCAATTTTTTTTTTCAATATTTCTTCCAAAAATGATGTCATCAACATATACCATAACAATAAATTAATGCTCACCTTCTATTTTGATATAAAGATTACTGTTAGTAAATCCTCTCTTGAAACCTTGATCCTGTAGGTACTTATCAAGTCTTATATACCAAGCTCTAGGAGCTTGTTTAAATCCATATAATTTAATTTTCAATTTACATACATGGTTACTAATATTTAAGAGAATAAATCTCTCAAGCTGCTTAATGTAGACCTCTTTTTCTAGATTCCTATTTAGGAATGCAGATTTGATATCTATTTGAAACACTTTGAAAATTTTAAACACTACATATGCAAGAAACATTCTAATAGCCTCTAACCTTACCACTAGTGCAAAAGTTTTTTTAAAATCTATTTCCTCAATCTAAGCATATTTTTTACATACTAATCTTGCTTTATTTCTGGTCACTTCTCCATTTTTATTCAACTTATTTTTATAAACCCATTTTGTTCCTATCACATTATGATCTTTTAGTCTAGACACTAATTCCTAAGTATCATTCTTTTCTATCTGATTTAATTCTTCATCCATAGCCTTAACCCAATGCTTATCATGTCCAGCTTCTGAAAAAGTTTTAGGCTAAATTTTAGATAACAAAGAGAAATTAACTTGCTCAAATTCACTTACCATCATTCTTCTAGTGTAAATTCTTTCATTTATGTCCTCGATAATGTTACTTTCATTATGATTTCTCTGAACATATTTGGATGGAGTTTTGGTGTCATTTTTCTCCTTCTCATCTTCATCTGATTCTTCAAAATCTTTCTCTTCAATAATTTTAGGAATGTCTACTAGATCACTGATTCTTTATGTTTCATCTTCTTCTATCTTGATACTTACACTTTCAATAATTTTCTTGAATCTTTTGTTATAACATTTATAAGCTCTATTTTTTAAAGAATAATCAAGAAATATACCTTTATCTGCTCTTGATTCAAACTTACCATATTTTTTATCGGTTCTCTTTATGAAGCATCTACTACTAAAAACTTTTAAATAATCAACTACTGCTAGTTTGTCTTTCCATAGCTCATAAAGAGTCTTGTCATTATTGAATCTCAATAATACTCTATTTTTAATATGCACTACTGTAGAAACTACCTCTCTCCAATATTTATCTGTTATTTTAGATTCATTTAGCATTATCTTCACCATCTCCTGGACTATTCTATTTTTTTGTTTAACTACTCCATTTTGCTATGGAGTTCTGGCTATTAAATAATGTATTTTTATTCCATGGTCTTTACAAAACTCAATAAATTGATCTGACATAAATTTTTCTCCTCGATATGATATTAGACACTTAATCTTTAAACTAGTTTCATTCTCAACTAATGCTTTAAATGATTTGAAATATCTGAAAGCTTCTAATTTTTTTTAAAAAATATTACCTACGTCATACATGAAAAATCATCAATAAGTAACATGAAATATTTCTCATCTTGAGTACTTTGAGTTCTCATAGGTCCACATTAATTAGTGTGAACAAGCTCTAGCATCTAATTGGTTGAGTACTCTTTACTTTTGAACTACCTTCTAACCTGCTTCTCATGCTGACAAGGTTCACAAAGTATGTCAGATGGCTTTGTAATTTTTGAAACATTTCTAATTGATTGATTCTTACTTATATTGATAAGATTGTCAAAATTTATGTGTCCCATTCTCCTGTGCCATAGCTAACTTTCTTCAATCTGACTCAATCAACATTTTGACCTTTGATATCTGATAGCAGATACAAATTATTACTTATTCTCTAAGCATCTGCAACCAATGCATCTGAGTCTTTTCTTCTAATTTCAAAACCTTCTGCATAAAACTTTAGTGTATTCCCATGATCACATATTTCACTTACACTCAAAATATTATACTTAAGACCTTCTACATACAAAATATTTTTAGTTTTAGTTCTACCATTATCCAAACTTAGTGTACCTTTCCCAACAATTCTAATAGTAATATTATCTTTAAATTTCACTATGCCACCATTGATCTTATTCAAGGTTATAAACTTGATCTTATCTCCTATCATGTGCCTCAAACATCCACTATCAATGAACTATAAATTTTATTCATTTCTTGCATGCAAAGCTATCTACATCAACATATATTTTGCAAGTTATTTTTTTTGCCATGAACCTGTCTAAACTTTCTTCTTGATAAATAGAGCCTTGAAACTTTGGTTCTTCTTGATTGACTCAAATATGATTCTATAGTATCAAGCTATGTGTTTGAAGTTGTTACACTTTTAACATATTATGGCCTCTTCATTAAAGCCTGATAGAGTAGCAAAAGAGTTGTGGCTTCTACTTGACTATGCATGACTTTCTTTCTCCTTATTTATGAAATTCTTAGTCTTTTTTTGACATTCTATTTTCTTTTAACCATATCTATTAGAATAAAAATATTAACCATAAAAATAGGTCTATTTGTGTATCTCTAACCTGATTGCCTTTTGTAGCTTTGTTTTCTCCAGCCTTCTTTGTTTGAGATATCCTTTGTTTTCTTAACTACTTCCTTTTTTATTTCTTCTTTTATAAAAGCTTCATCAGAGCTCTTTCCTTTTTCCTTGTCTATAAAAGTAGTGACTTCCTCTTTCTCTTATTCAAATCTAATACCTTTATTATCTGACATTGATCTTTTATTTTCTAATATTTTATTCAACATATTAGTGCTATTCTTAAATTTTGAATCATTGGCTACTCTATCATTGATTGCTTTATTCGTTTTCTCAAAATTTGATTTAAAAAAAACAATTTCAATAACATACCTTTCACATGCTTTACTTACGATTTTCAACTGTGCCAATAGATCTTCTTTATTCTTTTTGCCTTCTTTAAAGTGTGCTTATAGATCTTCAATTATTTCCTTTGACTCATTTTTATTTTTATCGATTTGGAGCTTTAATCTTCAATTCTTCTTTTCAAGATATTTTAACTCTTCTAAGGCTCAAATGAGTTCTCCTTCAAGATTTACTTTAGCTTCATCATGTTATTCTTCTTGATCATCTATACTTTTGCTTGCAGAGGCATCTTCATGTATGGCCATGAATAGAATCTCTTCTTCTTCTGAATCACTGACTCCACTATCTTTGGTTGAGTTAGGATCTTTAGAATATAAACTCTTCTTCTCAAATCCCTTCTTAAATTTACCTTTGAAATTATTTTTGTATGTAGACTTTCCTTCTTCATTGTTATCATTACCCTTATTTGGGCATTTAGCTGCAAAATGTCCAATCTTTCCACAATTAAAATATTTATAAGATAATTTTTTTTGATATTTACTTGTGCCCTTTTTTGGCTTGTAAATGAATAGAGCTCCATTATCATCTTCATCATTGCTAGAACTATCACTTGATTTTTGAATCTTAGCCTTATCTTTCTTTGATGTCTTGAAAGTATCTTCTCTCTTTGAAGGTTTATCTTGTTCATTATACATCTCATATGCCGTAAGAATACCATGAAGCTCATCCATCTTTAGCTTAGCTAAATTCTTTATCTCTTCAATTGCTAAAACTTTTGCATCATATCTCAATGGTAGAGATCTCAAAAAATTTTAAACTACAATTGATTCTTATAAATTTTTTCAAAGACCTTGAATATGATTAACTATTTGATCAGCCCATAAAAGATAATTTTCTATATTTTATTCCTCTTCCATCTTCAAACTCTCAAATTGTCTTCTAAAAGTCTGAAGCTTAGCTTGCTGAACCTTTCCATCACCTTCGTAAATATTATCAAGTTTTACCCAAATTTTATGAGTAGATTTACATTGCATAATTTTAACAAATTTAGATTCACATGAAGCACATGAAATAGCATTTAAAGCTTTATCATTATTTTCACTTGCCTTCTTTTCTATCAGAGTAGTTACAAGTGTCTATGGCTCTTCATATTCCTCCACCAATACTTGCCATATGTTGAATCGAAGGGCCATCAAATAAGTCTTCATCCTTATTATCTAAAAAACATAATTCATCCCATCAAATAAAGGTGCCTTATTTGTAGAAATCCTTCATGTGATCCATCCATCATGCTTTCCTTATCTACCTTCAAGCTGTAAATTTTTTTAAAAAGGAACCTACTCTGATACCAATTGTTAAGCAAAAAATATACTGAGAGGGGGGGGTGAATTAGTATATTATATGTCTTTTTACTTAATCTGATTTCTTTTCTTAACCACTTCATTGCACATTCAATATATGCAATAAAATTGAAAAAATAATTTACACCACACAAGAGAGAGAGACACTAGATTTTTATGTGGAAAATCAAAGTGGGAAAAACCATGAAGAATAATATCAAGTGTATGGATGAGCATCAACTCAAAATACAAAGTTTGCAAGCACCAACTTGCAAGAGAACTGACCCCTTTGCCGAACACCAACACAACAACTATTTGTGAGAACTAACCCACAGGAACACCAACCCCTTACAAAGATTTGTGAGCACAAACCCACAGGAGCACCAACCCCTCTTGTATATAAAGCACAACTATCTCTCAATGTAGCTTACTCATCAAATGATAAAAATCTATAATATCTCCTACTTTTCTCTCTTCAAAAACAAATACAAACCATGCACTCTCTTACACATTACAAATAGATTCTCAAGCCTTTATTTATAGCTTTCCAAAAGACCTTTGGCATTCACCATTTGTGGCTCTTCAATCCTCATGGAAAATGGTGCCAAACTTGCATGACCTTTCATATCCTTGCATTTGAAAATTCATATGGTGACCCTTCATTAGCAAAAACATCCTTTCCTCTTTTATCTTTATTTTGGTGACTTTTCATCTTCCTCAAAGTGTCCCTTCATGGAAAAATGTGCCTAACTCTTTTGTCTTCACATGGTGATTCTTGAAATTCCTCAAGATGACTCTTCATAAGAAAATGCATCCCATTCCTCTTTTGTCTTATACCCTGTGCCTCTTTAACTTCTCCATGGGCCCTTTTTTGACTTATATGCAACCAAAAATATATTCATTAATATTAAATAAATATTAACACACATTAGCCAAGATATGAATATTTAAAACGCCATTAAATGCAATGGGGTGTTTATCACCAATAATGCTAGACCTTTGACATCAATGATAATATTTACAACAAATTCTAGACTAGGAGTAAGGTTATGTTCCTTTTCCTCAACTATATTTTTTTCCTTTTATTTCTCTTGAACTTCCTCATTGATAGAAGAATATTCCTCTATTTATTCTTCTATCTTTTCTTCATCAGGAAAATGTTATTTCATCTCTTCTTCCACCTCATTTTATTCCGTTTCTTCCTATGCCTCCTCTTCTTCTATTTCTTCTTTAGTCTGAAAAATTTCCACTAGTGGATTTTTCATTGCTTTCTTCTTCACCAAAATTCAAAGCTTCTTTAGAGGTGTCCTCTTCCAAGGAAATATAAATTGTGACTACCTTGGAGGAAGTTTCTCTTGTTCTTATTCACTTAGCCCTCAACATATGAGAGTAACTCTTTGGTCTGTTGGATGTTGCTACAAAAAGCTTTTACTTTTTAGTAGGTGGGGGACTTACTAAGGGTGGAGGAGTTTCTATGGGTGAAGGAGTCACTACAGGTGGAGTAGATGTTATGGGTGGTCTAAGATGAATAACAACCTATGGTGGAAGATGAGTAATGGCTACAAAGTCTTCCTAAATGACATTAGGTCTGGTGGAGGCTAAGACTCTCTTCAAAATTAATATGGTTAAACAATGATGGGAAAGTGCTAAAGGTTTTTCTTTCTAAAATTCCTTAGCCATTCTTCTAAAAAAGTTTAGAAATTAATAAGGGATGCTTATGATATGGCCATGCTTTAAATGAATAAAAAAATGTAAGTGAGGGGTATATAACAAAGACAACCTACCTTCCCTTTTGAGGTATTTAATGATAAACATGGTTGCCTGATACTAATGGGTAGGGAGAGACAACCTTTTTATGACTTGATTATTAAATTATAATTTGTCTCATGGCCTAGTGAATCTTTCCCTATAATCTATAGTGATGTGTCTTTTTATCTATTCTTCCCATACAATAGGTAGACTAGTTGCTTTTGATATCAACTCTTTTATTAGGACTATCTATAGTCCCTTAACATCTACTCTGTCATTCCTCAGGGTTAAGGTAATATCTTTTAATATTCTCAAATCATATTATGCCCATCTCTCTCTATAGACCATCCATCCTGGAGCATAAAAAAGGCCTATTATCCTGGGTTATTTTTTAAAATCATTGTTTAACCCTAAATTTAGATAAGGAGATATATATGGTTAATGGGTATTAGATTTGTGCTTACACAAGGATGGTAAAATAACCTAATGAGCAAGATAATTAATAAAAAACTTAGACAAATAATATTCTAAATTTATACAACCAAGATTGCTAAAAATAATAAATTATAACTATTGATATATTTTCAATGAATAGGAAACAATGATACTTATCTAGTTTACTATGCATATGTAGGTCTGATATAGAATAGGCTAAAATTTAACTGGAAGTTGATATTAAAATAATCATTAGATTGTAGAAATATTATTTTTGTGGCCTTAGACACTTGTATCAGATTTAGATGTAACCAATTAGAGCCTAACTAGATAGATAAGTGTCTTGTACGAAATACGAACTAGATATGGATGTGACCAATTAGAGCCTTCTGGGTTTTATGTCATCTTTATTCTAATGTATAAATATCATGTGCATAGGATATCACTCTTTATCAGATGATCAAAACCTTAAATTCTTCACCCTTAGAGCGATTATGGAAAAAATGGGTTAATGAGATCATGGTGATAAGTTTCCCTAAAGACCCCTCTATCAATGGGCACTGCCTACATAACCAATACTCTAAATAAGGCCTATAACTTATGTAGTTTTACCTTACATGTTGAATTGTGTGCACAATAGGATGTAATGCATGATAATTAAAGACATACAATGACCTAGCTTGTAACTTAGAAAATATGGCTCATGAACTGCTCTTAGAATGCTTCAGACCTATGGAAATACTGCTGCTATGGCTAATATAGAAAAAGGGCTGAATAGGGTAGGTTTCTCACTTTAATTCTTGATTGAGTACTTCTTTGGAAGTATCCTTGTGAGTTATAGGTGTTTTATCTAGGTGACTATTAGGTGAGGAATGAATAAGGGTTGATCTTGTATATATATAAATACCTCGTAGAAATATCTCGCACTAAAGCACATAGGATGACATTCAGGATACATTTCATTTTTAAATTGGTTGGGAACTATACACTTTATAGGAAATTTAGACACTTGTATCAATATAGGTGTCTATTTGGGATGCAAGTGTCTAGGGAGTTAGAAAACATGTACAAGTCTAAAACTAGCAATGAAGGATAATAATCGGGTATTAAAATTTTTGCCCAGTATAAAAGGCCTGGTCATTAGAATAAAAATGGTCAAACTTAGAGACAAGAAATTTAGGCATAAAGAGATAGTGAACATGAGCCTTTTGATAGTGGGAAAGTCTACAATTGAAAGGTACAACCATGATAGATATTTATCAAGTGTATAAGACTGAAGTAATATATAAATTACATTTTAGTATCTACAAATGTGTGGTCTATGGGTTCCATGTGTTTTATATCTCCTCCAATTTTTACTCAAGTTATTTATTGTTGTTACCTTTGTAGCTTATGTTGTTTTAAAAATTACACACTTTTTATTAGGAAGTAGGATGTCATTTTTGAGTATAAATTTAGAACAAAATTTCATCCTTTCACTAATATAATTATATAATTAGAATCAGGTTTACTTTTTTGATTAATGTGTTGTGTCCAATGTGTCCTTGGATATTACATGTGTAAAGTGACATTGAGAACCCCCTCCACAACTTAAAATATTCACTTGACCTCAAGTGTAATTAATGGGACAATTGGGTACACACATCAAATGAGGTGAGAGAAAAGTGACATGAAATCATTAGGGGAACATGACATTGGATGATGACCAGGCATTGAGATGATGTGGGAGAGAATGAAATTAAAATTTTGGGTAAAGGTGGATTCTTGTAAAATTGAGTACTCATGAATAGTCATATCATAGTAATAATCAATAATCATAGCAAAATAAAATACAAGAGTAATATATATTATTCTAAATTCCTAATATAAGTACTTGGTCTATTGCACTAGTTTGACCAATAGAATTATTTATAGTAGATGGCTAATATTGCAATTTGTTAGAGATTTTCTATAAAGATCCATCAATTGGATGAAATATAGACATGTATAATAGTTGAGGTATTATGACAAATAATTGCCTTGGTAACTATCTTGAAAGTGCTAAAGAGAGGTTCTATTGCACCATTATTGTGACTTTTTTTATGGGAATGTTTAGTTTGAATTTGAACTCCCAAACCTTGAAATAATGATTTCCTTGTATGCTAATATTATCATAAAATGATAGAATACCCCTAAGGATAATATTGTTTGATTAAAAAATAAATAACTAGGGGTGGAAGGCTATAGGTTGCTTCTGGAGATGATAATTGTGCAAGAAGGAAAGAGGTAGTAATGGTTATAGGTGCATTTTGGGAACATGCAACAACTTTACATATACAAACTTACTTAGCAAAAGAGTAAAAACTAGTCACTTAATATTCAAGACCATTTGATATGAGAGCTACTGGAACTAATTACAGAAAGGGGGATACAAAGTGTTAAAGGACTCTTGTAGATGTTGTAGGTCTAAATAGAGTTGTAATAGATGATGTAGTCAAAATATATTTATTTGTAGATGATAGAGGTTGAAACAAAGTTACCTATAACAAGCTAAAAGTATGAACTATATAGCTCTGGAGGCTACAAGCATAGATGATTACTTACATATTTAGATGTTATAGGTGTAGATGCTTACCTATAGCTTTGGATGTTGTAGGTGTAGCTGTTGCAAGTTTGAAGTTTACCTACAACAATAAAAAATGGACATGTAGTAATTAAAAGTGGACATGTAACAACTGAAAGTTAGCAATGAATTATATTAATGAATTTTATTTTTGTTTTGATACTAGGGGATAGTAAGATGATTTTACACCTTGGTTTCCCCCCCACTTTTTACTTTTTACTCTTGAGTAGACAACATGTTGGTTTTCCACTTAGGGCCTTTTGTTGTTATTTTGGCCATCCAATAAGTAGGTTTTCCAACCAAAACTACAATGTGTGATGTACTTCCCTTTAATAAATAGGGCTGAAATGTCTTGTCTAGACTCCAAAAATTTATAATGATGAACTAATAGGCTATTTAGAGTGTTTATCTAATATACAATTGGTTCCCATGTTTATACAAGGCTAGTCTTCAGTCATGAACTTTTGAATGAACTCCTCTTTATAGAGATGTTTCTTGTATAACTTAAGATAGACTCTAGTGACCATCAAATAAAATCTAACTAGATAAATTATGTATAACTTGATTGATCCATTATCAAACACCTTTTCTATCTCATAATGACCTAACCATCTAGTTTGAAGTTTGCCTTTATGGTCCTTATATTTGGAGTCAAAAAGAAATGTCCAATCTTATGGCTCTAACTTCCTTATTTTAATAAAATTATCATGTCATTTGATCTTTTGATACTGAATTATTTTTATGTGATGTAAAGAATCTCTTCTCATTTCATCAGGAGTGTTGAGTTGTAAAACCCTTTGCTTTTATGCTTATGTCAAAACCATGCCAAGTTTTAGGGTAATCCTTAGAGTCTTGAGTTTAAATTATATAGGATAAATAACCTTCTTACCTTAGACCAAATCACAAGGTGTGAATCCCATGGTTATCTTCCATGTGGTCTTATAAGCCCATACAAAGTCTAAAATATATTTTGACTAATCATGATAGTGTATAACTATTATCTTAGTAAGGATGTTCTCAAACACCCTATTAATGACCGCTATTTGGCCTTTGGATTTCAAATGATATGGAGTAGACTTATTATGCATGAATTCATACTCTTATACAAGGCATACAATTAGATCAGACATGAATTATGGTAACACAAATATTTTTAGAGATACTATGTCAAGTTTAGATGTCAACGTGTTTCAGATCAGCCCCTGTGATCCTTCATCAGAAAAGAAACACATCAATCATCTAAACTTGACACAGTATCTCCAAAATTATTTTTGTTATTATATGGACTATGAAAGCTTTAAATCTTTATGAATTATGGTCCTTGATCAAAGACTATCTCTTGTGGAACTCCAAATCTTGTAAATATTTCCTCATAGAGTAATTTTGCTTCCATTTCATCTTGTACAAGAGTTAAAGCTCTAACTTCTATCCATTTATTGAGGTAGTTTGTACATACCAAAATATACTCCTTACCTTGAGAAGGTGGGTCTATTAGGCTAATGAAGTTAATCCCCCATTTTTAAAAGTGTTTTAAGGCTAAATGAGGCTAAAGTGGAATCTCATATGAATGTGTTGGTTTCCCCATACATTGGCATCTATCACATTGGCGAGTGTATGTGATAGCATCTATATGAAGAGTAGGCCAATAGTAACTAGTGGTAAGGATATTTTAAGTTGTCCTCTTAGCTAAAAAATGACCCCCAAAAGGTTCATCATGACTTACTTGAATAATATCAAACACTTTATCCTCTTTCACCCATCTTCTCAAAATTAGATCAAGTCTAGTGTGGATGAGATATCCAAAAATCCAAGAGTATGGGATGTTTTTAGCCACTAATTTTTGTTTTTATAGGTGAAAAATGTGTAGGAGTCTGACCTAAAAATAAATAATTAGAAATATCTATAAACCAAAGAGTGTTAACATTCAAAGCAAAGAGACGTTTTTCAGGAAAAGAGTAATCTACTAGTGGACTAGTTTCATTAGGATGTAATCTAGACATAAAATCTATTACTACATTATCTTTACCAGGCCTATCCATAATAGTAATGTCAAATTTTTATAACAATAAAAATAAAAACCATTTGATTATTTTACTTATTACTACTAGTTTTTTCATTAAATATTTAATAACAACATGATCAATATGAATAAATATAGGATAACTAGTAATGTAATGTCAAAATTTGTTTATAGCATACACTACTGTGAGGAATTCCTTCTCTATGATTGTGCAGTTTATCTCTGCATGTTATAAATTATTGATGGTGAAATAGATAACGTACTTGAGTGACCCTTATTTTTTCCCAAGGACTACCCCAAGTTTTGTTTCTAATGCATCAATATGAATTTGGAAGGGTAGCTTCCAATCTAGACCTCTCAACATGGGTGTTGTCACAAGTAAGTATTTAAGAGTTTGAAAGGTTTCTTAGCATGCATTTGTCCATTCAAAATTAACATATTTTTATAGAAAATCAAAAGATAGAATTTTTATCTTACTAAATTATTTTATGAACCTACAATAATATCTAACATGTCCTATAAAAATTCATACATCTCATTATTTTTGTGGTGTGGGCAAGTTTTTGATTATTTATATCTTAGTAAGGTCTACCATAATTCCTGAGGTTAAAACATGGTTTAAAAATACAATTTATTCTTGTATGATCATGTAACACTTCTCATGACTCAATAAAAATCTATTATCTTGAAAAATTTGGATAACTTTCTCCAAGTTTTTAAGGGATTCATTGTAAGTGTCCACATAGACCGTGAATTCATCTATGTATATTTTAACATAATCATGGGATAGACTAGCAAAAATGCTCAATACCACCCTTTGAAAAGTGTTAGGATAATTACATAGCCATAATGATAAGACCAAGTAAGCATTAGTATCACAAGGGCATGTAAATTTTGTCTTATCTTGGTCTTGTGGGGTAATTTTGATATTATTGTATCCGTTGAAGCCATCTAGGAAAGAGAAAAATTTATTCCCATAAAATGTGTCAAGAACTTGGTCAATGAATGGGAGAGGAAAGTGATCTATAGTTGTGGTAGTTTTTAACTCTCTATAGTCCACACAAATATTCCATTTTCCATTCTTAAAGTGGAGAAACCCATTGGCCATTAGAGATGGGATATATGAAGCCTGCATCTAGGAGTTTTTGTAGTTCAACTTTTACAATTTCCCAGATAGTAGGGTTTATCCTTAT
Organism: Torreya grandis; assembly: GCA_037957365.1. Lineage (NCBI taxonomy): Eukaryota > Viridiplantae > Streptophyta > Pinopsida > Cupressales > Taxaceae > Torreya > Torreya grandis. The sequence goes on from JARHVA010003490.1 coordinate 1,059,877, forward strand.
TTGATGTTGTCTAATGGGTTTTCACTCTTCCATGATCTATATATGATGAGTAAAAAGGTATGGGTGCACCCCCTTCATATCATGATAGTCCCATAAAAATGTTGTTTAATGATTTTTAAGCATAGTGCCTAGTTGGGTCTCTTATTGGGAATCCAAATTATTGTTGCTATTAAGGAGTCTTATCAATAGTATATACACTTGTTTTGATAAATTTTTCATGGTTTTAATGTTTCCTAGGAGAGTGGTAAGGAAACAATTATGTGGTCAGATATGATGAAATTTCCTAATATCTTATTTTGTATCTAAGGTGTCTATTTAGGAAAAATATTAGAAATGGGACAATGTGTACTTGCAAGAATGTTATTAGTATTCTAGTTTACTGTGTTCATGTTTTGTATGACATTGGAAGTGATTGTGTTTTCCTCTTGTTTTTCAAGAAAGGGATACATTCGATGGTGAACAAGGTTTGAAAGGGAACATGGTCATCATCCTACACTTCTACCCATGGATATTTCTCCCCATATGATGAAGGTTGAGCTGGTAGATATAAAACTATTTTATTTATGGTATTTCCATTGGAAATGAACTTGTTTATAGACCTAAAACCAATGAATACATCATATATAGCCAACTAAGGTCTACCTAATATCAAAGGGTATCCACCTAAGTTTGATTTGGGTTTTAATGTCATGAGATCAATGGGATATTCTCATGAGTATATTTTTATAACAATGCCCTCTATAACTCCCTCAGGTTTTATAGGTGAGCAGTCAACCATTTGTAAAATAATGGTTGTCTCTTAAAGGTCTATATGTTTAATTTTTCTCATGGTTTCAATGGTCATACCAATAATGGTTTCTCCTAAATCAATCAAGATATTTAGATGAGGGTGACATTAATGTAAACATTTACAACTAGGCTACCTAGATTAAAGTATTTGGTTTGGATTATATTGCCCAACATTATATCAACAAGTTGTACAACCACATAGACAATCTTTAGATCATTTCATTTCCAACCAAGTTTCTCAAGGCATAAGTTCTTAGATAACCTTGGTATAAATTGGAACATCTTTAATTGCTTAGAATAGAGATATTTTGCTACTCACATTTTCTAGTTGACTTACAAAATCAAATTCTAATTCCAGTTCTTATTTTTGTAGATTAAATTTTTTTTTAGAAAAGGAAGACTAGTTGGTATTACTTGTTTAGTGGATATGATTGGTTGAAGATCAATATTGTTATTGGATGGTTTTGGGTTAGTTGGTGTGTTGGATACATTTTCAAGAGGTTTCATTAGTATGGGTGGAGTAGGATTTGGAAGAGTCTTTCCTGAACAAATCTAAACCTTATCAACTTCTACTGAATAAGTGGGGTAAGTTATCACATCGTTGTTATATGTTAGTTATACTGAATTATTATTGGGATTGGGCATAGGTTGGGAAATAAATTATTGGGCTCTTGGTGGAGGTGGAGGTAGAGTGGGAGTGCTAGGCATTAATACTGGATTTTTCTATAGGCGGGGTTGTGGAAGTTATTTAAAGGTAGTGTTTTGGTTAAACTGAGCCTAATTCCCTCTCCATAATTACTACTATTATTTAGAGGGTGGATTCCATTGATAGGTATGATTTTGTTGTTACCATAACTTTTATTATTATTTATAAAATTTTATTGAGATTTAGGGTTTTTTCAATGCTAATTTTGATTATGGAATTATGGTTGGGATGGTTGATTCTTGGGATCTTCATTAAATGTTCCTCTAAAGTTGGGTAGAGTAGATAGAGGGATGTTTTTCATGGGTGCATATCTTGTAGGATTATTGATAATAAACTCAAAGGTTATGGTCTCAAAGGCTTATTCATGGTTTCCATCCATGATGTGTTAGACTACTTGTATACTAGAGAGTTCTACCACCCACTTTTCAAATCTTTTTCAAATTTTTCCCATGGTGCATAATGAAAATGAATGTAAGTTTATTAAAAGGAAAGGGAAGTATTCTGACTAGGGGTGATATGATGGGACTTTATATAAATTCTTTAGGAAGTTCAATAAATATGTCTTGATCACTTGAGTCAAAGGTTTAAATAAATTTTGTAGTCTTTTTTGGGGCTATAAGGGCTTTGAATTCTCTTTTAGAGAGGAGTTTGGGTGAGGGTGAAGGGAGCTAAATACATGAACCTTTAGTGTAGGGTGGCCAAATAGGAACTATTTTAAATTGAGAAAAGGTATATTTCTTAGGGGTTTGAGGATCTTCCTACCCTTTGTTCTCAAATCATTTTACCAAATCAACTAAAAACTCTTCTGTTATTACAGGTGATGTTTATGTTTTTGTAGGTGATAACTCTATTGCTATAAGCAATGTTGCTATAGATGATATTTTTGTCACTATATAAAATATACCAAATTATTATTTTGAACAAAAGCTTAGTTTCTTATAAAACATTCTTCCTAGGTAAATTCTTTCATGTTGCATAAACACTTCCACCTTCTTTTTATAATTTTTGACCTTGCCATGCACAAGGTTAGTTATAGGGGTATTTTTAGTGTTTATTTATTCTAATTTATAGGAAATTAAAATATGTTTTATAAAGAAATAAATTTACTTTTGAAATCAAAAAATATTTTGTTATAAAACATGAAAATTTATTCTAAAAAGTGAGAATTTTACTTTTAGAAAGTAGGATATTTACTTATAGAAAGCAGGAAATTTACTTCTAGAAAGTAGGAAATTTACCACTAGAAAGTAGTAAATTTAATTCTATGAAATCATGAATCTTATCTCAAAAATTGGATATTATAATACTTGACACCTTCTTTGGTAATAGTGCCAAAATGACTAGTAGAATCAATTCCCCAATTAAACTTGACACAATCCAATCACTATGTATAACTTGATAGAATGTGCTCCAAAGGGGAAACCACTTTGTTTATTAAGAATTATCATGTATTAAATTGTCAACCTAGAGTTGGTATACTTTGGTAAGGTCTCAACACTATATGTGTGCACTAGGATCTTTGTAAGCTTAAGATATTAAAGGTTATGTATAGGAACCATGCTTTATATAATTGTGAAAGATAAAATGTAATCACTCTTTGCATGAATAGAAAGATACATAAATAAAACTAAAAATATTTTGGAAGCTTTATATATTTAAATTGAATATAATCAATCAGCCATACATAAGAACATTTACTTATAATAAAATTAATTTATCAAAATCAAGAGACAAAAACACATAGAGAGTTAGAATGTAAACACACAATTTGAATAGAAAAGATCTACTTAACATATGGGTTTATCACAACAACTCCTCACAAGTGATCCCTACTTGGTTGGACTTATGATTTAGATCCCTTCAGTGTAGATGGTTTAGCTTAAATCACTTCACTTGCATTGATCAAACCCTGTAGTAATAGAATGATTTCTATAAGACAATATAAATGATTATAATAACTTATTCACTCAATATGGTTCTATGCTAATCTTAATTTAGAACTCCTAATCACCTATAACCATTACACTAAATAGAGAGAGGAGGTGTTTATTATCTAATAAAAAACATAATAGTTATAACTACATAATGCTATATAATAACATAAATTAGAAGAAAATAAGAAGGTGTTGAAATGGTTAAAACCATATGACCGTATAATCTATAAATGAAACAAATGAGCTAATGGAATTCCTATATAGTTAAAATAACTTCTCATCATGTTAAATGTTTGTTGGAGACCATTGAATGAGTTGGAAGATGGTTAAAATTTAAAATTAGAATTTTTTGTGTGATCTATAAAAGATCACCTATAATTGTTATTGTAGGTGCACTCAGCTAATTGTTGTAGGTGCTTCCTAGTTACTACAGGTGCTCTAGATTCCAACATGTAGTCAACCAATGGATATAGGTATGTCTTCCAAAATGGGTGTAGGGTATTTGAACATAAAAACACATATATTCCCACTCTAATTAGCCATGAAAATGTAAAACATTATGAAACTATTTAACTATATTACAAAACCTAAAAATAACATATTTAAACTTAAGATTTAATTTGCATATATATATGTACATGAACATATTTATGAGTCTTTTTAAATGGAAAATATAATAAAAAATAAAAAATTAGGAAAGGTTTAGACATCGTATGAGACCATTACTAAGGCTCATCATGGAGCTTAAATAAACAAGTGAAAGACCTATAAAATTAGAACCGTAGTCTTGCAAAAATACACAAAAGAAGATCAAATGTAAAAGGGTGAAAAAATGGGGGAAGTGGGAATGGGTGAGCTATCCTTAGAAAACCCCATTTTGATTGAGTGCCACCTACATAGCTCAAAGGGTCTCAAGATGATGTATTTCTCCCTTTAGAGAAGATCATATGAATACAACTAGCAATTTTGATTAGAATGCTTGAAAAATGATGCACTTAACCTATAATAAAATAATTTTATAATTGGTTCTGGACCATGAAATTTAATCATAATAAATATATGAATCTTTACTCATAAGATAGGCACTTTTGAAATTAGAAAGAGACATTCCTTTTAGGTGATTTCTAGGTCCTTTCAAGTGTGAACATTGATGTTATTTTATATGGATTTTTTTCAAATGTTTCTAATAATTTACCTATTTATATTTATAGGAAATATATTAGGAAGTGTTTTGTTTTGAAAGTATGACTGATAGAGCACTGGGGACAAGTCTGCACTACTAAATAGGTGCATAATGTGTCCTTGTTTTCCTAGTATGCACTTGTCCTAAAGGAACAATGGCTTCTTAAACTAGGGTGACAATGAAGTATATGGTGAATAAGGATGAATAGGGACAAAATAGAAAAGTCTGGGAGATGTTAAAAATAATTTCAAGACTTTGAAGGCTTTTTTTTTTATATATTATGGGTTATCATAATGGTGAATTGACCAAGTAAGATAAAGGTGTTAAGAACAAGCATTGTCAAGTATTTACTGGTTAAATTTCATTTTCTATAGATTATCACCTTTGAATATGAAGAATTTCTAACACAATGTGTAATCATACAAAATATTCCACTATTTATTCAAGTTACAATGCAAAATAAAATAATCAAACATGTACTAATTGATGCTAGATCAAGAGTAAACATATATAGTAGTCCTTTATTAAAAATAATTAGGTGTTATCATTAATAGTATCCACCAAATATAGAAAATGATGAAAGGATTTGATGATTATTCAAGACAAGTTCGTGGAATATTTTATTTATATGTAACATTGGGACCTAAAATAGTGTCTAATTTATTCCATGATGCTTAATCAATTGCATTATTATTTACTATCTAGGATATTATAGATAAACATGATGACATTAATAAAATATACATTGCATAGGTGTCTTAAATTCATGAATGAAAGATACTCATATGATTTTGTTGCAGATGATCACCCTTTTTAGTTTTGTAAAATTCAACCATCCCAATCATAATCAGATGATCCAACCATTGTACCTTGTCCTCAAGTTATTCCTTGGGACCAAAATTCACATATGAAATTGGAGAGTCAACAACTAACAATAGGTAAATGGATAAATAAAAGCTACAAATAGATAAACAATAACTATATCAAGCACAATAAGAACTTGAGCAATTAAAAATGGCACAAGTACAAGTACAAAAGGAACTTCAAAAATTCTAAGAAGAATAAGAAAGATTGCATAAAGAGAATTTACAAATAAAAAAATAGAATGTAAAAATTTACAAATAGAAAAATTTGAGAAGGAAAAGATACATGAGAAACAAATAAAAATATAAGAGGAACACGAATGTATACAAAATAAACATCAAGACAATGATAATCAACAACGACATGTTTCTAAACTCCCTTTATTGGTTAATTTAGAAGTATAAGATGGTCATGTTTCTAATTTTTATGCTAGTGATGATGAAGAAGGAAACATGGTTAATATGACATATTATCAGATACATCAATTAATATTCAATCCTTTAGATGATTATTTATCTCATACTTTATTTACACCTATTCCTTCAGTGATTTACCATGATGATTCAAAGCAAATTAATATAAATAAATCAGATTCAAAAAATAAACAAATATTAGGTATGTCTAAAGAGGATAATTTGAGTAATTGTTGCAATAATATCTCTCATAAAGCACTTATAAGCAACTAAATGAACAATGTGAAAATATTAGATACACATGTTTCATAGTTCTTACAAATCATGTCACATCAAGATACACCTATAATAATTTTGTAAATGCTATTATTTAATAAGCTTATCACATTACCTACCACTAGACATCGATCAACAACATGTATTTTGAATATATAAGGTGAATTATTTGGTGCTTATCATATAATTAAAAGACATGACACAAAAAATTGTAAGACATTACAAGAGAAAATTAAAAAAGACAAGCATGCAGTCACTATCTGATTAATACATAATCAACAATCATATCCTAATATAAGTTCTCAAAAAGAATTACCTACAAATATACCAATAAAAAGCTTATTTCAAGCATAATCATATTGATACTACTAAAAAGAAAAGTATGTGCAGTGTAAGCAAATTACCATATATTGTAGATGTAGTGTGTAAATTTTGACGAAGCCGTTGGATATATCATATATCCAATTTCTTATGGCCCAAAATTTGCCAATACAAAGGTATGGGTTATGCCTCATCACATCTATTAACTTTTACATTAGGGTGTTCATGGTTTTGAAAAATGAAAACTATGATATATATTAAGAAACAATGCATCGTGATTTCACAGGAAAGAAGAATAATTAAAAAAATACACGATGGTAATAATGATAGATATATTGAAGGAGATGAGGACTATGTTATGTATTTACACAGTGCTAAGAATTTCAATCCTAATGAGGATGATTAATTAGATGATCATTAACTAAAGTATTTCAAAAACATTCAAATAATTTAAAAAAGTAAAAATATGATTATACATAACTTCTTGACTATTGCATCATGTTATTATATTGCTTGTGCATGTGATCAATTTGATTAATTCTTTTAATCCATTGGTTGTGTTAAATTTTTAGTCTCTTAGATCCTTTTGTTCACTTTCTAGATTTGAATAATTCAAAACAATGATTCTTTTTTCCATAATCTACCATTTATCTATTTATTTTCACAATTTGCATTGATAAACTATCATTTTTTATCAAGGATAAAATTTGCCAATTATGGACAGGAATGACTGCCATTACTTCCCTAGTTGGTTGATCATGTATTGTGCCAATTTTCTCCCAAAAATCATAGTTTGAGAACATAGAGCCTTAATTCTTATAATTTTTAGATTTTTCACCCAATTTTAATATACAAATCATTATTTTCCATGTAAAATATCTCTTTTTTATGTTATATTGCTCATACATGTGAAATACTTTGACAAGCATACACTCGATGAAATAAAGATGTACAATCATTCCTTTGTATACTAGTCATGTTCTTACATACTTTTCAAAGTTACAATTCATATACAGTGGGGGCATCTCACTCATACATGGTCATACAATCACTTCTAGTGCATATTTCACATTGACACATCATAAACTATTTATATTTCTCTTCTTTTCTTCTAATATTGAAACCTTGCTCATCACTTGTTTCTCTTGTTTCTATTAGCAAAATTTCAAAATTTAAAGAAAAATCATATATTGAAAAAGTAAAAAAATAAATCAAAATATTCTAAAAAACCTAGAATCAAGACCGGAGCATGATTATAAATCTAGTTTACATCTTTGTAATATGTTATTTATTTAATGATTAGTAGATAACATATTATTTTTCAATCACACATGTATTTCACTGATATTCATGAATGTTATGCAAGACATATAAACTTTTACATAGACTAAGATGTTGGACTTGCCTCTACTTAATAGTCTTGCTAAATTGGGGGCATCTTATCCATAGGTGATAATATGTATAGGTGTTATCATTCCATGACTACTATGTTATTGAACACTATACTATTTATAAATTTATTACTAACATCTCTATTTTACATTGTGTACACAAACATGCTATTTTCTTGGATATGATCACATTACATATGAATGTTTTAGACTGTATTTCTAGTTCTATGTTCTATTGATGCTATTACTTGTACATAGTAGATTAAATATTTCTTGTTTATTGTGTATGGTCCTTGGCCTTTATGTGAAAAATTTCATGAACATATATATGAGATATTGTTTGGAAAGTATGACATTTGAATATGTCCTTTGATCTTGGCCCTTGACCCTATGTTTTTACGACATTTGAACATGTCCCTTACTTGCAAACTTTTTCATGTCCCTTGTATGTGGCCCTTGGCCTTGAGTAAAAATTATATTTTTTAACATTTGAACATCCCTTGGCCTTATTGTTTGACATTTACTATTGTTATTTATGTGCTTGTTGATATTGTTAAGTTTGATTGATATTTTTGGTGCTTGAACCACTACCCCTTGGTCATCAAACCATGGTACCCTACCTTCAAACCCCTCACAGAACCACTTAATGTTAAACCCATTTGGGTTCACCTACCTCATATTCTTATTTAGTTTTTGATTGAACCTAGTCTAAAGGCTATTGGTAATTCATTGGGTGATTACCTACAAATGCATTTAGATACTGATCATTTTAATCACACTACTTTTTCTAGAATTTAAGTGAATATTGACACCTCTAAGAATTTGCCTAAAGATATCACTTTACAAGTTGGGGATCATTCTTGCTCCCAACCCCTAGATTATTAAGGTTTAATATTTAATTTTCATAACTATTTTAATATAGGCCACTTAACCAAAAATTGTAGTTCCCTCAAGAAAAAAAAGAAGGAATCCTCTTGGTGGAAAGATTGTAACCTTGACCTTCTACAAGTGGATGTTGAAGAAGATTCAGATGGTTCTGATAGTGAGTCACCTTTGGAAGATCCTGAACCTCTATTCCAAATGAGGACCTTAAAATTCCTCCTCAATCTAAATATGTTTTGTTGAAATATCTAATTTCTCCAAACAAAGCCATGAACATGGTAGTTCCCTTTGCACTAGTCTCCTCCTTTGATAAAAACCCAAGTATGGAATTATCTATGGTAGAAAAATCTAAGGACCCAACAACAGAAGATAAATCCTAGCCTTATGTTTTTATATAAGATAAATAAGGCTGGATAAAGGTTTATAAAAAGGAAAAAGGTACTAAAGCAGTTTTACAGCCATCCTATATGACCCTCTGCTTAGGGGGAATCTAGGTAGAAACTCTTGTCTTGAAGGGACTCATAACAGAACCACAAAAGACAGTTGTGGAAGGCAAAAATAATATAAAATATTGTTACAAAATACATAGAAAGTGGTTGTTTACAACCATCCTATATGACCCTCTGCTTAGGGGGAATCTAGGTAGAAACTCTTGTCTTGAAGGGACTCATAATAAAACCACAAAAGACAGTTGCTGAAGGCAAAAATAAAATAAAATATTGTTATAAAATACATAGAAAGTGGTTGGCCATAAATACTATCTATTTTATCTTATTAGTTATATTTGGCATGTTATTGTTATTCTTGCCCATTGCCACTGGTAGAGGTGTACTTTTTGTGCATAAATGATTCATATTTATCTCATTTGTATTAATTTTAAAGATATTCAAAATTTGTAACCTTCACCATATCAAATAAAAAAATATCATGCATTAACCTGCACATAACATACTAATTTTTCACTCTACTACTATGAGCTTTGATGAAACATTTTTATAGGCCTTTCCTCATGTTTTACATACATAACTAAAATGATGAAAATTTTACTATGATAAAGATATTTTTCACATATATTAGATTATTTAATGATTAAATCTTACTATACATCTTGTTAATTTTTATTTTGAGATGAATGAATTTTAAGATCAATTCCCTCACCTCAAAAGGGGGGAATTTTAGTGGGCTTTTAATATATGAGATAAGCCTCCTCAAGAGAAAAAAATTGTTTTAGGATGAAATACAAGTTCAAGAGTTGTAAAATGGTTCAAAATTTAGTCATTAGCACAAATTATGAGGGTATATGCATTCACAATATATGGTCAAAATAATTTTTTACATAATTTTGAGTGCATGATACAAGTTTATGTACAAGTTTCAAACAAAATTTATTGTTGGCATGTACATATAGTTATAAATTCTACATTTATCAATGGTGCATGATATATATTCATACACACTATGATATTTTTCTAAAAATTAAATACTATTTGATAAGCTATGGACATGGTAAGAGCACAAATGTTCTCCATTCTCTTTTGATCATGCATTCATGAACATAGTTTCAATTGAATCTATAAGCCATCTGCAATGGTTGATTTAGTTTAAGTGTATAATGTATAAATTATAGGTTTAGTGATCTCTATAATTATACCTACAAATCCATTTTGGATTTTAACACATTTCATGTCTTGGGGTTACAAAGACTAACTGACTTAATTTTATGTTTTTGTGCCCCTCAACAGGTGATATCTATTTTATACAAGTGTAAATTTAATTTGGGGATTGATCACCATCGAATTATCCATTGGTTTAACTAAGGAACCAAATTATCTAGGTGCTCATGAGAAGCACTAATTCTCAAATACTTCAAGGAAGTGTCATCTCTAAGAAAAGTTACGACAAAAAATATTATTTTCATACATACATGGTGTATTATTCCCTTTCTCTCATTTCAAATTCAAGCATTTTCAAGATTCAAGAAATTTTCAAATTCAAGGTTTCTCATATTTTAGTTTTAAAAATAAAAATAAAAACAAATACTTCATGTGATTTTATAGGGCTTGCCAAAGACTAAGGCACCTTTCACAATTGGATTAATATCTTAAAGACAAAGTGCATCTTACACACTACGGTATATCTTTCCTTTAATCTAGAAATTTCATTTTTATACTACAGAGGGGGATAATTGTAGACACTTGAATTTAGTCACGAATACTTGATCATGTTAGTTTTGAACATTTTTAACTTTAATTAACTTGTGCACTTAATCAATGCCTATTTCACCACTTCACCCTATCTTAAGAACTTATGAGGACCTATTTATTTTCCAAATTTTCTTATGCCACCTACAAAAGTGTTTTGATTGATAAAAATACCCTTAAACATCTATATAGACAAACCCATATCCAAAACTCTACATGTTTCCCTAGGAGACATAAACATCCAATAAGGATAGCAGTGGGAGACATTCTCATCCCTTTGGGACATTCTTATATTTAGCCCAATGATGGTCAATTTTTATAATTAAACCCTCTTTTATCTTATCTTCCATGTTTTTAATTTGCCTAACATGTGGTTTCCCATTTAATATTTATTTAATGACACATTAAAGTTACTTATTCTTACACTTAGAAATTTCAATACAAAGGCATATTTACACTATTGCACATTGAGCAAAAGTTACATTTTAATCCAAATTTTGATAGAACACATTGTAACACTAGAAACATTTTACAATGAAATCATTGCAATGATGTGTCTTCAACAAGACATATTTGTTAGTATTTAGTACTATCAAAATAGTTATGAAATTATCAAATGGGTGTTGAAAAATAAAAGGCACCCTATAATATGATAGTTAAATATATAAAAATTGTTGAAATCTTCATGGTTACAAGAGTGCATTCAATATTTAAATAGAGTAATATTTTCATCATTATTATTTACATATCTATTAAACTAAATGTAAAAAAAAAATTACTAATCACAATGTGTTGTATAAGAAAAATATTACTTATTATAGTCCAAGCATTAATTCAAGAAATCAATTAAGGTATACCTTTATCTCTATCTTTATCAGGTCAAACACTTATCCATGATATTGAATACACTCTTTGGATGATAGAAAACTTGATTTCATATCTCATTTTTGTATTATTACATATTCACACTCTTATCATGATTTACATTAAGCTTGGATTCTAAATACTCTACAATTTTGTAATTATTCTTGTGAAAATTCCTCTTCACTTCTTAAACTCTTTATATCAGCTTTAGACAAATTGATTTCACTTTTTTTCATCTCCTCCATAGAATGTGCAAAAAATATTTCACTCTCCTTGTCCATTTAATATCAATGTAAACCTTGACTACTAATAGTATCTCCTCCAACATATATATGGGATGCTTCCACATATCCAACACCAATTTCACCTTTCAATCCTCTTGATATAAACTTGTCCACCATCTCTATCTCCATCTCTTTTTCTATACCTATGCATTGAATAAACATATTAAGAGAATCAAAAGCTCCCACAATCACTTCTTCCATCTCTTCTTCAAACCACAAGGACATGTTGTCCAAATATTCTATACTACTCATAATATTCTCACATATTTAATCCTCATGATGTACTCACATTGGCCCATTTCAAACACCTTCGATGGTTGTTCTTTCCTCATTCTTATTCCTATTTTCTTCTCTTATAAATAGATGGTCTAAAGCCATACTCTCATCATGTGTGTTATCTTGCACTTATTCCAACGTTATTGTTTCCTTCATGGAAACATGAAACTCCTCATGGTTGCCTTCATCATTCACCTTTATTTCTTTCTTCAAATAAACATGTAGAATTCCTTGGTTGTCTTCAACCCTTATACCCTCCAAAATAAAAAAACCAATGCATTACCTTCATTAACCACAAATTATTCTAATTATTTTCACTTATGGGACATCACAATATCCTTCTCATCATAAAAAAATGGGTCTCCTTCTGATTCAACTACTATCACCTCCATAACCTCTTGTATAAGGATTTCTTCCTTCATAATTTGCTCACAACTCTATTTCACCTTGTTATTTTCAAAAATAGACTTGGGATTCTCACATGGAAACCTAACCTTCTTTTTGTATTTAAAGATAACCTTGTTCTCAACACACACACACACACTTCACCTTGTTACTTCTCAAAGTAGTCTTGAGTTGCTCACATGGCAACTTCCTTCTCTTATTGTCATTCTTGAAAATATTCTTCTTCTTTTCTTCTCTCTCAAGCCTCAATGTATGAAGCTTATTCAACCACACTTGTAATTTTAGTGTACAAAAATACCCATCATATTTTAAACCATATGTTCCCATACACTCACATTCTTCTTACTTTTATTTTGTCTCCTTACTTGGAGATATTTCCAATACACAAATACCTGTCCACACAACTTATTGCATGTAATATTTACCCTCATAGAGTATTCAATATTTACATATTAAAAATAAAATTTTAGCTCTAATATCCATTAAAGAGCTTATAAATGATCTCTTTACCATAAAATAAAACAAAATCACAACTAGAATTACTTCTTTCCTTCACCATACTTACTTATTTCCTTCACCATGACCTCTACTGGTATTTTCCTCCTACTAGAATATTTTCCTCCTCTTGCTTGGCCTATTTCCAAAGCATCCAATCTCACTTATATGGACATAAAACCCACCATTATATCTTATTAATCGTATTTAATCATAATTGAAGCATCTCCACTTTGTGAAGTCATCTCCACCATATATAATCTTGTTTAGAATTCCTTCAACATCTCTATCAAGTCATCCACCTCTCATGTTCTTCCTCTTTTGTGTGCCATCTCTCACCACAATCAGTAATAATCTCTTTCAAAACCTAAAAAAAAAAATCAAAATATGGCCTCTTTCACATTCATAACACTTGTAAGACTTCTCTCTCACACATATAACAAACTTATGCAAGCTTCTCTTTCACAACTTGTATCACACTCAACAAACTTTTATTTCACATCCTGTAAAAAACTCATACAATAGTTTAACACACTCAACCCAAAATTAAAACACCCCACTCTAATTCTAATTTATATAAGTACTAAAGAGGAAAACTAATTAAGGTATGCATTTATATCTATGTTGCTCATGCTGGACACTTATCCATGGACACAATTTTAACACATACTCAGACTTGATGCACTTAACTCATATTCATTGCATTAATATTAAAAACATTAAAACATAATATAAAATCACACTCTTACTCTCACATCTTCCTCTTTAGGATAATTACATTATATGAAAGAGTTCTAGACTCTCATATAGTTCTTCCTGAACTTATATAACTCTTTGTTATACTCATTGAGAGTTCTCCTTCTGAGCTTGTCCTTTATCCAAAACTTTTACAATCTCTAAATCTCATGTCCATTTGTCATAAAAATATTCATAGGGTGTTTATTTATCTTCCTTGACCATAAAATAATATATACTAGTTCGTAATATTTCATTTTTCATGATTAAATGCCAAACTATCAGTAATGGCTCTTGGGTGCTCGTGACATTTTCAAGCCAAATGACAATTACCAAACTATCATAAATTTACCATAGTTTATCCAATTGACCTAAAATTTTAAAAATAAATTTTATATTACATTTTATATCATCTCACCAAATATGGAAATATAATTATTATATTAGATAAAGAACCATCTTGCCAAGTGTATTAGACTAGACAAATGACACAATCTGACAAAAATAGATAGTACATTACTATTGTAACTCTAAAGGATCTAAAAATTATCATGTATATTTCATGTGTTAGCTAATAACATTCCACAAAATTGGGTAGGTATAAAATTATCAAAGTATAGAATCCACACTATTTCATCATGGCACTAAAGGTGTATAAGTGGTTTTAGAGAGTGGTAATGGATATGTCAATTTTGAAAAATGATTTATAAATGTTGTGTTATTAATCTACTAGGAGTGAGGGTCTTATTCAAAAAATAATAGATACTAAAAATGTAGAGGCATGCTATTTTATTGGCATGATCTATTTTTGCTACCTTAGTCAATGGGGAGTGGGAGTTACTTTACTAGAGGTGGTGGAAGAAGCATCTCATGTATAAGCATTATACTCACTTGGAATTATTTAACTCAATAGAATAGAATGCATGGACATGAAAAATATGAAGATAATAACATGATGCCAATTCCTCTATAGGCCATATAGCTCATGGTAATGTACTTATTAGGTCCTCAATACAAGTCAACATGGCCTAGAATAGATCCTCATGGGCTCATTGGAGGAGCTACAAGTGAAAATGAACCATTTGAGGAGTGATACTTTATATGGAGGTCCAAATTGTGTACCAACTATTTTAAAAAATGACACATATATCTTTCCATTGGATCTCTGACTATTCACTCAAAATGGAATGAAGAAGTCTTAAAGACTTATAAGCCATTACAACTGTTGGACAATTTATCAACCACTACTAAGATGTCAGTATCCTTACAACTCACATGTGATATTTTGGTAGGTAAGGAAAAAAGGACTTAGGCAAAGTGTTTTAAAAAATACCTAAATGAAATCCCCTTAAAATGAATGGTTTGACAATAGAACAGGTGGATTATAAGGGGAAACCAACTATCAAGTAATGGCGAATACTATAGAGGGGTAGACCATTTCATAAATAGAAAAATCACCAGATTCTATTACAATGATTAAATATATTCTACAACTCAAAGTAAGGATCCATAAAGATAAACAATATCTTGTCTATTAGGGTAAACAACTAGAGGATTCTACATAATTGAATGTTTATAATATCTACAAATATTCCCTTCTTTTTTTAGTGATGCAATTGTGAGGAGATATTGGAATTGAAAAAACTTCTTACTAAAATCTAGTCTCTTACAAGGATTCATACTGATTTAAGGCTCCCACATAATCAACACTCCCTGCTAACAAGCCTCGTCCTTACATTTTTGAGAAAATGGATGAAGTGCTAAGTGGTGGTATAATATCCTAAGGTAAATGGGATATTTGACTCTATTAAATTTGATGCTATGATTTCTTAGTTTAATGGTTTTAGCCTAGATATAATGAACTACACCAATGGATTTATACACATTGGTATAAATAGTGTGAGATACTTTTGTGCTTATAAGGATTCTTTGTAGTACAATTTTCTATGCTTGAAGATTACTAAAAGACTTTTGAAGATAGACCATAATTCTGGGGAAGAGTAGGACTATTTATTAATCCTTGGTTTCCAAAATTTTATCTTAACACTATGGTAGTTTACAAAATTCCTGTTTGGGTTTACCTCCTAAACATGCGTCTCCCTTTTTGGCCATCGATAATTTTCACAAACATGGGGATTGCTTAAGGCATATTTATAATATGATGCAGAAAAATTAACCCATTTTCTCAATTTTGGTTTGGATTAACTATTTTTGAGTCTTAGGAGAATATTATTAATCTCTAAGATCATGTACGAGTCATTTATAGGTCTTATTTGGTCTTACAATTTGAATTTGAACCTTTTAGGCATTTTCCTACCAAAATGCTAAATTCAAAAATTTTAATGTATTTCTATTGTTTTGAGGTCTTTATCATGATTTTTTAGGTTAAAATGTTTTATCTTGGTTTGTTTAGGTGTCTTATAATGTATTTTAGTTTTTGGACACCTTTGTGGTCATATATGTTATGTTTAACCTTACTTGCAACGTTTAAGAATGTATCTTATGCATACATAAGCCTACATTGGAGGAAATCAAGAAGTAGTTAGAGATTTTATAGGATAATTTATGAATGAAAATATTATAATGGATCGTTATTAAATGTATGAATAAGGTATTGATTTCTAAGAAATAAATAAAGATGGTTCAAGTTACACCAAGAAGGTTTTGTCAAGAATTTTTTGTATTGCTTGAGAAGGATATGTCTATAAATGCATAAGAAAAATTGTTAGATCATGTTGTGAATGTAATTTTTATATTGGTAAGTGAATTAAAATATTAATATGTTTAGTATAAACCTTCATCTACACGTGGATAAATAAGAAACTAGGCCTTAAGAGAATTTTGTGTGTCACAGTCTAGTTGCAAGAAAAGTGTAAGGTCTCTTTTATGTGTTTTCAAGTTTTGAAGATTAAAATGGTTCTAGATGGTGATAATAAGTTTAATTACTATTGAGTCCTAATAAGTCATTTTTAAGACCAAAAATCATCAAAAACTCTAACTCCCTCAACACAGTCATGTACCTTATGTTTTGGTAAATAATCAAGAGAGAAATTTTGAGTCCTTAGTCTATTTGCCATTGAAGTGTGAGTGTTTCCATTTAAACAAGGTGTATTTGTATATAAAATACACTTTAAAATATTTTATCTTTTTTTAAACATCATTTTTCTCTTAAAAAGATCAAATAGTCACTTCTAGGCTTGTGTAAAACCGTACTTAAGGGTTTTTGACCATTTCTTGGTTTGGATAGTTCCACTTTGTTTTAGACCCTCAAAATTGACCTATAACTTAAAATTAATTATTTTAAGGTGAATAAAACACCTCCCTAGAGTCTTGGCATGTGTGGATAGTTTTGGAGCAAAAACTTAGTTTTGAAGGCAAAGAGACCTAATTGGAAAAGGTCAAGTAGAGTTAATGCATCTACCTTAGGATTTGGTTCATAAAACTTGGTAGGAAGTTTTAATCCCTTAATGGGTATCTATAAATATAATTTTTTTTATTGTGAACCTTTGTTTACTTATCAAATAACGTGAAAAAGTGTCTTAGGAGGGTTACAAGAAGATGCTTAATTATGAAGTATAGTGGTGAGTTGGTGTAATTTCCCTTGGGAGTTTGAGTTTGAAACTTTGTAGAAAGAAAGAAGAGAATAAAAGGTATTTTAAATAGGTATTAGACTGAATAGAACCCCTGTAAAGTTCTAAAAACATCTAGATTTGTCCTTGTGAAGGGATACAAGGAGTTAGTCCTATGACAAGAAAGTTGCCAAGCGATTATTATATCTATCTCCCTCTATATTTGATTGGTATCAAATTAGTTTAGGTAATTTAAAGAGGCTTAAAAAAGTTTAACACTCTTGAAGATAAGAGTGAATTGCTTGTTTTTTGGTCAATTTTAGTTAAGAAGTCAAAATGCCACCTAGGAGGAACCTAAGAGGAGGTGGAAGATCAGGTATCCAAATGGGAAATGCAATCCTAAAGGAGTTAAGAATTTTGAGAGTTATTTTTGATGCAAAGAGAATAAAAAATTGAAAAAAATAGAGACAAATCAAAGAAGAGGAGTGGTAATAGGGGATGTTAGTAATAGGGAAGAAGATGAACCACATGCACTAGAAGAGGAAGAAAAAGAAGTAGAGTGAGATGAAGAAGGAATAGATAGGATACTAAATGTAGTCATGGTATAGGCATTTAAACCAAAAATATAACTTCCCATATATGTAACCATCCTTGATGGAGAATATTTTATTGATTAGATTACAAAATTGGACAAGTATTTTGATTATGAGAGTGTACTAGATGAGAACAAGGTGAAGTTTACTTACACCAAGTAAAAAGGGCATACAACCATTTGGTGGGCCTATGTGTATGATGAAATAAAAAATAAAGGTAAGACCAAGATCACATATTGGGATATGATGGTAGCTAAACTAAAGGTAACTTTATTTCTTAGTGATTATTGTTAGCCAAAATTTGGCCATCATGAATGGGGGTCATTCAAATCTTTGATGTATGTGACCTTAACTTTGTTGATAGCCATCATGAATGTTTTGTCATGGTCATTAATGATCTAGGATGTTAGATAGGGTGTCTCCCTTGGCATCTTACAAGTCATTTAGGATGGCCTAGTGAGTAGTAGGTTCAAGTCACTTGGTTTTATCATCAAAAGTCACTCTTTGTAAACCTTTAATTTATGTTTAGTATTATTTAAGGTAAGTTTGACAAAGTTAAATTTAAATTGGGATCAAGCCATGAAGAAGCATGCTTAAGGAGATAAGGTGGTAAACCCTCAAGGAACAAGAATGGTCTAAAGCTGATCAAATTGGTTAAGGAAGCAAGCTAGTAAGTGGATCACATTATTTTTTCAAGTATTTCGAAGAGTTTGAGGTAAGTTTGACAAGATTAAGATATGTTATTAATTTAGTCTTATTTAACATTTCAATATTGAGATGACACTTACTATCTAATAATAATTATGAGGGTTTTTTCTTTAGATAGAGGTATTTTATAAGCCATCTAACATCTAAATGATGACATCATGCTTGTATGGTCTGTACATCTTCTCTAAAGTTTTTTTAATTGCTTTACAAAATTGGAAGTCCCTTTTGTAACTTCCACTCATCATTTTCAATGGACATAGAAGGATTTATTATAAGAATTGTAGGAAAAATAAGGTGAGAAACATTTTGACACACTCTCTCATATCCAAACATGTCATAAGAAGCTAAATATTCGCTTGGTTCATCTTTTTTAGAAGTTTCAAAGGGAAGAATAGGTATATTCTCAAAGAAAAAGTATTTAAAAGATCTTTATAGAAATTTTCTCTTGGATGATAATGTACAAAATCTTTTATGGGTCCCCATGATCATTTTAGGTCTAAATATATGTAAAATATGGAGTTTTAGAACCAAAAAATGCAAAAACATACTCCTTTCCTCCATTGACTTTCTTGGTAGACTAGAATAATCATTACGTTTTCACTTAGCATTCTGATAAGAGAGAAAGTTGAATTCTAAGATCTTATAAATATGATGGGACCCAAATAACCTTCCACTTTGTATCATTTATAGGTGGTTAAGCTCCTTAACTTTATGAACAATCATTAAGAAGTTAAGGAGCATAAAATGGACTAAGAAACCCACCATGGGTCAATTTTACTTAAGTGAAGAGTTATTAGATTAGATGGATGTATGAGAATAGATATAAATGGTCTTTTAAATGTTACTTGACACCTGAAACAACATTGTATCTCATGTTTCTTCATATTCAAATTTGAGGTGTTGTCAAATAGTATTATTTTGATGGTTGATTTAAGATAGTCTAGTTGCAGGGTCTATGAATTGTCTTGAGTACATTAAATGAATGGAATGTAATGTTAAATAGTTGAAAAAACCTCTTGAATACCTCTAAATCATATTCAAACATATTGGATTCAATTATCCTCAAGAGAGAGAGAGAGAGAGTTATTTATATACACAATTGGAATGTGTGAGTTTGTAGACATGGCTGAGTGGTGTCTTGTTAAGCAAGGTTATGTTATCATTTTATACATTATTGAATGAATTATGTAATCATATAAAAACTTGAATAACATATCCATTATTGACAATATTTATAGGCCAAGCTTCAATAGTTCTCCTTCTTCAGGTCTAATCTAAGGAGGTTTGTGAACCTACAAGTCTATAGACATGTAGGTCAATTTTCATGGAATATTTGTTTCATAGAGAGTTATTATAGTCATTGGAATATATGGAAGTATAATACATTAATTTTAATCATTCCATGGAAGCTTTAGGTTCAATCTCTTCAAGTTCATGGTGAATAGATAGGTCTCTATGAAACACCATCACTTGTAGTCATGCCTTGCCTCTACAATAAAGTGACACTCATGATGGTATAAACCAAATAAAATGAAATGAGTATCTTTAAATAAATCCTCAATTTAAAAAAATTTTTCACCTTCAATTTATTAAGACCAATGGGAGACTAAGTAGTGAAAAATTAGTATTTTGCCCAAATGGCCACCTACAGGGCCTAATAGGTAGTGAGGTCAAAGATCAGGTTGGTGATGTGTTTTGTAAGTTTTTAGGTTTAAAAAGTCCATGATATATTTTTTTAGAAATTTTTTAAAAATTAAAAAATCATCAAATAATCTAACTTTGTCTTGTGGAGACCAAATTTGATAAAATACAGTCAAATAGACCCTAAATAGACACGTACATGCCTGCCTAAAGCCTTATTAAAAAAGTGATCAATTGTGCAGTGTTTAAATGGTAATATGAGACTTAAAAAAGGGTAATGAAGTGAATATTATTAATTTAAATATAATTGGAATCATGAAAATACTAATCTAGTCTAAAAATACTCATTCTAATGAAACCTACAGTCAGGCAACCTTAACTAACACATACATGCTCGTGCAAGGAGATGAGGAGTAAATGAGTCATATGTGATAAAATCCAAGGTTTATAAGGCCTCTAAAAGGTTAATAATAACATGTATATAATTTCAATATCATTTAATACATCAAAAGTGTCAATGATTAGGGTTCACACTCATGCTACATTCTAGGCAAACCTAATGCATACCTATAAGTAGGTTTTGAGAGATTGAGGAAATGTTTTTTGAGCATTAGGGCTCTCAGAGATATGAACAATTGTTAATATCTCAATGCCTTAAACCCTACCTAAACACTCCATGATGACCCTATGGTATATTTTGATTGTCTAAGTGCCCAAGATGGATTGATATATCCCTAAAATGATATGAATGACCTTAATGACTCTTATAAGTACTTGTAAGAATAGAATGTTAGCACATGTGAGCCATTATTATACAAAAAATGGTCAAAAAAGAGTGTTGCAGGCTTATTTAGAGAGAAAGTAAAGTTGGTTCAGGCTCAGAGTTAGGTAGGGAGGTCTTATGATCTTATAAAAAAATCATATAATCCTATTTAATCTACTTTACATACATTCCAAGGTGATAAATGGGTTTTCAAGTCACTACATGGAGCAGAAATGGTTACTGTAACATTAATTTATCTAAAGGGCCTAGTTGCAAGTCATTAAAGGATCAATGAGAGCATGAATAGATCCTAAACATCATCATGAACATGCTACCAATATTATAAAGCTTCAAGGTATCATATAAGCTAGAGATGGATCCATGAAACAAGAAAAAGAGATGAGATTAGTCTTCATTGAATTGCAAAAGTGACACCCTAGATGCAAGGTGACTACCATGGTTGAATTAAAGCTCTCTAGTCTAATGAAAGAAGTTTATAGAGTGGAAAAATGAGATGAAGACTTCCATGATTCAATAAATATATATTGTTTAATTAACTAAGGTCTTATGGAAAGAGAAAACTTGAAGAGAAGTTTGAGGTGTAAATGCAAGTTTCACTTAATGAGGAGGCATATAATAGACAAAGGTGGGAATAGAAGCTTCCCAATATTGAAAAATGTCATAAGGTGGTTTGTAAATATTCTAATTATGTAGATGTGTAACTCTTCGAGGAGGAGTTATGAACAAGAAAGCATATAAACTTCCAAGGAGTTTTCCTATGCCACTCTTGTGAAGAGTTTCATCAATACTTATTCTAGAAGAGGAGGAGGAAGATCACACCACACTATTTCAAGGCTTGGTGTCATTAATTATCTATTTTGTAATTGATATAATCATGAAGAACATGTCATGAACTCTCTTCTTGTCCATTTCTTCTCTCTTAATCTAATTTATTCTATAAATACAATATTGAGAGGCATTGTAAGCATCCTCAAATTGGTTATAGTGAAGCCTTACCAAAATTAAGACTTCTAATTGCCTATTGAAATCTATTCAAACTAAACATTTATATCTTCACCTTACATAAAATGATTTGGAATGACATGTTGATGATTTCTTTGTGATAGGGAGTGTATTTCCTTACATTTATCCTTCTTTTTCATGCTTTTTATGAGTTTGTCTTCCTTTCATAGGTCATATGAAGTGTAACAAATGGTTTGCTGAGTTTAAAGAATTAATATGTCATTAGTGTCTATGATTAGTACCTCTTGACTATCATATTAAACCCTTGTAATTACCATAACCTTCATATTTAAATGATGATGTGATAGGGACTATCTTGGAATAATATAATCAAATTGTAAATTATTATTTCCTAATGTAAACTTTAGCAAACATAGGACATCATGTTTGCTGCATCACCTCCAAGTTTTCTTGTTAGTTTTAGCCTTATTTTTATCCCCTTTCCATGAAAATCAATAGTATAGTTATTAGTGTAGGTGTTTTAGTAGAGATCTAGCCCAAAATCTAGAGGTTTAGTCTACTTAGAGGTCACCCACAACCTAATACTATTCCCATTGTATAGCTCAAGTGAGAGGACTTGAAGATAGCCTATTAAGGGTGAAAATTTGATCTATAATAGTTATGGCATGCCTGGTGGGACTGATTTGAACAAGGATTGTCCAAGATTGATGTTGGTCTTGGCAAATTTATAGCTGTAATAGCTTCTTTTATGCAACATCTAATGAATCCAACAAGTTCTTAGCTCTTAGTTGCAGACTAGCAAGCTATTTTCATGCCAAAAATTGACAACAAGGTCAAGGTCCAAAGGTATTACTATTAAGTTTTTTCAATTACCTTTATTTTTAGTCAAAATAAAGAGATATATACATACTCTTCCTTATACCAAGACACATATAGGGAAGCTTCACTTACCATATATTCCAAGCTCTCCCAAAGTTAGCATTATGGCTAGAAGTATACCTTTTGTTCCTTTTAACGGTGGGTCTCCAATAAACCTTTCCCAATATGATGAGATCCCTATGGCAGCCCTCAAGAGTGTTCCATATTTTAGTGGAGAGAACACTATTACACCCATTGAGCATATAAGAGATATGGCTAAATTTTATAATATCCATAATGTCACCCAAGAGAATGTGGCCATTATGTTGTTGCCAATCTCCTTAAATGGTAAAGCATTGGATTGGTACAAGACTTTGGCCCCTAATTAAATTAACACATGGGATGATTTAGGAGATAAGTTGAGCAAGATGTTTGAAGACAAGAGCGACCATCTGTCACTAGATGAGTAATTGACAACTGTCAAAAGATCCCCACAAGAATTCATGCAAGAATTAAATTCTAGATTGTAAAAGACATGGGATAGGATCCCAATTCTTTTTAGGTCCACTCCAAATTATCAAATCTTATACTATTTCAAAGCTTTGAATAATGATATAGCTATTATGATACAATCTATGGGAGGAGAGATCGTACCAAAATTCTATGACCTTGCCATCAAAGCTGAAAAAAATCTTATACATGATAAAAAGATATCCCCAAGACCTTCCATGCCATTATTTTTGGATATATAACCTTGTACTCCCACTCTTACTCCCATTACTACATTGATTAGTGACAAGTTGGTTGCCCCTAGTAATCCAATAAAATAAAATGATTAAGACCCTTACAAAAAAGGTTATAGAAAGGTAGAAAAACCATCTCTTTAGACCCTATCAAGCTCCATATCAATCCAATCAGCCATGCCAGCCCAATTAGCCACCCTTATAAAGGTAATTATCAAAGACAAGGGAAAATTACTAATGTGAGACCATATAATAGTTACAACCCCAATGTTTCCTCCCGTTCTAAAGCATTAGTGCCTACTCAAAACAATTTGGTTCAAGAGCATGACTAGTCTTTTCAATGGGATCAACCCCCTAATCAGCCCTCTAGTCAAATTAAAGTGTTTACTCAAGATTGTATGCCATAAAATGGGACCATTCCATCTATGAAATAATATAAATTTTTAAATTATGTTATGATAAGTGGATAACAAGTGTAATCCATTTCTACATTAGTTAATTATCAAGAGGGAGAGTATTGTGTAATCAACCAATTGGGAGGGACAAGTACAACTAATGATACTTCTATTGCAACCAACACAAGGTCTAAAATAAAGGCAATTGATGATGTTCAAGAAATGGGTAAAAGTGAAATTGATATACCTTCTATGCCTCAAGGAAAAAGGGATGCTAATTTAACTCACAAAGCACAATAAACTCAAAGAAATTAGAATGTGAAGAGTACTTTCATTCCTTCAACTATACAACCCCAAAATAATGTGACAACTCCTAGAGGGCAGCCAAGAGTTAATATCTCTTGCATAAATATTTTAGATCAAATGAATAAGGTGAATGTAACCATTACCATGTGGGATACATTGGCTCTTCCTGATTAAAAAGAGATGCTTCAAGAGGAATCGTCAAAGCTTATCCTTGTAAAGACATCAACTAGAAAAGAAGGTGTAATTTTTATAAATAGTCCTACACCTACTAGTGGGAAACCAAGCAAAGATGGTAAGCCACCTCCTTTTTATCTCTCAGTTATCATTGGATATTTCCTAGTACATAATTTCAAGATAGATATTGGGGTAAGTATCTTGGTTATACCCAAATAAATAACTGATAATATAGGCTTGAAGTATGAGCCTAATGCTAGAGGTGTATTGCAACTAGATGGTTCAACTACTAAGACCATGTGTATAATCAAGGGCTTGAAACTTACTCTTAATTCTCATCATAATTAATTTATTGATTAAGATGTGGTTGTAGTGGATTTTCCACCATTTTTTTCTCTTTACTTATCAAGAGATTTCACCACCAAGATTGGAGGCTACTTATCATATGATTGGTCCTATATAAATTTTAAGACCAGATATGGCACCAAAGTTACCATTAGGTATGAGCCTATGTATAATTTTCATTTGGAGCCATAAAATCCTAAAATTTATAGTGTTAGTTTCACAATCATTGTCGAGGAAGAGCATCTTATGATCAAGAACCAATTTTTCCTCTTGAAGACATTTCAGATCTCTTCCTTGATGAGTGGGGGAAAGAAAATCATGAGTATGTTCCATGTAAAGGTGTTAAAGAGGCTGGTATTGGGTTATATTATCTTCATGAATAAGGTAAAACCATACCCTCTCTCTAATCCAAGTGATGATAGTGGTTATTTTTTGAAATTGTTCTTTGATGGCTCAAGAAGCAAGAATAGAGTACGGATAAATATTATGCTTATTTCTCCATCAAATGAAAGGTATTATTTTACCATTAGATTTTAGTTTAGTTGTACTTATAATGTAGCTTAATATGAAGCCATCATACATGGGCTTAAATGGGCAAGAAAGAAAGGAGTAAAGCAATTACAAGATTTTGGAGATAGTGAATTAGTTTTCCACCAGGTAAGACGTAAGAGTGCTCCTAAAAACACATTATTAAAGTCCTACACACATAGAGTATGGGAAATTATTGAATATTTTAAGGCCTTCAACATCCAATTAATTCCAAGGGAAGATAATCAACATGTTTATAGGTTGGCATCAATGGGAGCACAATTTAACATCCCTAATGATGTCAATAACTCAACCACACATCATGGTAATTGTAAGTCTATGAATACTAGATAATGATGTTAATTGATAAGTGTTTGAGAATGACAAACAAATATAATTTTTTCTCCAATAATAAGATGACTTTTATTGTAAAAAATAGGCCAACTTACGACACCAATATGGAGAACAAATTGTACAATTGAGGTCTAATAAGCTTCCTAAAGGGCTAGTTACTCTTGAGAATGTATTAGATGAAAGTGATCAAATGAGAAGAGATAAATTAAACATGTATACTAATGAATAGCATAATGAGAAGGTGTTAATATTAAAGGATAAACTCCTAAATCTTGGAAAGGTATGTACTTTAGTTGAGAGGGATGCATTTAATGAGTTATGTAGAGAATTTTCTGATGTCTTTGCTTTGGAATAGAGTGATCTCAAGGTGTTTGATTCAAAATTGGCCAAATACACTATAGAACTTGATCCAAATGTTAAACATATAAGGAAAATACAAAGGATCATCAACTTGAGATGATGGAAAGTGATCCTATAGAGATAATATTGATTGAATTGATGGCCTTAGAGGAGACAATAAATCATGCTATGCACATCATGGAGTATCATCAAGCCCAAGTCAAAAATACTTTTGATAAGAAGGATATTTCAAGAACATACCAAGTGGGAGATCTTGTTTTGAAATGGGATGAATATAGGGACAAACCTAGTAGGCGTAATAAGTTTGACACATTCTGGAGTGGGCCCTATATTGTCATTGGTTGCAAAGAACATAATGTTTTTCAATTATCAAGGTTTGATGGGGAGGAGTTGAGTATCCCAATAAATGGGATGCATTTGAAGCCATGGTATTGAAGTAATATTTATGATTTGTTACATAGTAAAGTAGGTTTTATTTCTCTAAGTGCTTAGTACACATGTTGTTTGTTTTCTTTTGGTGGTTGTCTTTCCTCCAAGTGTATCATGACACATGTGTGTGAGTGTGGTGTGTTTCAGTGAGTTTAGTTTTAGTTTGTTTTAGGGCTGTTTTCAAGTTAGTTTTTTAGTTTTATTTCAATTCAAGATGATTTCATGACCCCCATATCCCAATGGATTGTCAAGGCCACTATTCTAGATGCATAACAAACATGTACTTACAAGAGGTCATCAAATATCTTAGCCAAAATTTGGCCATCATGAATGGGGGTCATTGAAAACTCTGATGTATGTATACTTAACTTTGTTGATAGCCATCATGAAGGTCTTGTCATGGTAAGTAATGATCTAAGATGATAGATAGGGTGTCTTCCTTGGAAAATTACAAGTCACTTAAGATGTCTTAGTGAGTAGTAGGTTCAAATCACTTAGTCTTGTCATCAAAACTCACTCTTTGTAAACCTTCAGTTTGTGTTTATCATTCTTTAAGTAAGTTTGACAAAGTTAAGGTTAAATTAGGACTGATTCTATGAAGAAGCATGCTCAAAGAGATTAGGTGGTAAAATCTAAAGGAATAAGAATGGTCTAAAGCTGACCAAAATGGTTAAGGAAGCAAGCTTGTAAGTGGATCACATTTTTTTTAAAAGTATTTTGCAGAGTTTAAGGTAAGTTTGACAAGATTAAGGTATGTTATTACTTTGGTATTATTTGAGATTTCAATATTGAGATGACACTTACTATCTAGTAGCAAATGTGAAGGTTTGTTCCTTGGATAAAGGTATTTTATAATCCATGTAATATCTAAATGATGAAATCATGCTTGTATGGTCCGTATATCTCCTCTAAAGTCTTTTGTAATTACTTTTTAACATTGGAAGTCCCTTTTGTAACTACCACTCATCATTTTTAATGGTTAAAAAAGGTGTTATTATAAGAATTTAAGGAAAAATAAGGTGGGAATTTTTTTGACACACTCTCCCATATCTATATATTTCAAAGGAAATTGAATATTCACTTGATTCATCGTCTCCAATAGTTTTAAAGGGTAGAATAGTTAGATTTTAGAAGAAAAAAAGCATTTGAAAGATCTTTGTAGGAAGATTATACTAAATGACAATGTACAAGCTCATTTAAAGGTTAAAATGAAATTTTTAGATCCAAATATATGTAATAAATGGAGTCTTAGAGCCCAAAAATGCAAAAATCTACTCCTTTCCTCCATCAACTTTCTTGGCAGACTAAAACAGTCAATAGGTTTTCACTTGGCATTATGAGGAGAGATAAAGTTGTGATATGATATCTTAATTCCATTAAACTTTGTGGCATTTTTTTTCTAGTTAATCTCTTTAACTTTATGCATAATCGTGAAGAAGTAAAGGAGCATAAAAGAGACTCAAAATCCTTTCATGGATTGGTTTTCCTCAAGTGTAGAGTTATGAGATCAGATGGACATGTGAGAATAGCTAGAAATGGTCTCTTAAAAATTATTTGATCCTTGAAATAACATATTATCTCATGTTTATTCATGTTCAAATTTGAGGTGTTGTTAAATAATATTATTTTGATAGCTGATTCAAGATAGCCTAGTTGTAGGGTCTATGAATTGTCTTGAGTGCATTAAATGAATGGAATGTAATTTTTAATAGTTTAAAAAACATCATAAAGACATTTAAATCATATTAAAAAATCTTGGAGTAAATGATCCTCAAGATAAAGAGTTATTTAAATACATAGTTAGATTGTGTGAGTTTGTAGACATGACTAAGTGGTGTCTTGTTAAGCAGGGTTTTATTCTCATTTTAAAAATTATTGAATGAATGAGGTCATCCTAAGAAAAAAATTAATACCATATCCATGAATAATAATTTTTATATCCCAAGCTTCAATAGTTATCCTTATTTATGCCTAATCTAAGGAGGTTTATGAACCTATAGCTTTGTAGACCTATAGGTTCACAAACCTCCTTAAATTAGGCTTGAAGAAGGAGAACTATTGAAGCTTAGAATATAAATATTATAAACCATGGAGATGGTCTTAAATTTTTTTTAGGATGAACTCATTCATTTAATAATGTGTAAAATGAGAACAAAACCCTACTTAACAAGACACCACTCAGTCATGTCTACAAACTCACACAGTTTAACTATGTATGCAAGTCTATAGACTTGTAGGTCAATTTTGGTGGAATATTTGTTTCATGGAGAGTGAATATAGTCCTTGGAAGATATGATAATATAATCCCTTACTTTTAAGCAATCCTTGGAAGCTTGAGGTTCAATCTCTTCAAGTTCATGATGAATAGATAGGTCTCTGAGAAGCACCATCTCTTGCAGTCATGCCTTGCCTCTATAAGAAAGTGAAATGGTTTATGATCTAAACAAAATGAAATTCAAGGATTATATTAAAATAAATATTCCTTTACAAAACATTATTCACATTCAATTAATTGAGACCAAGGGGAGATCAAGCAGTGAAAATTTATTATTTTGCCCAAATGGCCATCTTTAGGCCCTAGCAAGTAGTGAGGTCAAAGATCAGGTTGGTGATGTGTGTTAGAAGATTTTGGGTTTAAATAGGAAATTACATAATTTTTTGAAAGATTTTAAAATTAAAAATGCATCAAAGAAGCTAACTCTGGCCCGTGGAGACTAGACCAAATTTGATAGAATATAGTCACACAAACCCTAAATAGACACCTATATGCTTGTCTAAAGCCTCATTGAAAAAGTGATCAGTTGTGAAGTGTTTGAATGGGAATATAATAAGTAAAAAGGGTAATGAATTTATGAGTATCATGGTCACCTTAATGGGAATAATGAAAATAGTAATCTTTCCTAAAAGGACTCATTCCAATAAAACCTATAGTCAGGCAACCTTAACTAACACACACAGGCCTGCACAAAGAGCTAAGGAGTAAATGAGTCATACGTGACAAAATAAAAGGTTTATAAGGCATAAATAGGGTAAAAAATAAAATTTATATCATTAAAAATATCAAAAGTGTCAATGATTAGGGTTCACACTCATGCTACAGTCTAGGCAGACCTAATGGATACCTACAAGCATGTTTTGAGAGAATGAAGGAAAGGTGTAGGATATTATTGAGATAATAAAGTTAAATTAAGGTAAAATAGGTATATTAATATAATTTATTAAATATCATAAATCTATATTTTATTTTAAAATTGATTAAATGTAGTGAAAGTCCTATAAGAACTAATTAGTCCTATAAGGTCTAAATGAACATATACATGCATGCACATATAAAACATGAAGAAACATGCTTGTTTTTGGTGTTTGGTCAGTTGAGGAGTGAAAGAGAGAAGATAAAAAAGTTTTATAATATTTCGATGAAGGTTTAAATCATTTATAGAGAAGGAGAATATGGGAAAAGGTTTGTTAGGGCTAAATAAATATGATTGTGTACAAACCCTCACATAGGGCTCAAGGCAAATTTCATTGGTTTGAGAAGCCAATAATTTCATGATATCACTTTAAAATATTTAATAATTTTAATTATATCTAATTTAGGTTTTTATAACTCAAAAAAATCACTCCTACTCCTTTTTCTCATAAATTCCTCTCTCTCGAGCTTAAAAGTGTAGGCCTAGTTACCCGAGAAGCATCTTCTCCACATGTGAACATCCATGAGTAGATGTACCAGATCTTGATAAAATTGGGAGAGGTGGATAATTTTTTATATTAAAAATTCATGGAATTTATTTGGGCATTAGGTCCCTTAGGGTTATGGACATTTATTAAGACCTCAAGTGTATTAAACCTTGCCGAAGCCCTCCACAATGACCTGATGGGAGAGTTTGATTGTCTAAATGCCTAAGATGGATTGAAAGAGAATTTAAATGATATGAATGAACTGAATGACTGATATAATTACCTATTTGAGTATAATTTTGGCATGTGTGAGCCATTTTTATATGAAAAATGGTCAAAAGAGTGTTGCAGGCTCATTTAGAGAGTAAGTAAAGTTGGTACATGCCTAAAATCAGGTAGGGAGGTCTTATGAGTCTAGAAAGCGATTATATGAGCATATTTAATTTATTTTTCATACATTACAAGATTAAAAATGGTTTTCAAACCACTACATAGAGCAAAAATGGTGACTATAACATTAATGTATTTAAAGGGCCTAGTTGTAGATCATTAAAAGATCAATGATAGGATGAATATATCCCAAACATCCTCATGAAAATGATACAAATATTTTAAATATTAAAGGAATAATATAATATATAGATGGATCCATGAAGCAAGAAAAAGAGATGAGATTCATCCTCTTTGAATTGCAGAAGTGACAC
Organism: Torreya grandis; assembly: GCA_037957365.1. Classification (NCBI taxonomy): domain Eukaryota; kingdom Viridiplantae; phylum Streptophyta; class Pinopsida; order Cupressales; family Taxaceae; genus Torreya; species Torreya grandis. The sequence goes on from JARHVA010003490.1 coordinate 1,091,028, forward strand.
CCTAGCTACAAGGTGACTTCCATAGTTGAACTCAAGCTCTCTGGTCTAATGCAAGAAGTATATAGAGTGGAAAATTGAGATAAATAATTACATTATTAAATCAATATATCTCATTTTAGTAACTAAGGTCTGATGGTAAGATACAATTTAAATAAAATCTTGAGGTTCAAGTGTAGATTTCACTTGATGAAGAGGAATAGAATAGACAAAGATGGGTGTAGAAATGTCCCAATCTTATCGAATGTCTAGATGATGGTTTGTAACTATTCATAAGATGAAAATGTGTAACTCTTTGAGGAGTTATGAACAATAAATCATCTAAAATAACAAAAACTTTCCTATGCCACTCTTATGAAGAGTCTTATCAACACTTATTCTAGAAGAGGAGGAAGATGACAACACACTCTTTCAAGGCTTGGTTTCATTCTTTTTATTTTTTTAAATTGATATAATCATTAAGGATAATTAATGATCTCTCTTCTTATCCTTTCCTTCTCTCTTCTTCCAATTTATTTTATAAATTTAGAGCTGAGAGGCATTGTAAACATCCTTAAATTGGTGATGGTGAAGTCTTGCCAAAATCAAGACTTGTATTTGCCTATTGAAATCAATTCAAACTGAATATTGCTATTTTCACCTTACATATAATGATCTGGAATGACTTTGTGATTATGTATTTGCCTAGTGTACTTCCTTGCATTTGTCCTTCTCTTTCATGCCTCTATGTGAGTTTATCTTCCTTTTATAGGTCATATGAAGTGTAACACATGGTTTACTAAGTTTGAAGAATTGATATGTCATTAGTGTATGCTATTAGTAACTCTTGACTGTAACCTTAAGCCCTTGTAATTAACATAACCATTATATTGAAAAATTGATGTGATAGGGACTATCTTGGAGTAGTATAATTAGATTGTAACTTGTTTCATAGTGCAAACCTGAACAAGTAGAGGACATCATGTTTGGTGTACCACCTCCAAATTTTCTTCTTAGTTTTACTCTTCTTTCTATCCATTTTCCATGAAAATAAATAGTGTAATTATTAGTATAGGTTTTTTACTTGGGAGTTATCCCAAAATATAGAGGTTTAGTCTACTTATAGGTCACCCAAAACTTAAGACTAATCCCATTGTATATCTTAATTGAGAGGGATTGAAGACACCCTCTCAAGGATGAAAATTTGAGATATAACAATTATCACATTAATTATTCAAGAAGTTGCATCATTTGAAACAAAAGGAGATGGGTGTTAAAGAATATATTGAAGAATTTTACAAGTTAACCATCATATTGGGTCATGTGGAAGAAGATATGGAGAAGAGAGATAGGTATCTCAATGGGCTGAGGTACAACCTTCAATATGAACTCAATTTGGTAAGTCCAAGAACACTTGAATTGTGTTGCTTAATATAATATAAACACATCAAAATAGGGGCAGGGTCAGAAATTATAGAGGTAGAGGTCAATGAGGAAGAAACACATCACAAATAACTAATTTAGAACTTAGTATATCTCAAGAACATGCATCCAATTAAAGAGGAGGATTCAGAGGAAGGAGATCATACTTCAGAAGAGGATACACACAATGAGGTAGAGGATTAAGTGGAATCACCAGTAAGTGTTTTAAATGTAATAAGTTTGTTGGTCATAGGTTTAATGAATGTCTAAAGAATACTCAAGCTAGTGGATCAAGAACTGAAAATAGAAATCAAATAGTTCAAGGAGAGGAAGAGAGTGTGGATTCTCCATCTCATGTTGAGGAACTATAAGTGGGTGAATGTTTTTTGATGAGAAGAGTGATGATAAAAACACCTAAAGAGAAGGAACCTACCCAAAGGAAGACTCTATTCAAGATAATATGAAAATGTCAAGGTAAGTGCCATAAGTTAACCATTGATTCCATTAACACAAATAATCTAGTGGTAATTACAATGGTAGAGAAACTTGGCATGAAAAGGATACCACACCCAAATTCCTACAAGGTCTCATATCTACAAAATGGACTTCAAGTTATTGTAAATGAGAAATGTTGGGTAGAGTTTCAGATTAGAGGATATAAGGATAAGGTATTATTTGACATAATGCCAATGGATGTATGGCATGTGCTTCTAGGGAGGCCTTAGCAATATGATAGTAAAACTACACATGATGGTACAAATAATGTGTACACTTTAGAAAAGGATGGTATAATCCATACATTTTTGCATTTCAAAAAATAATACCATGGGAAAAGGACCAATACAAGTGTCATGATGATAAGTGATTAAGAATTCTTGTACACCATGAAAGAAGAAGAATTGGGATTTGGAGTTGTGATCAAACCAAAGACTATTGTAATAGCCACTAAGATAAATGAATTAACTCAAGAGTGTTAAGCACGGAATATACTGAGAGGGGGGTGAATCAGTATATTATATATCTTATAAAACTTTCCCTTTATCAAATTCCACTTAATTAAACATTCAAGATATGCAATAAAACTCAAACAATAAACATCACACAAGATAGAGAGAGACACCAGATATAACGTGGAAACCCAAAGTGGGAAAAAACATGGAGAATAATCTCAAGTATATTCATGAGAAAAAACCCACAGGAGCACCATACCCCTTTATCGAGTACCAACCTCAGCTACAATTCGTGAGCACCAACCCACAGGAGCTTCAAACCCTTTTGCTGAGCACCAACCCAACACCTATTCATAAGCACCAATCCACAAGAGCACCAACCCCTTTGCCGAGCACCAACCCAACAACAATTCATGAGCACCAACCCACATTAGCACCAACCCCTTTATGTATACCACACACCTATCTCTCAATGTTGCTATCTCAACAAATGATAGATCAATACAACATCTCCTTCCTCTCTCTCACCTTTGCTCTTCTAAGCTAGATATAACAAATACAAATCATATTCATCTCTCACAATTTCTCTTCTAAGCTAGATATTACAATATCAAATCAACCTCTCTCTTCCATATTACAAATGGTTTCTCAAGCCTTTATTTATAGCTTTCCAAATGACCTTTGGCCTCCCCCCTTTGTGACCCTTCAATCCTCATGGAAAATGGTGCCAATCTTGGATGACCCTTCATCTTCAAGAATTTGAAAAGTCATGTGGTGACCCTTCATGACCAAAAATGTCCTTCCCACTTTTGTCCTTATCTTTGGTGACTCTTCGTATTACTTAAAGTGTCCCTTCATGAGAAATTGTGCCCTTACTCTTTTGTCTTCACTTGGTGACTCTTGGAATTCCCCAAGATGACTCTTCATGGGAAAATGCGTCCCATCCTTCTTTTGTCTTTACCTCATGGATCTTCAACTTCTCCATGGGCTCTTATTTTGTCTCATATGTAACCAAAAATATATTCATTAATATTAAATAAATATTAACTCACATTAGCCAAGATAAACAACATTATATGCAATGGGGCCTTTATCACCAATAATACTAGACTTTTGACATCAATGACAATATTTCCAATATCCTAAAACTGCCACATCTTGTCACCTGCACATCCTGTCATCTAGAAACATATAGTAACTCCCCCTTACTGTAGCAACCTATACTTGTTCCCTGTACCTATTTTCTGCACTTGTACTTGTACCTATTATTTTCCCCCTTTGACATCAATGGCAAAGGGCCTACCTGGAGCTAACACTTAGCTCGCCCTCACTTGATGCTGAAAATCAATGGCAGGAAGTAATAGAAATTACTCCCAACTCCTCTCACTGATATTTGAATGTGTCCTTTGAGAAGATATATGACAATACATACACATTGTTCCCTATCCTTTGAGCATCTACAATCAACTCATTTGAATCTTTTCTTCTAATCTCACAACCTTCAACATGAAACCTTAATGTGTATCCTTGATCACAAATTTGACTAACACTCAACAGATTATGCTTAAGACCTTTTACATATAAAACATTTTTAGTCTTAGTTCTACCATAATCCAAACTCAAAGTACCTTTTTCGGCTATCCTGGTAGTAGTTTTATCTTTGAATCTCACTGTACCACCATTGATCTTCTTTAAAGTAATGAACTTACTTTTATCACTTGTCATATGCCCCAAACATCTGCTATCAATTAACCATGGCTAATCTTTACCTCTTACATGCAGAGCTATTTGCACCATCATTAAATCTTTAGATTGTTTCTTTTGCCATGAACATGTCTGAACCTTCTTCCTGATGAATGGATCTTTGACACTCTGATTCTTCTTCTTGATGAATGGAGCTTTGAAACTTTGATCCTTCTTGACTAACTCAAACACGCTTCTGCAATACCAAGATATGTGTCCGAAGTTGTTGTACTTGTAGCATACTATGGTCTCTTAATTAAAGCTTGATAGAGGAGCAAAAGAGTTGTGGCTTCTGCTTGACTCTACTTGACTTTCCTTCTCCTTATTTATGAAATTGTTAGCTCTTTTTCTACATTCTAATTTCTTGTGACCATATCCATTACAATAAAAATAATAGCCATAAAAATAAGACCTGCCTATATATCTCTGACCTGATTGCCTTTTGTAGCTTTGTTCCTTCCAACCTTTTCTGTTTGGAATGTCCTCTGTATTCTTTACTTCTCCCCTTTTTGTTTCCTCTTGTGTAAGAGCTTCAACATAGCTCTTTTTCTTTTCAAAACTGATCCCTATCTTATCTGAATATACTTTTTGACTTTCCAATATCTTATTTAACATGTTAGTGCTATCTTCAAATTTTGAATCACTGACTACTTTATCATTGACAGCTTTCTTAATATCTTCTTTTAAAGAGGCAATTTCAATAACATACCTTTCACAATCATTTTTGGTTATTTCCACCTATGTTGTGAGATCTTTCTCATTCTTCTTGGCTTCTTCAAAGTGTGCTTGTAGATCTTCAATAATTTCCTTTGACTCTTGTTCATTTTTCTTGATCTGGCACTTTAATCTTCAATTTTTCTTCTGAACAGCTTCTAACTCTTCTAAGGCACAATTGAGTTCTCTTTCCATATCTACTTCAGCTTCCTCCTCTTGATTATCATGTATGGCCATGAATAAAATCTATTCTTCTTGTGAATTACTGAATCCACTATCTTCAACTGAGCTAGGATCCTTAGAATACAAGCTCTTCTTCTCGAATCCCTTCTTGGATTTGCCTTTGAAATTCTTCTTGTATGTAGGTTTTTCTTCTTCTTCATCATTAACCTTATCTGGGCATCTAGCTAAAAAATGTCCAATATTTCCATAATTAAAACATTTAAAAGGTAATTTTCCTTGATATTTACCTGTTCCTCTTTTTGGCCTGTGAATGAAAAGTGCTTTGTTGTCATCTAATACCATGAAGCTCATCCACCTTTAGCTTGGCTAAATTCTTCATCTCCTCGATTGTCGAAACCTTTGCATCATATCTCATTGGTAGAGATCCCAAAACCTTTTGCACCACCATTGACTCTTCCAATGTTTCTCCAAGACCTTGAATCTAATTTACTATCTGATCAACTCACAAGAGATAACTTGCTATATCTTCTTCTTCCATCTTCAAACTTTCAAATTGCCTTCTAAAAGTCTACAACTAAGGTTGCTGAACCTTTCCATCACCTTTGTAAATATTCTCAAGTTTTACCCAAGTTTCATGAGCAGATTTAAAGTGCATAACTTTAACAAATTTAGATTCACATAAATCACATAAAATCGCATTTAAAGCTTTAGCATTGCATTCACTTGCCTTTTTTTTTGTTGGAGTAATTGTAGATGTCTGTGGCTCTTCATATTCCTCCACCACTAATTTCCATATGTCGAATCCAAGGGCCATCAAATAAAACTTCATTCTCATGCTCCAAAAAGCATAATTCATCCCATCAAACAAAGGTGCCTTATTTGTAGAAAATCCTTCCTGTGACCCAGCCATCATGCTTTCCTAATCTACCTTCAAGCTATAAAACTTTTCAAAAAAGGAACCTGCTCTGTTACCAATTATTAAGCATAGAATATACTGATAGTGGCGGGTGAATCAATATATTATATATCTTATAAAACTTTCCCTTTATCAAATTCCACTTAATTAAACATTCAAGATATGCAATAAAAGTCAAAAAATAAACATCACACAAGATAGAGAGAGACACCAGATATAACTGGAAACCTAATGTGGGAAAAACCATAGAGAACAATCTCAAGTATATTCGTGAGAACAAACCCACAGGATCACCATACCCCTTTGCCGAGTACCAACCTCAGCTAAAATTCATGAGCACCAACCCATAGGAGTTTTAAACCCCTTTTCCAAGCACCAACCCAACACCTATTTGTGAGCACCAACCCCTTTTCCAAGCACCAACCCAACAACAATTCGTGAGCACCAACCCATTTGTGTATACCACACACCTATCTCTCAATGTTTCTATCTCAACAAATGATAGATCAATACAACATCTCCTTCCTCTCTCTCACCTTTGCTCTTCTAAGCTAGATATAACAAATACAAATCATATTCATCTCTCACAATTGCTCTTCTAAGCTAGATATTACAATATCAAATCAACCCCTCTCTTCCATATTACAGATGGCTTCTCAAGACTTTATTTATAGCTTTCCAAATGACATTTGGCCTCCCCCCTTTATGACCCTTCAATCCTCATGGAAAATGGTGCCAATCTTGGATGACCCTTCATCTTCAAGCATTTGAAAAGTCATGTGGTGACCCTTCATGACCAAAAATGTCCTTCCCACTTTTGTCCTTATCTTTGGTGACTCTTCGTATTCCTCAAAGTGTCCCTTCATGAGAAATTGTGCCCTTACTCTTTTGTCTTCACTTGGTGACTCTTGGAATTCCCCAAGATGACTCTTCATGGGAAAATGTGTCCCATCCTTCTTTTGTCTTTACCCCATGGCTCTTCGACTTCTCCATGGGCCCTTATTTTGTCTCATATGCAACCAAAAATATATTCGTTAATATTAAATAAATATTAACTCACATTAGCCAAGATAAACAACATTAAATGCAATGGGGCCTTTATCACCAATAATACTAGACCTTTGACATCAATGACAATATTTCTAATAAAGAGGTCCAAGATATGTTAAATGAGTATGTTGATATAGTGGTTGATGAAATACCAAATGAGATACCAACAATTAAAAGCATTAGTCATCACATTGATTTTATACCAAGTGCTAGTTTGCCTAATAAGGTTGCATACAAAATGACTCCACAAGTAAATGAAAAAATCAAAAATCAAATACAAGACCTATTAGATAAGGGATTGATCAAAGAAAGCCTTAGACCATGTGGAATACCAACTGTACTAGTTCTAAACAAGGAAGGAGATTAGAGGTTCTGTATAGATTCTAGAGCAATCAAAAAAATAACCATAAGGTAAAAATTTACCCTTTCAATAATTGAGGACTTGATGGATTATTTGAGTGTTTATAAATAATTTTCTAAGATAGATATTAAGATTGGTTATCACCAAATAAGAATAAGAGAAGGAGATGAATGGAAGACTAAATTTAAGATAAATGAGGGGTTATATGAATGATTTGTCATGCCATTTGGTCTTACCAATTACCCAAGCACATTAATGAGACTCATGAATGAGGTTTTGAATCCCTTCATGGGTAGGTTTGTAATTGTGTAGCTAGATGACATTTTGATTCACAACCCTAACAAATAATATCATATTCAATATTTATGAATGGTTATGCAAAGGTTATATGAGTATAGGTCGTTGATTAACCTCAATAAATGTTTGTTCATGAAGATAGAGATTATTTACCTTGGTTTTGTGATCTCACAAACTATGTTGAAGATGGATAAAGATAAGGTTAAGGCCATAATTGAGTGTCCAAATCCAAGGATAACCTATTCAAGGTAAGGAGCTTTCATGGCTTAGCTAGCTTCTATAGGAATTTTATCATATATTTTAGTGGGATTTGTGCACCCATTGTTGATACTATTAGAGGATATAAAAATAAGTTTGTATGGAATGAAATAGCTGAGATAAAGTTTTAGTTTTTGAATAAAAGAATAACAAAATAACCAATGTTGGAACTTCTTGATTTTAACAAGGTGTTTCAAGTTGAGTGTGATGTAAGTGGAGTGGCTATTAGATCTTTCTTAAGTAAATAAGGAAGACCTGTAACTTACTTTAGTGAGACATTAGATGAAGCCAATAAATGGTATTTGACCTATGATCTTGAGTTATATGTCATGGTTCAAGCCTTGAGGAAGTGGAGACACTACTTAATGCCAAAGGAGTTTGTTATCTTCATGGACAACCATATTTCTTAGTTCATAACCAACCAACCCAAGCTCAATAAAAGGCACATGAAGTGGGTGGACAAATTGCATAACTTCACAATTTTAATTAAGCATAATAAATGACAAATAAATAAGGTAGCATATGCTCTAAGTAGGATAACTTTACTTGTTAGTGAAATTCAACTTGAGAGTGGAGGAATAGGTCATTTTAGGAGTTATATGAAGCTGATTTAGATTTTCAAGATGCATATAAAGATTTCAAGCATCCTAATATAAGAAACAAGTAACTTTGGATAGATTATATGCTTCAATATGGTTTGTTATTCAAAGGATTTCATATATGTGTGCCAAAAAGTTTAATGAGAGATAACTTGATCAAGGAGAAACATTGTGGAAGTTTGACTGGTCACTTTGGTCTTGATGAGACCTTAAATCAGCCTAGTAATCACTATTATTAGCCTAAGATGCAAGAATATGTCAGAAAGTTTATGGAAAGATGCAAAATTTGTTAATATGCAAAGGGGAAGAGTAGAAATGTAGGACTATACCATCCCTTACCAATACCAAATAGGCCTTAGGACTCCATTATCATTGATTTTGTCATGGGGTTGCTAATTAATCAAAGAGGACGTGATTTTATCTATTTTGTTATGGACAAATTTTATAAGATGGCCTATTTCATACCTTTTAAGACAACTAATAATGCTACACATGTGGCCAATTTTTTCTTCAAGGAGGTGGTTAGAATACATGGTATACCATTGAGCATTATCTTAGATAGAGATACCAAATTTATAGGACACTTTTGAAGAACCTTGTGGAAGAATATAGGAATCAATTTGAACTTAAAATTAGCCTATCAACCTAAAATATATGGACAAACTATGGTTTTCAATAGATGTTTGGGTAACTTACTAAGATGTTTGACAAAGGATAGTCTTAAAAAATGGGACTTAGTATTGCCTCAAGTAGAGTTTGTTTATAATGATTCACCAAATAGAAGTACTGGAAAGAGTCTATTTTAAGTGATGTATGGTATTCACCCAAGGGAAGTATTTGAGTTGAGATACTTAGGAAAAATGGAGAAAATAAGTGCTAAGGGAGAGGAGTTTTCCATTACTATGCAAGAGGTGCATGAACAAGTGAATAAATAGTTAGAGATAAGTATGGACAAGTATAAACAAAAAGATGATTTAAAGAAGAGAGAGGTCAATTTATAGATTATAAATATGGAATTTTCTCAATTTAGGAAGAAAATATTTCCTAAAGGTGAGTAAAATAAGCTAAAAATGAAGAAGATTGGCCCATACATGGTCATAAGAAAGTTTTCTAAGAATACTTATGAGATAGAGTTTCCTAGTGGCAAATGGATCTCTCATATATTCAACATTGTTGACTTGTATCCATAAAATTAAGAAGATATGCATGATTTACCAGTTGGAAGTCAAGACACAATAGTCCAAGAGTGGGTAGTTCAACTACCACAAGCAACACAAGAAGAACTTGAGCTTATCTTCGACAAGAAAGTTGTAAAGACATTAAGATTAAAAAAGTACTATTAGTATTTAGTGAATTGGAAACATAATCCTATAGAGGATGAAAATTTTATGACAACAACAAACATTATTAAGCATGAAATTACTCTTGAAGACCTCTTAAATAGGAGTTCATGAGTCAATTTCTTGTTCTTAGGGAGTATGATGCAGGAACATCACTCCATTTACTCAATTTTGGTTTGGTTTAATTGTTATTGAGTATTAGGAGGATTTTATTAGTATTTAATATCATTTATTCATCATTACTATCTTAATTGGTCTTAAATTTTGAATTTAAGCCTTTTAAGCATTTTCTCACCAAAATGCCAAATTCAAAATTTTGAATGTCTTTCTATAGTTTTGAGGTCTTTAGCATGATTTGATATGTTTAAATATTTTATATTAGTTTGTTTAGGTGTATTAAAGGTATTATAATGTATTTTAGTGTTTTTCTACCTTTTTGGTCTTATATGCTATGTTTAACCTTACAACGTTTAAGAATATATCTTGTGCATACATAAGCCTAAATTGGAGGCAATCAAGAAGTAGTTAGAGCTTTTATAGGATCATATAATGCATTAAAATTTTAAAATGAATCAATATTAAATGTATTAATATGGTTTTTATCTTGAATAAACAAATAAATAAGGTTCAGGTTACACCAAGAAGGTTTTGTCAAGAATTCTGTGTATTGCTTGAGAAGGATATGAATATAAATGCATAAAAAAATTTGTTGAATCACATTGTGAATGAAAGTTATATATTTTTAAGTGAATTAAATTTTTAATATTTAATTATTTCTTTGTTTTTTATTATAAACCTTCATATTTAGGTGTACAAAGAATAAACCAGGCCTTAAGAGAATTTTGTGTGTCACAATCCAATTACAAGAAAAATAAAAGGTCTCTTTTGTGTGTTTTAAATTTATAAAGATTGAAATGGTTTTAGAGAGTGTTAATAAGTTTAATTAATATTTTTTTATTCCTTATAAGTCCTTTTGAATACCAAAATTCATCAAAAACTTTAACTCTATCAACACAGTCTTGTACCTTGTGTTTTGATGAACAGTCAAGAGAGAAATTATGAATCTTGAGTCTATTTTCCATTCAAGTGTGCATGTTTACATTTTAAAAAGGTGTATTTTGGTTGTAAAATACCCTTTAAAATATTTTTTTTATCCCTTTAAACATCCTTTTTCTCTTGAAAACATCAAATAGTCACCTATCAGCTTGTGTATAACCCTACTTAAGGGTTTTTGACCATTTCATCATTTGGTTGGTTCTAATTTGTTTCAAACCCTAAAAATTGACCTATAAATTTATATTAATGAACTTAAGGTGAATAAAACACTTTCCTATATTCTTGGCATGTGTGGATATATTTGGAGCAAAAACTCAGTTTTAAAGGTAAAAAGACCTAATTAAGTCCTAATTGGAAAAGGTCAAGTAGAGTTAATGCATATACCTTAGTAGTTGGTTCATAAAAATTGGCAAGGAGTTTTAAGACCTTAATGGGTATACTAAAATATCATTTTTATGTTGTGAACCTTTGTGTACTTGTCAAATCACATAAAAACATATCTTAGGAGGGCTACAAGAAGAGGCCTAATTGTGAAGTATAGTGGTGAGTTAGTGTACTTCCCTTGATAGTTTAAGTCTAAAACTTTATAGAATAAATAAGAGGATAAAGGGTATCTATAAGATGTCTTATATTTAATATAACCCTTATGAATTTTTAAAAACATTTAGATTTGCCTTTATGAAGGGCTATAAGGAGTTAGTCCTAAAATAAGAAAGTTGCCAAGTGATTGTTTTATCTCTCTCCCTTTGCATCATAAAATCTGATCTTGATCATACACATCAAGGTATTTTAAATTTCACCCACATCTGTCTGGAGATAAATTCAAACAAGGGTTTACTAGAAACTATAAATCTAATAAATGGTGTATTGACATGGAACCAATGACTTGACTATGAAAATATAGCTTTTAGGTGTCATTTTTATCATCAAATAGGGTATCTACAAGAAACTTGAACTCAGTAAAGAGGTCAATCAAAAGGAAATAAGGGATATTCTATGAAACTAAAGAGATGGTAGTCATATGAGCCATATTTCTTAGATGATGGGGATGACACAAGCATAATAAAATCAAGCACTACATAGGAAGAGAAAGATACAAATATAGAAACAGAAGGTAAAATTGCTGATTTATATCAATTATTAGAGAATTTATAGAAATAAATAAATATGGGGGAAACATACATATAAGGGGTAGATACAAATTAAACTTCAATAGGAGTAATCAAGAGATTATATGAGTTAGATACTTTTGAATTTGATAAGGAACTGTCCTTGGTTGGCTATTTAGGAACACTACATCTTGACCTACAAATGGTGGTAGTGGGAGCTACTCCATGGAGATGGATTGAGGTGAAGAATAAGAGAGGGAAAAAATGACATATCAAGGATGTACGTATATGATGTGGTATTTTCTTTTATCTTAGGGAAGATGGTTAGTCCTACTGATCATTTGTTTGGCACACACTTTTATTTAGCCTGAGGATATCTTTATAAACTATTATTTATTACCTTATGGTAATTTTCATTTGCACTATGCTATGAACACCTATGGAATGTGTTTTAATTCTATATTGGAATACAAATGCACTTAAAAAAAAACAAAAAAAAACCATTTCACCAAATTTTATTATCTAAATATTACCATAAAAAGAGAACCATTGTGCTAAGTGTTGTAGACATAGTTTATTAAAAACATACATTATGTTACCACTGTAGCTCCAAATTATCTAAAATTTGGTGCAGAGGTTACAAGTGTTAAGTGCTATTACCTACCAAAATTTCATCATCTAATTATTATTTAATAAGGATAAAAATACTTCCAAGTTTTTTGATGGAATTAGTTGGTACATTTATCAAATGAATCAAAAATATGGTGTAGAGGTTATAAATATCAAGTGTTATGACCTCACCAAATTTTATCATCTAAATATTACCACAAAAGGAGAAACATCCTTCCAAGTTTTTCTGATGGAATTAAATGTTACATTTCTATAGTATCTCCAAATGATATGAAATTTGGTGCAGAGGTTGTAAGATTCAGGTGTTATGACCCCATGAGATTTCATCATTCAATTCTTAACTTAGTTAAATAACTATTTTTGATGAATGTCTATGACTTAATAATTCATGTAAATTGATAGAATCAAAAAAATATCTTTACACTTTTTTTATGGCAAAAAAATAAATCTACAAAACATGTTAATAAAATCGCACCAATAAGACCACATCCTAAAAGTCCAAACAAGATGTGCACTCTATTTTTGGTTGATGGAAGATTGCACAAACCCTTAGATGCTCTTACATCATATTCTCCTTGGTGAATAGTTTATAATGATTTTATTGTAGGGTAGAGATGAAATCATTAAATAACTCAATCCAAGTGTAGTTTCTAAAGAAGTTTAAAAATAAAATTGATTACCCCCTTCACCTAAAAACATTAAGGTCATGTGGATTTTTACTAACATAAATTTTATGTTGAGTAATTTGAGGTGTGTAATGTTTTTTGCTAATGTCAAATGTGGGCCATAATGTTAATATTGATACTAAACATTGTATTTATCACCAATTTTCATCTTTCACAGGCTTCCTAAGTTATTATTATTTTTAGGAGAACTATTTGTTGCTATATATAATGTATGCAAACAATGATTGAAATTGAATCAGAATAAAGGTAATGGAAGATTATGAAACTAATTATATATTTTCTCTTTTAAGTGTTATTTTATTTTCTATTGAATGAAAACATATGACCATTCCAAAAAAAACTATATTTTAGAATTATGTTTATTATTTTTTCTATGTCTAGTGATTTGATAACAAACTAGGCCCATTGAAGAGCACAAGATTCAATGAATCTAGGTCATTTTCTAGGAATTTCCCATAGGTATAACATTAAGCTAAGGTTATTTTATAAAATCATTAGGTGTAAAATAAAATATGACTCATGAGTAGGTCAATAAAAATGTGATGATACTATTTAATTCCCCTATGAGAACAAAGGTGTCTAGTCCAAGAGCCAATATATTTTTGATGCTATTAATACTATAAGATAAACCACTCATCATAATTTTGGAACTAAGTATGAAGGTGTGATAATTATTTTGATTAGTTAAAGCATCTAAATTATAGTTAAGGTAATTATTGTGAAAGATGATTCTACATTTCTACTTTAATTTAGTATCTCTCAAGAGTTGAAATGCTCATTAGCCTAATTTTCATCTCAAATACAAAATTCATCTTAGAATAACTATAAAATTTCCTCCAATTTCCAAAATATGCATCTTATTAATATTACAAAGCTAGAAAAAATAAGCTTAGAGGCTTGGTAGGTAATATATTTTGTAATATTTTTAGTGCACTAACCATTTTTGTACATTTTTAATGTTAAAAATATTAGCCACATTTTGAAAAAGATTTACAAATCATTTTATGTTTTCTTTGACCCCCAATTTGTATCTCATTATTGTAAAAAAAATGTTATGCCTTTTTCATTACTTCTTATGTTATCAATTATATGTTTCTTTTATTGCTCAAATGATGTTCCTCTAAAATGGCATTTGAAATATGATGATATTTTGTATCAAGAGACATAACATGGTCTCAAATTCATATGTGTAGACACCTATTTTAGGTACAAGACTCTTTTCTATTATATTTTTTCTCCATTTTATCACATTTACTTCACGTGCATATAATTGACCTTTTTTTTACACTTTCTAGCTCACACCAGACTATTTATACCCTTCGAGCCTTCTAGATTTCTTCAACATGCCATGTAACTAAGGTACCATTCAATATAGAGATTATATGAATTATTAATTTATTAATGGGATTATATATGCACATGTGGTTAGGTTATGATGTACTTGTACTTTGATGTATTAGGTTATGCAATTAATTATTGGGGTAGAGGTGGGTGAATTATTAGTAAATGGTAGGTGTCTTATTAATAAGTGATAGGTGATTGAATTATGAAAATTTATTATAACTAGGTGGGTCATGTATTTACATAAACATGTCACATACACATGCGAGGTGAAGTAAACATAATTTTATGTGTTGGTTTCTCAAAATAGAGATATTATTTCAAGTGGTTTATTCTAATAAGGAACATTATATGGTGTTACTCTACCTCAAGGGTTTGACATATATTGGGTTATTATATTTATGGGTTATGAGGTTATTAACATATTATATTAGAGTGGAGATTTAGTAACAGTGGGAGGAATCCCCCTCCCCAAAATAAGGCCAAAATTTCTTGTAAAAGGTCATTTTCCTCACATAGAGCTCATAATATGGTTATTATTATGTGGATAGACAGAGATTTTTAATTATTGTTTCAAAAGTGTTCAGGCTAAGGATTAGTACCATTATTTAAGGATATATGGTATTTTTAATTTAAACCTATTGGATGTATAGGGTAAACAAAGGGATGTATAGTGTAGACACAATAACTTGCTAATTAAGAATTGTATTAAGGTGACTTTTTTTGTTTGGAAAGTGCTTACCCTCTAATCAATTGTATTATATAAATTAACTAGAAATAAAATATTGAAAATGATATACAATAATGTATAATAAAGTACACTAAGGTACAAGGTTAAAAGTAAATTATTAGAAATAAATTGTAAAGGGGAATGGATACTTAGCTCATAATCTGACTAACTATTGAACACACAAGATGATCTAAGATTTGATGCCAAGTAAATAAAATATATGAATGTATTGATGTTGAAAATAGAGAGTCAAAATATATAGTGACAAGAACACAATAGGGGACTAGGATGCAATGTGTTGGTGTTTAAGAAATGTAAATTTGTCTTATTAAGTAGTCTTCGAGATTTGAAGATCTAGGTTAGTGCACCTCTATCTATATGCGATATTTATTTGTTCATTGCCTAATATGATATGTAAATGACTTGAAAATATGAACTTATATTTCTTGTATAATATCCAAATGGATATTAAATAAAAAAGGGGGATGTAGGGTCAAGGGAATAACCGAGTAAGCTCATAAACCCTTCTATAGCTGAGCACTACCTACATATCCCAAATAGGCCTAGGATGACTTAATTATCCTTCCTAGATGTATGTGTACAATTTTCACCTATGAATACCCTTGGCATAAACATGGAAATGTAATAATACTTTATAATATAGCTTTAAAAATTGATAATTAACAATATAAAACATTAATTAAATATTGAATGTGAGAGTTCTTGTAAAAAAATGAGATTGCTTGTTATCAAATGCTTTCTAATAAATTTGTTTATATAAAATTATTATAATTCAAATTAAAAGCTTAGTGATACAAAAAAATAACCCAAAATAACTTAAAGGGGATTCAAAATAATTAAAATAAACTTAAATACTCAAGAGAGGAATCAAACGAATTAAAAAGGGGATTTATTAAGTCATAAAGGGTCATAAATTAAATGGGGAAAATATAATAAAATCATAAATTAAAAAGGTGGAGAAAAATAAAATGGGAAAATATAAGAAAAACACCAATAAGTATTTAATTATTAGTTAAGACTTTCCTAAATAAAGTAACTATAAAGACACTAAAAACAAGTATTGTGCCAAATTTGGGTGTCTACATTTTCCCCCACTTTATTCTAGTGATGCAAAAAGTAGAATTACTCTATTAAAGTATATGTGAACCTAAGTGTGCATACACATTTATATTTAGATGAAAAGCTTGGATGTACAAGATGACTTGATGTAAGAAACTTACAACAATGCCATTGAAAATAATATTTGATCATATTGAAAATTAAAAATTAAAAATTTATTATCTATAATTTGAAAAGAGAGGAAGGAGAGAAAATATCCCTATAACTTTTGAGAAGGTGAAGTTTACATACCCCCCTTTTGGGACATTTGTAGAAATACTAAACCATGGTGAATTAAGAGTGATAAAGTCTCAATTTAA
The DNA here is from genome assembly GCA_037957365.1 of Torreya grandis. Classification (NCBI taxonomy): domain Eukaryota; kingdom Viridiplantae; phylum Streptophyta; class Pinopsida; order Cupressales; family Taxaceae; genus Torreya; species Torreya grandis. The sequence goes on from JARHVA010003490.1 coordinate 1,107,828, forward strand.
AGAGTCAATGAAGGTGCTCAAGTTGAAAAGATTATATGTTCCAACCCACGTAGATTACTCTGTAATGATTTTGAAGAGCTAGGATCCAAACAAAGGGTTTTCTAAAGTGTAACCAAAACATTGAATGCCACTAAGATTTGATGCAACTCACTTGTTGAACTAAAAATAGAAGAGGTGGAAACTAGTACATGGCTCACTAAAGTATAACTAATATGTGGAGAATCACTAAGATTAAATGTGGTTCACTTACAAATATGAATCACACCATTACAGATGAATATATATTTGAACTATAAATTCTTGAAACTTGATATTTGATTCTTGAAAATAAGAAAAAATATGATTTTTGTAAAGTAGTAGCTTGGTCATGAATGCATATCATGCCCCCTGTACTGTATAGAATGCCAAATGTGATATTTTGAATTTTTTTGAAGCCTTGTAACTATCTTCACACAAGTGTGTCTGTGATCTATTAGGCTAAATGAGTGGAGTGCATAAGCCACCTGAATGCCCCATTATTTGAAAATTTTGATTTTTGTACATTTGTAAACTCTCACATATGAAAATGTATTTCTTTTAAAATACCATTAGGATTCCCCCTTTTTGAGATGATGGAAATTGCTTGCAAATCACTTATCTCAAATAAAAAGTGAGAGCATTTACTAAAGATAAATAAACATGTACTAACATTTGCATATATTGAATTTTTATTAAACACTAATAGTTGTAACATTGAAGACTTTGAAAAGTTTATGTATTTTATTTTCATATTGTAAGTTTGATCTAACATTTTAGTAATGGATGAAACAATTAAAACTAGCATTATTACATATGTATTGTCAAAATAGTATGTTAAAAAATTAAAGAATGAAAGCACATAAATAATATATACATGATATATATCATGACACTATAGATAGATTAAAAAATATGTAGTAGTGTATGATAAGAATCATGGCACAATAGCAGCCAAATAACAAAAATATAACCAAAGTCACACAGTTGTCATGAAAAAAGTCCTAGAGGTCTCATACAAGGGGCATGAAAGATGTTTTAAAGAGTGTAATTTTTTGCATAGATGTCACACATTGATCCCAAAGGTCAAATACAAGGGACACGAGGATTTTAAAAAAGCATAGAAGACCAAAGCCCCCCCCACACAAAACATGATTGTGCCATACGAGTAAGGTGTATGTTGAACATACACAAGGCTAATGGATGCATATAGTAAGCAAACAAGTTTGAATAATATTATGAAAATTAAACAAACATATGACAATAACATTTAATACATGAAGCTAGAACAAGTTAAGTACATGCATCTATATTTCAGTTTATCAAGTAGCATATTGATCAAGACATATGTGATGATATAATTAAAGATTTAAAGCATGATTTCTCATTTATAAATTAACATGAAAAATAGGTTGTGGATAAATACAACATGGAATGTGTTCATACAAAACAACATAATGCCCCAAACTAAGCAAAGTGGTTGGGTGAAAGGCTTGACCAACGTCAAAACCATGTAAAGGGATGCCTTAGCTTAAAAAGACTAATATCTAAATTTGAATAATGTTCTATGTGCCAAAAATATGTAATAAGTCCCTATGAATGTGTTGTCTTTAAAAAAATAGAGTAAATATGCATAGGGATAGGTGCACAATAGGGGATAGGTACATAGTGTGATTTTATCTTTTTGTTATTACTTTATTTAGATTGATTGTATATAAATTTTTTTGATCTAGAAATTTTTTAATGTGTATGAATACTATTTTTCATTGTGAAATTTGTCTAGTTTCACACTCAGATACTTAATGAGAAAAATTATACATTAAAAATATGTTATGTATTGAAATATATAGAAAGATGACATAAGCAAAGACATATCTAACAACATGAAAATATGCCTACAAGTATTGATTTTATACAAATATTCTAAATTTTATAGTATTTTTGTTTTTTAAAAAGAGAAGCATTCATAATGGAAAGTAAAAAAAGTTGTAAAGCAAAGAAGAAGCATGATTGCAAAAGTAGAAGAAGAGGGGGAAGATTCAAACAAACCTCAACAAGGTGTTGAATCAAAGCATGACAAGTAAGAAGGCATGTGAGATGCCCCAAATGCAAATGTAGGTTTGAAAAAATGGAAAGCATGGCCATGTAAACTCATGTAAAAGTAAGTATGTGTGAGCATAAAAGTACATATGAGAGTTTAGAGCATGTATAGTTGTGAAAATATAAGAAAATGAGTTTCTATTAAAGATATATATATATATATATATATATATATATATATATATATTGAAAGCTTAGTAATAAACCTTCAAGTATATTTAGATTTTTAAGTAAGAAACCTTTGATATTTAGAGATTTATGTATATTTTTATTTTTTATTAAATATATATGAACAAAAATGAATCTTTGCTATTTTTGCAAACTAAGTTATTTTGAATCAGTTGTGAAGGAAACAAATTATAATGATTTCATGCTAGTTACAATGAAACCCTATAACATACACAATAAAAAATCTATAATTACATAAAAATGGATAACTATTTTTGAGATGTGATAAAGGTTTTTACATTAAAATATTAAATTTACATAACCCAAAAATTAATTACAAAAAAAATTTGTCTATTTTTAGTTAATCAAAAGTTTAATAAAAATAGGAAGTTATAATTTATGGAAAAAAATGCTATAATTTTATGACAAAAAATAGGTTATTTATTTATTTATATATGATCAATAAAAACCTTTGATGGCTTCATAAATAAAATTGATTTGACTCAAATTACAGGAAAGCCCTAAGTAAGAAGCTAGGGTTTTGACAATGTTCGATCGAAATAAACTATTAAAACTAATATAAAACAATGTAAAATAAAATACAATAAGGTAAAAGTATAAAATTAAACTATGAAAAATAAATTATAAAGGGGAATGGATACTTACCTCATAATCTGAATTTCTATTAAACACAAGTTGATATAAGATATGATGCTAAGTAAATAAGCTCTATGAGTCTGCCATTATTGAAAATAGAGAGTCAAAATATATAGGGATAAGAACATAGCATGGGATAAGGACATAATACATTTTTGTTTGAGTAATGAGAGTCTATCCTATTAAGCAGTGTTTAAGATCTGAATATGTGGATTGGTTCACTTGTATCTGCATACAATATTTCTTCATTTGCTACCTGATTTGATATGTAGATGAATTTAAAATACAAACTTATAATTACTTCACAAGATCCAAATGGTCATTAAATGCAAAAATGGGGAAGTAGGGTCAAGTAAATAGATGACCTAACCTCAAAAATCACTATGTAATTGAGTGCTGCCTACATAGCCCAGATAGGCTTTAGGCCAATGTAATTCCCCCTCCTAGATGTGTATGTGAAATATTGGATGTAGGACTAGATTATATTTCAACTATGAATACCCTTAGCACAAACATGTAAATGTAATAGTACTTAAGAATATAACTCTAAAAATTGAGTATTAGAAGTGTAAAACTTTGAATAACTCTTGAATGTGAGAGTGCTTGTAAAAACTTGATAGTAATTATATCAAATGATTTCTAAATAAATTTATTTATATTGAGATTCTTATAATTAGAATTAAAAAATTAGTGGTGCACATAAATGACCCAAAATAACTTAAGGAGACTCAAAACAATTAAAAGAAACTTGAATACTTAAGAGAGGACTCAAAAGAATTGAAAATGGGCTTTATTAAGTCATAAAATGTCATAAAGTAAAAGAGGAAAATATAATGAAATTATAAAGTAAAAGGTGGAGAATATAAGATAAGTCATAAATTAAAAGGGGAAAATATAATAAAATCATAAAGTAAAAAATCAAAGAATATAAGATAAGTCATAAAGTAAAAGGGGAAATATAAGAAAAAGACACCATTAAGTATTTAATTATTAGCTAAGATGATCATAAATAAAGTAACTAGAAAGACATTAAAAATAAGTATTGTACCAGATTTAGGTGTCTACATAAAGTTGACTTCAAGCCACTTCTAGAAAATATAGAATCACTAATTTTAAAATATTATCGAGGAAGATATGACACCCACAAGTTGTTATTCTAGTACACCTTAAAAGAAAGGTCTAAAAAAATGTTGAAGCCAAAAGAGTTTAGAGAATAAGTGTTAAAAGGAAGGGGAAAAACAATTGATAATGTATTTGATATATATATATATATATATATATATATATATATATATATATATATATATATATATATATTTGAGTATGAATAAGAGATAATTACTTGATTAGATTCAGAGGAGACTTGTAATGAATGGTATGAAGACACATTTTAGTTGTGTGAAGATAACTATTTTCAGCTTATCTTTGATGAATTTACTCCTCATGATGAATCTTATAATAAGAAAAAGGCATGGTAAATTTTAGTGGATATTCTTAATTAATTCACAAATATTTTGGTTTTATAAATAATCATTTGGCTATTTTATTGGGTGGTGAATAATGTGGATTCACCTAAATTATCTAGGTGTAAGATAGTTTTCTAGGTCAACTCGCTTACATTTAAAACAAATTTCATGCATATAAATATAATTCTCCACTCCGTCAAAAGTCAATATGAGCTTATTCACCATTATATGTAATATATAATCATTCAATGACCAAATTTCCAAAGCATATTGACATAACTACCATCTGTTTGTGAGTTTTATGTATAGTCAGATGTTAGCATACCTTTTATGACAAGTTATGTTTTGCATGTCCATTTTCATACACTCCTAAACATCATCTATTAACATTCACTAGAATTTCAAAACACATACTTAGAAATTCACCAAAAAAATCCAAGTTCATTTTTATATGGGCCACTAAAATTTACCTTGGAAAAAAGTAATTGTTGACCACAAAGAACAAGTAATTGAAGGAAATCATGAGATAGTGGGATAAAATAGTTTCATAGTGGATCTAGAACAAAGTTCAGATATAGGTACTATCAAACAACATCTTCCCTAAAGATTGCATATGGATGGTTGACATAACATCATGTTTGTTTTGACTTATAGTTTTTTTATTTTTGTTTATTTTCATGTTTTAAGGATGAAACATGTTAATGCGGTGGGGGAATGTCATGTACCTAGGGTAACACACCACATAAATATTATATGGGTGATTGATGTGTTAGTGGTTGGGGCATGGTGGCTGAATTATTAATAAATGGAAAGTGGCTTATTACTAAGTGGTAGGTGAGTTAGTTACACACATTTATTGTAAATAGGCAGGGTCATATATCTATATAAACATGTTGCCTACACATGTTAGGGAAAGTGAAGAGTATTGCATGTGTTAGCATATCAAAATATAAATATTATTTGGAGTGGTTCCTTCCAATAAGTAACATTGTGCCATGTTTCCCTACCTCAGTGTTTGATATAATATATTGGGTTATTATTCTAAGTTATGAGGTTCTTAACAAACATTTTATTAGATTTATATGCTTTTAGCGTTTGGGTCGTAGTCATCCATTTTATAAGAAACCTAATTTCATTCATGGGCATTTTTTTTCCAAGGATAGATTCAATGGTTACATGGGAATGATTGAATATATTTTTTAGATATTCACAAACCCATCAAATATGTCCTTTATGTTTTTGTGGGTCCTTCTTGCCTTGGGCTAAATTTTCACACTATGAATTTAACTTATCACAATATTCCTTAGTTATCCATTGCATTTCATGTCAGAGATCAATATATATATACAAATAATTCATAATCATTTTACTGAGTGAGAATTAGACGAAGAACCTTCCCTATGCTAGAGCCTTCAATAATCAAATCTATTGATACACTTAAGGGGGAGCCTACACATTGATCCAATGTTCGTATTTCATCACTTCAAACCTTATGACATCAACAAATTGTACAATAAGAGAGTTCAAGAAAAGTTTCTTGTAGTTTACATTGCACTTCACTAGGGAGAGGAGGTAAAACCCTTACTTGAAAGTCCATTTATATGCACACGAGAATAACATTAACTCTAATTCTTGGTGTGTTGGTTATGCAACTATAATTCCTCAAGGGTTAGCCTGAGTTAAATAATTTAAACAAAATTATTTTGTTTTTAGTTTCAAAGGGCTATACCTAGGAGTGAAAAGATGATAATTATGCACATTCTACCAAGTATTTTGAATTATAAACACACAACATTGTATGGTATTTGATAGTTTATTTGCTTAAGTAAATTTAGAATTTATGACATATCAAAGTATAAATTCACATACTCCTAAAACATTTGGTGGTTATAGGCAAGATCAACCCAATGCATATTCAGTAGTTGTAGTTTAACATTGAATCTATCCTTTAAGAATTTGACATCCAGATTTAACACAAGCCTTCACAATCCCTTTTATATCATTGTTATAGTTTTAGAATCCCAAGATTTTTCCTAGGTATGTCAATTTATTATATCCTTTGTCATTCCATTGACATTACATGTTTTAGTTCACTACTTATTTCATTGGTCCATTTTTTCAATGCACTTAGGGTTTTGATTTACTATTTATATTGTATTTGCTCAATAATCCTTTGTGTCCATAATTTAACTAAGTGTGCATAGGTCATTTACCACTAGTGCATATTTTAGTTAAAAAAGTATGATGTATAAAAAAATTGTACTAATCATTCTTGTATTCTCACATTATAAACTTTTAAAAAAGAGTGTCAACCTAGTGGTAGTTGTGTAATTACCCAAACATTTATCATAATTTATTTATGCTATCTAGTACATCCAATAAATAAATCAAACATTTTTTTAGGTTACACATGTCAATAAAATAATTTCTAAGTTCATGTTATTTCTCTACATCATGCTTAAATAAAAAAATCCAAGATAGTTTACTCATGTCTCTTACTAATGCTTTATCTAATTCATTTAAAAGGTTGGGACTATATCCCCATCATGGTCCTTATTTATGATCGGTCATTATTTGTAACTAAAGGGGATTTTAATAAAATGATAAATATTTTTAAAATAATAAAGGGAGAAAGGCAGATTTGAGTGCTGCAATGGGGAGTCAAAAGGTCACCCTCCATTGATTGTGCTTCAGGCTTTCCTTTGGCTGACTTGATTCTCTTTGTCTCCTTATTCTTACTTATTTTTTTCATGTTGGTTAGGAGGCATCTTGTTTTATGATATTCTTGGCATGTTTTTTCTTATGGTCATGTTATTTAGGTTTATTTTTGATTAATCACTTTTATTTTGTTTTGTATTGTTTATTTTTTTGGTTTGTGTTCTTCTTACCTAAGAGTTTGTGCCTTGTCTTGTGGCTTGTGCCATGTCCCTTCCCCTACTATCTTACCCTCTCACTCCCTCTCCCTTTGGGAAACTAAAGTGGCTAAATTTATTATTCAATGTATGGATGATGGTGGGTAAGACAACCTCAATCTGTAGGTAGTAATGTTAAAGGTGATAATAATGGAAAGAATTGTGCTCCAAATTTGCATAAGGATTACATTGGAAAAAGTGGTGGTGAGTATTGTCTATAAATGGGAAAATTTATTTTGGATGAAGCTAAAAAATTATTCTCCAACATCCTACGTTAGGAAGAGGCTACTAAACATTCAGAGGGAGTAGAGTTCATTGTTTGCCAGGTCAAATCAACTAAGGATGGAGCAGGAAAGGGAAGTGTGGGAGAAACTAGTAAGTGTTCTAGCTCTTCCACAACACCCTTCCTTAACTCTAATCTCTCCATGGAAAAATATTTGTTGAATCAAGAGGAAAAACTTAAAAATGTTGGTATTTTTTTTACTATCTTAATAAAAACTCTCTTCTTTCCTTTTTTTTTTGATAATTAGTTAAAATCTATTTAGGAAAATAAAATTGCATCCTGATTTCTTGCTAAGAAAACTATTTAATTATCTGTGGATATTTATAGTTGACAAATTTGATTTGGTTATTTTTAACTAAGCTTTTGAGATATATGTTATTATGGGATAGTTGGATATTGCTTAGGTTATATGATTACATTGATGTGAGTTAGCTATATTGTATATATTTACATTATGATCATGTTGATTTATTATTCATCTATATTTTATGATGTATGTATATCATGTTGATATGATCTAACTACCTTCTTGTTGTGAGGTTGATGTAGGAGAACTCATCCCTCAGAGCATGCTGGAGGGAGAACATCATTAGAGAGGGTGATGTAAATGGAGTTGTTGGGGGATGACAAAGAAACTAGCTAGAACCCTAAACACACCACATTAGCTAGCACATGTTAGATGCATAATGGAATGGTTAACCTAGCATGTTTAATACTACTTTTATTTAGAATTATTTGTTCATGGTTAGTTTAGTTAAATTGTTATATTGAGCAGAATCATGTGTTGCATTCCTATCATATCTATAACCATTAATGTTTTATGATTTCTAAAATTAGAGAAAATTTGGATTTGTAGACTAATGAATTTATCATTAAGTCTTTATAGAATTTAGAGACATTAATTTAATTAGTGAAAATATTGATTATTATAATTAGTGTTAAAATAAATAAAATTTAAGAATTTCCAATAAAGTGGAAAAAATGGGAAAAAAGAAAAGAAAATAAAAAAATAATAAATTAAGATAAATAGAAGGTTTCAAATTAGGAAAAATAAAAAATAAAGATATTAATAAAATAATTAAAAAAATAAAGAAGAACAAAAAAGGGGAAAATCTTAAAAACAAAAACTATGCCCCTTTTTCATGAGGAAAATAAGAACGAATTGAGGGAGAAGAAAAAAAGGGCACAACATACAGAGAAGAGACCTAGAAAAAAGGAGAAAAAAGAAGAGAAAGGGAGCATCATAGAAGTGGAAGAGACAAGAAGCCAAATAAAATGATAGCACAAGCAATGAGGTAGGTGATGTAATTAGATTCTTGTGTGTGTTTAGTTTTAGTTAAAATCTGTATGTATGTATATCTATTTATGAAATGTATAAAAGATTACATGAATAAATTTCATATATATATATGTATATATATATATATATGTATATATATTTCTATATATATATATGTATATATATATATATGTATATGTATATATATATATGTATGTATATATATATGTATGTATATATATATGTATGTATATGTATATATATATGTGTATATATATATATGTATATGTATATGTATATGTATATGTATATGTATATATATATATATATATATGTATATGTATATATATATATATATATATATATATGTATATGTATATATATATATATATATATATATATATATATATATATATATATATATATGAAACTAAAATTAAATAGAGGTCAAATCATGGATACATAAATTATATGGCATTTGAAATGAGAATGGTGAATTGGGTTTATACTGGCTCATACCTACCACATGTAATTTAGATGGTTATATGTATAACACATTTATGTATAATTCAATCACTTGCATGTTAATCATAAACATATCTGACCATCTATAAAATTTAGGGTAATTATGATATATATAATCAATGCCTTCTATGGGAATATGAAGGAGGAGAGTATATACCTAAAATACACCATCTAATAGTGAACTATATATATTATCTATTAGTATCATATAATAAATATATTATCCCTAAAAATATAATAACATGTGAATATATATATATATATATACTAAACTTAGATGAAATTTATAGTGACTTCTTGGTATAATACTCATATAATTCCTTGATTGTTTATTTTTGTGTTTGTGATGATTCCTATATACTCTTATCTATTATAGATGATTTTGTATACCATAATATATATTTATCAACTTAGCCATAGGATCAATCCCCTTCAAATGAAAGTATAAAGAATTAAAAAAATATACCTATTTATTTATGTCATTGTTTTAATTGTAGGACAAATCACTGCCTTGAATGGAATTTTAAGTATGTATATATATCTATTTGTCTGATTTTGTAAATGTGAAGCCGTATATATATATAAAATCAACACCTTATGTATGGAATTCGTTATAACCTAGTGAATTGATATCACCTATTATAATATTAAAAACATCTGCTCAGATCTGAATGACAAATCTACTAGGTGATTGAGGTTATGGCATGAGCCTATTTAGTGAGGTGATTGAGAATTCAACAAGAAATTTATATTTATTGTTATTACAAACAAAATAATTTTAGTATACCATTTATACTATGTATCTGCTAGAGTATGTAGATATTAATGATGATTTATATAGTCAAAAATATCAATTTTATGGAACTGAGCATGTGCTGAGTCGATTTAAGGCTATGTCAAGTTGATAAATGGAAGGAATATACCAACATATTAATTAGGAAGCTAAGTTGCTTTATATAGTGCACCTAGTCTAGCAAAAAAAAAATCATAATTATATTATAAGAATTATTATGTTTAGATACCATAAGCAACAAATTGGTATAATTAATAATTTGAATAGTATTAAATCAAGGAAATTGTATAATTCTATAAATTTACTTTGGGATGTGTATCCCTATGAAAGGACTTTTACATGAGTACATACATAAATATGAATGATAATATATATATATATATATATATACACACCATGGATTTAAGTTAATATGTAATTGTGGCTTCTTATGTATAACCTAATCTCATAGACTTTTGATTATCATATTTGATTTGTTTGGATATGCTTATCTATGTAAATCTATAGGGAAGGCCATATTGCTAGTACATATCATAAATCTATTTTAACAACTTATGCAGACTCAATTTTTCACAAATGATGATTTACATTACAATAAGACTATAAATAACTAGTTATTGATAGATCATGAATATTATATGTTAGAGTTTTGTCATCATGATATTCTATCTAATGATTATTGTAAACCTGATTATCCTTGAATTAGATTATAGATGAAAGTTGACATTATATATAATGGTATACATTTGGAGGTTATATATATATATATATATATATATATATATATATATATATAAAAATATATATATATATATATATATATATATATAATGAAAATATAGATATATTTAGTAACAAATTGTCAATAAGTTATACTGTCCAAGAATCTAATTGAGAATCATAAAAGACTATAGACATATTTAAAACTATATCTTTATATATTATTGAGTATATTTATGTAGGAAATATACCTATCCAAGGATTTAAGTGTCCCCTATAAGAGTATAACATATATGGGTATATCGAGTTGTCTACCTCTAAGTTATTATCAAATATAAAATAATTGGTCACAGGACTCTGAGAGTAGAGGAGAAATTTCAACATAAATATAGACTCTTAACCAAATGTAAAATGTAAGGTCAAGTTCAAACAAGCATAAAATAGGACTTTTGATTAATGAAAGATACTAGTTGTTTGAACAGAAGATAATATTTTCATTGGTTTATAACTACTTATTATAACTGATTATGGTAATTAGTAGTTGTGTTTTAATACATTAGACTATGATAATATGGGTTACAATAGGGCATATTATATTTAGAAACTAATTATAGTAATTAAAAATTGTATTTAAATGTATATTTTATCTAGATGGTATAAACTATAGTTATTATTTCTATTATGGTATAGATATATATTATAAGATTTATTAATACGTTTGATGGAATAAATTATGCTATTAGATTATCCTATGATTAACATGTTATGTGATTGATAGTATAATGGAATCTATGTGAATCTATTAGTTATATTATGTTAACCAAATATCATATTGTTGATATTGAGTAAGTAGTGAGATAGACTTCACTAGCTTACTAGAGTCATAATGCTAGATGAAAGTAATCTGGTCAAATGGTCTGTATGAATTTTGACTGATCCATAGATAATTTATTATTTGAAAACTTTGGCCAAATTAATGTTTAGTGAGATAATGTCATTTCATGAATATGATTTACATGTTTGTGAGATATCTTGAGTATAACATGTTTTTATGATACACTACATGTTTAGTTTTAGAAATCATACAACACATGGGTATTAACTTGTCTCTATGGATTATAGTGCCATCACTATCTACTAATCCATAAAGGGAAGTCCATTCCCTAATGGGATTAGTGTGGGGGATCATTGGTATGTGGTTGGTGTGAAAAAGTGCTCAGATGATGATTTCCCTCTCTATAATAGTACTAGTTTTCAAATGACACTTGAGATTGCCATAATTATTAGATTTTGGAGAACTATGCTTTGGGGAGCCATGTATATTATATATGTACATTTTATTGTATTGTATTTATTATTAAAACATTATCATTATGAGATATAATTACTTATTGTACATTGATAGTAGTGGATGTAGGCATGTATTAATTGTGGCTAGTTAATTATAATTACTTTTTATATTCATATTATGATGTGTTTCTTATGATAATAGTGATTAGTGATGTAGTATACTTCATTTATAATTATCACATTGAGATTATTTATATGATCACTAATCATATTCTCATGGTGTATACTATTTAAAGTATATATTGTTTAAATTATTTTTTTATGTGTTTCTAGGTAGATCTTAGTGGGGATATTACATGTGGTATTAGAGATATGAATCAAAATATAGGACGTAATGAGTCCATTAAAATTTTCATATCCTTTCGTTGATATAAAGGTGGATGGTAAAATCTAGATTTTTTAGAGAGGGTCCATTGAATCTCAATGACAATAATCCTCCATTGATCTTGACCAATTTACCACTGAGAAATCAACAAAGATGGATTAGATTCCCATAGCCATGAATGAGACCAGGGACTGAGTTACAACCTTGGAATAGGTGGTTCATGACCATTAAGAGGAAGAATAATAATATGTACCTAAAGAGCATATTACTAAGTAGAAAAATCCTCAAGACGTTAGAGCTCAGATAGCTATAGAGTTGGCTAGAGACATGAAAAAGGTGAACCCACCTAATTTTAATGGAATTATTATGGGTGATAAAGTTGAGGCATGATTGACTGAGATGGAAAAGTATTTAAAATTTTGAAACTAATTTGAGGTCACTAAAATAGTATGGGGAGAATACTAGTTGGATGGTGAGACAACTATGTGGTGGGCCAATAAGAGGTTGGAAATGAATCTTAACTCAACTACCACTACTCGAGATGAGTTTATGAATTTGGTTAGGTCATGATGGCTTTTATAACTTTATTTTGATTATAATCTCATAAATTTCCAAAATCTAAATCAGGGAGACTTATCGGTGAATGAGTACTAGGAGGAGTTTACCAAACTTTTGAAGTACATACCCTAGTACTAGAGAGATGAGAGGTTTATGATCATAAAGTTTATTATGGGATTGAGACCCTAGATTGGTGGAGATGTAGATGTTCATGGACATTCTACCATGGACTAGGTCTTTGAGAAGGTAGTTAAGTAGGAATACAAGTTGAAGTCTCTTTCATAAGCCAGGGATAAGTTCAAGAAAAAGTTTGGAAATTATATGTCAATGTTAAAAAAGAAGAATTAGAAACATAGGAGTGGAAACTCCAGGAAGTAGTTCAAAAACTAGAATACCAAATTTAATAATGGTTTAGGAAACAAGAAATAGGGTAATGTTTCCAAAGGTAGTTTCAAGGGAAACCAATAGAATGATAAGAGAGGACCATCTAGAGGTTATTTCATTTTTAGAGATGACCATTATGCTTGTAACTATATTTAGAACAAGTCAAAGGGAAAAGGTCCTAATCCTCAGTAGGGTATTTTTCAATAGCATATTCATGCAACAGTTGATAATTAACAAGCTAAATTTTAAGCATTACCCATATAATTGTTAGGTACTTTGTTTGATGATCCAGTTTCCATTTTAATAGATACAAGGGATACAAAATGTTTTATATCTCCTAGAATGCTTAGTAAGTTAACTATAAGAGATGGAATAATGGCAAATGCATGGTCATTACAATATGGGAATAACTCAAAAGTCATGGTTGACAAGTGCTTAGTTTAATTAGAGAATAGGTTGCCTAAATTCACAACAATTATGGATATATATATATATATATATATATATATATATATATATATATATATATATATATATATATATATATATATATATATATATATATATATATATATATATATATAGCACCATTACGGTCATATGATGTGATCTTAAGAGTAAATTGAATTAGGAAATATAAGTCCAAGATTGACTAATACCTAAAGAAGGTTGAGTATCTGGATGATTTTATAAATCAAACATAAATTCAAGGCAAGAAAAGAGAGTTGAAGCTTAAGTATATTTATGCAATGGAACTCAAGAGGACCTAAAGAAAAGGGTGCCTAACATTTATCATCAAGATAAATGAAATGGAGGAACCTAAGGAACCATCTCTCAAAGATTCCCCATTCTTTAGGAATTTTCATGATGTGTTTCTAGAAGAATTTCTAGGATTGCCTCCTAAACGTAAGTTTGATTTCTCTATTGATATCATACTTGGTTCAGAACCATAGTCTAAGGCACCATACAAGATGACAAACATAGATTTGGTTGAATTGAAGGCTCAAATTTAGGAATTACTATCTAAAGGGTTGATCAGGCCAAGTGTGTCACTAGGGGGTACAACATTTATATTTGTTAAGAAGAAGGGTGATACTCTTCAAATTTGCATTGACTATAGAATGTGAAACGAGAAAATTATCAAAAATAGGTATCTGCTACCTCATATAGACAATATTTTTGATCCAATGTGAGGAGAAACAATTTTTTATAAGATTATTTTTAGAGTAGGATACCATCAACTAAGGATAATAGATGAGGATATTCTAAAGACAACATTAAAAACTCATTATGAGCACTATGAGTTCACAGTGTTACCTTTTGGGTTGACTAATGCTCCAACATAATTTATAAATATCATGAATAGTGTGTTCAAATATTATTTAGATTAATTTTTTTTGGTTTTTATGGATGACATTATTATACACTCTAAGAATGAAAAGGAACATCTTAAAAATCTAGAACTAGTTCTGAAATGGTTGTGGAAGAACAAGTTATAAGGCAAGTTATCTAGTGCACATATTTCCAAGAAAGAGTCCAATATTTGGGACATATTATCTTGATATATGGCATGTGAGTAGATCCAGTAAAGATAAGAGCCATTATGGAATGGTTGGTGTAAAGAATGTGTATGAGATAAGGAGTTTCATGGGATTAATAGGTTATTATAAAAAGTTCATTCCAATTTTTTCAAAAATAGCTAATCCAATTACTTTTTTGCAACATAAGAACCAATGTTTTGTCTAGACAAAGAAGTGTGAAGTAGATTTTTAGGAATTGAAAAGAAGGCTTACTTTGGCACTAATGTTAAGAGTTCTTGACCCCAACAGTCAATTTTTAGTGATCATGGATGCATTAGGGGATGGAATAGGAGTCCTTATGAATGATAGTGTAGTGGTGGCTTATGAATCAAGGAAGCTTAAGGCTTATGATGTAAACTGTGCCCCTCATGACCTAGAACTTGCAGTAATTGTGCATGATTTATAATTTTGGTAGCATTACTTGTTAAGAAAACCATTTGAGCTCAAGATGGATAACTTAGGACTCAAGTACATATTCACCCAACTAAATTTGAATTCTCATTAGAGACACTAGCTTGATTTCTTGTATGATTATGATTTTGATATCAACTATATAAAAGGTAAGGAAAATAAAGTAGCTGATACCCTAAGTCATAGAAGGTAGATAACCACTGTAGTTACTATCAAGATTAATTTTAGGGATCAAGTGATTGAATTATTTCCAAGAGATGAATTCTATGATTAGGTCAAAAAATAATTGTTTAAGAATGCTCATAATCCTTGGTATAAAAGATTCAAATTGGAGAGTGATGGTTTTTTGTGTTATAATGGAAAGATGTATGTGTCAGATTAAGAGAATTTGTAGAGCACAGTGTTAAAATAACTGCACAATGCCCCATATTCAAGACATCCAAGAGTAACCAATCTTATGGTAGGGCTTAGACCACTACATTTTTGGAAGGGAATCAAGAAAGATGTAGCAGACTTTGTGTCACATTATTTTGAATGTCAGAGAGTGAAAGCTAGGTTTGTGCATTTGACTGGGTTGTTACATCTGCATGATATTCCAAAATGAAAGTGGCAAGTATCAGTATGGACTTTATCCAAGGTTTATCAATGTCATGAAACATGCATGATATGATCTTGGTAGTAGTTGACAAACTAAATAAGGTGGCTCATTTTATACCATGCAATTTGACAAATGATGCACCTACCCTTGACAAGAGATTCATTAAAAAAGTGTATAGGTTACATGTATTTCTAGAGAAGATCATTTTAGATTATGATTCAAAGATGACTTCTAGATTTTGGGTAACCTTGAATTCAACTTTGGGTATGCAAATAAATTATAGCACTACATATCACCCAAAGATTGATGGTCAAACTGAGAGAGTTAATCAGGTGTTAAAGGATATTATTCGTATGTATTGCATGGATTAGCAATATAAGTGGGAAGATTAATTTTTATTGGTTGAATTTGCATACAATAATTCATACAATCAGCTTTGAATATGTACTATTTGAGGCACTATATAGAAGAAGGTGAAAGACACCAATCAATTGGGTAGGTTAGAGGACATGGTAGTCTTTGGACCTAAGATGCTTTCAAAAATGGAAGAGCAAGTCAGATTAATCAAGTAGAGATTGGCCAAGGATAATGATAGGTAGAAGAGTTAAGCTAATCAGAAGAGGATAGATAGGCAATTTTTAGTAGGTGATAAAGTGTTCTTACAGGTTAAGCCACATAAGAGCTTGATTAAATTTAGGAATTCAACAAAATTATCATTGAGATATATGGGACTCTTAGAGGTGTTAACATGGTCAATCCTATAGTGTATAGGCTTGCATTTCCACCATCCCTAACTCTATTACATAATGTCTTCCATGTTTCTTATCTTAAAAAGTATATAGCTGATCCTATGTATGTATTGGATTGGAATGCTTTGTAAGTTCTAGATCTTGGGGTAGTCATCGTAGAACTAACCGGAGTAGTTGACACTCACAAACTTCATTTGCATAATAGAGAGATGTCACAATATAAGGTCTAATATGGAAAATACTCTGAAGATAGTGCTACTTGGGAGGATTATGGTGAGTTGTATATGTGATTTCCACATTTATTTGCTTGATGTTTGAATAAAAGTCATCCAAGATGGTGACTAGTTTTAGGGAGGAAGGATGTTACATCCTGATTCCTCGCTAAGTAAATTATTTGATTATCCATAGATATTTATAGTTGATAAATTTTATTTGGTTATTTTTAACTAAGATTTGAGATATATGATATATGGGACAATTGGATATTGCTTAGGTTACATGATTACATTGCTATGAGTTAGTTGTAGTGTATATGTTTACATTATGATCATGTTGATTCATTATTTTAGCTATATTTTATGATGTATGTGTATCATTATGATATGGTCTAACTACCTACTTATTTTGAGGTTGATACTAGAAAACTCATCTCTCAAAACATGTCAAAGGGAAATCATCATTAGAGAGGGTGACATAGATGGAGTTGTTAGGGGAAGACAAAGAAACCAACTAGAACCCTGCACACACTGCATTAGCTAGCACATGTTAGATGCATAATGGAATGGTTAGCCTAACGTGTTTAATACTACTTGCATTTAGAGTTATTTTCTTATGGTTAGTTTAGTTTAATGGTTATATCAAACTAGTATCATGTGTTTATGTTCTTGTCATATCTATAACCATTAATGTTTTATGATTTTTATAATTAGAGCAAAGTTGGATTTGTAGACTAATAAATTTATCATTAAGTTGTTATGGAATTTGGAGATGCTAATTTAATTGGTGAATATACTATTTATTATAATTAGTGTTAAAATAAATAAAATTAAAAAATTTCCAATTAAGTAGAAAAAATGGGAAAAAAGAAAGAAAATAAAAAAACAATAATAAATTAAGATAAATAAAAGGTTTAAAATTAGGAAAAACAAAAAAATAAAGATATTAATAAAATAATTAAAAAAATAAAAAAGGGGAAAAATCTTAAAAACAAAAACTTCGCCCCTTTTTCATGAGCAAAATAAGAAAGAATTGAGGGAAAAGAAAAAATGGCACAACATCCAGAGAAGAGGCATAAAACAAAGGAGAAAATGATAGAAAGGGAGCAATGTGGAAGTGGAAGAGACAATAATCCAAATATAATGATAACATAGGTGACCAAGTAGGTGATGCAATTAGATTCTTGTGTGTGTTCAATTTTGGTTAAAATTTATTTGTATGTATAGCTATTTATGAACCTATAAAAGATTACATGAATAGGTAAACTCTATATATATATTTGATTCCAAAAGTTTAGTTGATAGGATTGGCCCTATTGAGTCTATATCATTATTGATAAAATCAAATTAGGTCTTAGTTTAGGTTGGCCAAGGGTTGACCTAGACCCTAAATGAGTTTTATCAATTAGAGTATAGGGTCGATGGGGTCGATAGTGTAACGTAAACCATTGAAATGGGTTTTAGGCTAGGGAAGGGCTAATGAAAGAGGAAAATGACTAAAAGAGGGTGAAAATGAGGAGGCAAAGCTTAAAGAAGGGTTTTTAGAGAAGATGGGATTGACAATAAGTGGTAGTATAGGGACAATAATCCTATAAAGCACTAATGGTCTGACCACCCCTTTATCAGTGCACCCCTTAGGGTGTGCACTAAGAGATATTGAGACTCAAAGATTTCCTTTAATAGATAAAGCATTTGTAACTGATAAAGTTTAAAAAATATTATGTGTATATATATGGTGATGACCTTGACTCTTCTAGTATTGGCCTCATGATCTTGGATCTTGAGCATGATGCTAAAGGTGATGAAATGGGTGGAGATTACATCTTCTCCACAGTGTAATGAGGAACAACAAAGGGAAAACTAGAAGATCATTCATCAAGAAATTAATGATTTTTATAAATAATTTAATAAATTAATTGAAGTTGGTGGTCAAAATCAAGTTGATGATGTACTTTAGTTTAAAAAATAAAATAGAATTACTCCTCTGTTGGACAATGTCTCTAGATACTTCCACCTAGAAGTGGACACTCACTCTTCTATTTAGTTGGGCCCTATAGACTCTATACAATAAGGACTTGGTTATTTGGTTAAAAGTGGTGTTGGTGAATTCTCTAAGGGTTAAAAATTATGCTTATGTTTCTCTTACTTTTAATTTATTTTGGGGTGAACCATGGCCTATGACTGCTATGTTTATTTGGCTCATACTTTTTTCCTTTCTAATACTACCTCTTGCACGAGGTGTTTTTTAATATTGATAAGTCATTAATGTTTTGAACATGTTTTTCTATTATAGCATTTGACTACCCTTATGGTGGTAGCCTATTTTGTGCATCCTGAGGTTTTTTGACTTATGTTAATCATCTTTCAATATATTAAAAAAAAACTAAAGGAAATAATAGATAAAGGAATATTGACATGAATTATATTATGTCTTTATGAATACTTAGTTAGTTGAAGAACTTGAATCAATTAAATTGTAAATGGAAGTCCACACCAAAATACCAAATTAGGGTATTTTGTAAGGCACTTATAATTTTTTAATTTATTGTAACCTCTCTCTTAAAAATTAGAGGTTTTAAAAACTTTCCTGGCATAGAACATGCCATGGTTAGTGCTTAGAAAGGCACTTAATTTTTTTTTAAAGGTCATCATCTGAATTTGATTCATTCATAGAAGGTGTGCAGTCAACATGCCAAGGATGGTAGGAGTTTCAAATGCATTCCCAATTTATAATAATTTATTCATTGTAGGTGCCAATGTCTATAATGATGTTACAAAGTGGTTTGTATAAGAGGATTTCATTTCAATAAAATATTCCATAGTAATCAAAATTTTCTTGTTAAACTATAAAATAGCATGGGGAGACATGAACAATGGCTATAAATTCTCTCTTTTTTCATTTTTGAATGTGGTGGTGCTTGTCATAAGACCAAGATATTTTAGCTTCAATAAGTGTTAGAGACTCTAGTGAGGAAGGGTAGGTGATGTAATCATTAATTAAGTTTAAAGTTGTAAGTGGATCAATTGTAGTTTGGGAGACATGGCATACAGCCTTGTTATTAAGTTTAATGACATAAATGAATGACTACATAATACAAGGGAGAGTTTTTGTAATATATGACAATCCTCTTGATCGCTAACATCATGATCAATAATATTATCAGTTAAAATCCTCCTAAAGGATATTAAATATGGTTCATGTAAATTTTCACCCTTTGAGATTATTTTTATTGCATGGTGATATATTTTAGATTAATTTTATACTTTTGATGGATACTTAACAATATTTTTTGACACATCATGACAAAAGATAATAGGCTAATAGTTAAAATTTTATTTCCAAATGGAAAATATGTTTGAGTTGTGGATGTTAAACATGTCATTATTATGCAAGGGAATGTGCTTTTTTCCCATCATCTTCAATAACCATGGAAGATTTCATGTGTAATTCCCATGGTGCATTATGTTGATATTGAAGTGATATTACTTTCCTTCTCAATTTTTTTTGTTTGTTGCATTTTGTGTGCCTTTGAATATGATTCAAAATATCTTCATATTATACAAAAGTATCACATGCAAATATTTAAATGATGTTAAAAAAATAGGGTTCATTGAGGATGAAATAGTGAACCATCTAATTTCTATGGAAGTTATTCTATTAATTACAAGTTGATACATATTTATCATAATATTATTCTGTAGCACAATTGTATACTGTTAACCTAGTCTAATGTGTCAATATTGGACACATTTTCCAACCATAGGAAAATGTGAATGTGGGTAGAGCCTTTATGTTTCCATGTGTACCTATTAGTAACATATATGTAGGTATGATGTGGGCAGACATAGGTTGCTGTGACAATAAAATAAAAGGGAAGGGTGGTTGTTGTGCACCTATACCAATAGTCTTATGATTGAAAATGTTTTCTCAACACCTCCTAATGAAATATTGTGAATCCATGATGCATGCAAAGAGATGTATGGTGCAAGTTTGAAATAATATTCTAAATCCTCTAATGTTAGGTTTTTCATGCATTTGTTGGTGTCTCACCAAGCATAGTTTCGTACAAGTTAGGGAATTTGTGTCAATGGCACTAAATGTGAATAAAAAGTGGGAGGACCTATTTTCATGATCATGTCTGAGAGTTATGTTTGAAATTTTATTTAATAGGATCTTATTCTTCATAGGTTTAATCCAAAATGCATAAGGTTTTCAACAAGTTTATCATTGGTAAATCCATTTAAACATTGACAAATGTCTTCAATAGTAATTAGAAAATTATCTTTAATATTTTTATTAATAAAAACAATAATTATTTCCTAGCTATGAAGGTGGATCATAAGGTTAAGAAAAAATATTTATATATTGGATGAATACCAATTGAATGATTGAAATATCTATCATCATGGTAACATATCAAATTAAGTGCATATTATTGTATTTATTATAACCTTAATGGAATTCAGAGCATCATTGAAGTCAATAAAATATATTAGCAATGTGTCTCAAATTTGAAAAAATGAATAAAAAATATATAAATTCAATTATTATATAACTATTTCACATTATTATCTTTATTAGATCACATTAATTATGTGTTTCTTCATTTATTCAAATGTAATTTTATTATTGAATGAGTGTACAAGGTCCTAAATTGATCTCAGGTTAATGAACTTATAAATGTAAGTTGTCACCAAAAGACCAAACTTGGGTGTCCACATAAAAATCTAATAACTTTATCTCATATGGGAGTTGCTTAACATATAATTTTGTCATATCACATCCTAATTTTCCATTATTTCTTTAATGTTTCCCAGTAATACATGGGTGGAAGTAGGGACTAATGCAATTTTTTGTTTTTTGACAAACTATCAAAAACTATAAAGGATTATAATAGATAAATAGATTTTCTCTAATGTTTATTTATTCTATTATAAATTATTCTAACATTTGAAGGGAAATTTTGAATAAATAATTAGAGTTTTTTTTATGATAGGTAAAGTCAAATGTCAAATTTATTTCATGGTTGGAAGGATCATATGAGCGTTAAAAAAGTTTAGCTGATATGTTATACAACCAAGCACAATACCGCAAGTTACCTAATTGATGTTCAAAGATTGTTAAACAACATTTTTCAACCAACACACATTTATTCCCTAGAAGAATATGGGGCCACACATTTTTAATTGAGATAATGTAATTTCTACACAATTCCTAGATGTCACATTCCATTGTTCCAATACTAGAATTTGATGGCACTTATTTGTAATAAATGTTATATGTTAACATTTGAATTGATTAATAATGGAAATATTAATTTATTATACTATAATTAGGAATTTTAATTGTGTTACCCTGCTTTAATAGATGAACTTATGTATTTCTTGTTATCTTGTGTATTACGATTATATAATATGATTTAAAAAATAATTATCTCTTGGAAAAAGTGATATTTTACAATTAAAATAATTTAATTGTCACTTAGATGATTAATGTTATGCAATTATGAAGAATAATTATCATTTGTATAAGCTAACCCATCATGATTTAATGTTTAGATAAACTTAGGCAATATTTAAATGTAAACATTATGATATACGACTTAGATTAAGTGTTGCTTAAATAACACATTTGCGATGTGTGGATTTAACTATTGAGGGATTTAAAATGGAACCAACTGTAGACACCAATATCGTGTCAACCCCCCTTGGTCCCCTTCTAAATGGTAACACTCCTAACCCACACTTGCACACCTTATTAATTTAAAAACTACTTATTTTAAATTAATTACCTCATCTTGGACACCTCACCGAGACTAGGTCCTCCAAATCCTAACTACCCATGACCTATTCTCACTCCATCTTAACTCTCTAACCAACTCTCATGCCTCATAAACCCTTTTTTGAGCCCTTTTACCTATTCTCTCTCCACTAACGTCGGTCAACCCTTGGCTGATGCCGATGGGATCGCCGACGTCGGTTACATAAGCCAAACTCTAACATTGAGCTACGCCTCACCTTCTCGCACATTCACATGCACACTCTAAGATTTCAAGCACCAAAATTTGACTATTTTTCTCCTGGCTATTGAAACTCTGCACAAATCATTCCAGAGACTGGATTGAAAGATTGTATGAGGATCTCGAGCTACTAAATTTAAGCAATTCGTGTTCACTTCATTGGCTCACAATACTAGTCACATCAGCCACAATAGGAATCACTATTCTGACATCTCTGGTTCTTCACCTTATAAAGCTAAGTACTCTGGTTTTCATTTTAGTGTTTTAGAATATATTGTCAATTAGTTTTCATTGATATTTCTAAATACTGTCAAGAAGCCCGACTTCTTCTATGGAGGGGCTGAAAGGCATTCCCCTTGTTCTCACCCCCTTTTCACACCAATCCTCTACCTATACCCTTCCTCAGACCTCATTCACCTTCCCGTAACCCTGCACCAACCTCTAAACTTCCAAAAACCCCTTTGTCTATCCTAGAAATACTCTAAAAGCTGTCCAAGGTTGACAACCCCGATCAACATTAGCAACCTAACTGACGTCGGCACCATTTACCCGATCGACATTAGAAAACCCACTGATGTCAGTGAGTTTGTTCTGAACCAACAAACCAGAAAGCCATCCAAACAACCCATCTAGACCAGATAGAACCTTCAGTTAGCCTTCTAAAGTATTTTGAGGGACACAGACTATAAGGAATAGGTACACATCATCTACTTTTCTATCTCTTTAGTCATTTATCATTTCTTCCTTTACAACACTTTTATCTTTAAATAATGGACTGTCATCCCTTAAGGAGCTTCACGCTTTCGGGCCGAGCGCGTAGCTTCACAGTCCACCATATCCTCTTCTAACATCTTTCTTGTTTAAGCTTAATTCTTACTGTAGGTGTTTCTTCCACAGCCAAAGAGGAGCTCCTACAAGGCTTGGATACGGTGTGCACTAAATCTAGGTAACATCAAACCCATAACCTCTTAATCTTAGTTTCTTTCTCATTTGAATCTAATTAGTGAAAATCTAGAGAAACATTCTGGCATGCCCAGTGGGACCCTTGGAGTTTTCCTTGGGTTCATTCTTCTTCTTTTAAAAATCAAACTTTCATGTAGATGTATTAGAAAAATATTCACTTCTTGCATCCCCTTTTCTATATTTTTGTTTCAAAAGGAAATCATTAGCAGAGGTTAAAAAGAACATCTCTTTTTCTTCTTGTTACTTCTTGCATGCATCATAGAGTAGTGAAAAACTCATACTCTTTACCTCTTCTCCATTTGTTTACATTTGAATAACATATTTCAATTTGGGTTAAAAACTACTGCATTTCATTCTTGCTTGGATGCACACTTAGCCCACTTAGTAATTAAAGCATTATGAATGAATCGTAGTGCACAAATGTGACACAACCAAACCACAATCACTTCAAATCAAATACATAAACTTACTTGAGACAAGGCCCATCTAAGATTTCATCACCTAGTGGATACCTTACCCCACCCAGCGATCCTACTTGGATTTCACCACCAAGAGGAGGACCCACTCTGTTCTCTAGCAGAGTATAAACTATAGGGAAGGTATATTTTGGCTAAGCGGCCCAGCTCAGCTCTGGGTTTCTGAAGTGAAGGGAGCAAGCCCCAGCACCAGGCCACGTACTGACCCTAACACATATATCTTTGCGCACCATAACACAACCTGAAACCAGCCATAGACTTCCTCTTTGGGACCTGTTCTACAAGCCCAACTCCCAACACATTCTCTTAAGGCAGAAGCCACCATGACTTTAAAACTCATTCCTAAGAATCTAACGTTTTATATGTTGCTTGCCTAATCATCTATTCTACTAGTTTTATTTGAGTGTTTGAGTTGGTAAGGTCGTACCATTCTGAAGTCCAAAACAACTCAGAATATCTTCTTCTTCCAGAAACTATCAATTTTTTGTGTTTTTGAAATTACACAAAAATTGACATCAATTTCTCCACCAACGTCAGCAATATTTTATAACCGATATCGATTAAACAATTCACATCGGTCACTGTCAAAAAAATAAATAATTTTTTTTTCAAACATCAAGCTTAAAACCCAAATTTCTTGTTGTTTAACAAAATTTTGGTTTTCTGAAACTAAAACACATAGTTTTTGGAACATGAACCCCTTTTGCCTTAGATGGTCCTGATACACAGTCAAACCAAATTCCTTGTTGACCACGCGAGTCAAAAACCACTCCCACCTTCGCCCTTCATGCCAAGTCATCTAATGGAGTATACTTCAGACACTGAGCATACTCCTATCCAACCTACCCCTGATCAACCTCCTATTGTGCCTGAAGGGGATCAAGATTTTGAGAGATTCCTTGACGACAATGTCAAGGCTCTCCAACATTATCTTGCTATAAGCCAAACGCGAGATCCTTCAGGTAACCCTATTTATGGGATGCCAACTTCTTTGGTTAAAGCGGAAATGATATCAACAACATCTGCTAGTCAACCTATGGTTACTCAGGCTAATGCCTCGACTAGTAACCCAACCATGGCCAATGCTCAAGATTTGGCCTCCCCTTCTATCCTTTCTTGCCCTACCTCCATTGGGGTTTCTGTACCCCCTCAACTACAAACAATTCAACCAAGTTCGACACCTTTCCAGAACTTGATTGTCTCTATCCCATCCACTCTTTGGCCTATAAACATGAGAGTGACCACTTATCCTTTAACTAGTGTTACCACCATTCAACCACCCTTGGCAGTATCTAGTCAAGTTGTGCCCTCTAATTTTGTGGCACAAGCCCCCTTGGCCTTGACATCAGCCCCTATGACAAACTATCAGTATGTTGCAACTACACAAATGCAACCAAGTATGTCATACGCCCCTTCCAACACCTTCTAAGTACCCTATAACTTAGGGGGTGCCCCTCATTCCAATCCATCTACTGATCTAATTAAGATGCTGATGGATAAGATGTCCAACTTTGAGACATTTGTTTTAGGTTTGAGGAGTGTTCTTTCATATGAAAAAATCTGTAACAAATCTATCCACCCTTTAGTTCCTATTTGACCATACGCTAACCAGTGGGAACTCCCAAAATTTACTCACTTTCAAAGTAAAGAGGACCCACAACAACATCTGTGAGCATTTAGACACACTTGCTACCTCATAGCACATGATGATGCATTATTACTTTGCACATTCCTTATGTCACTTTCTGGCACCGCCCTTGATTGGTATAACTCTATTACCAGTCATTCTCTCTTCACCTTCGTTTAACTCACTCAGCTATTCCTTGATCATTTCTCAATCAATATTACCAAAAAGGTCTCCATCATAGACCTTTATTCCATTAGACAATTTGAGGATGAGTCAATAGCATACTTCATCGCCTATTAGAGAGGTTTGATCAACCAACTCTCCTTCTCACTACCTCAACCTGAGCTCATTGAACTCTTTTCAAGAGCATGTGCCATGCACATCTCATCCACTATGTGGGTTCAAACTTTCCACACATTCGATGAAGCTTTCACTATGGCCTGAAAGCTTGAACTCTGCACAATCGAAGAAGATAGGGTCAAATTGCATAGCAAAAATACCAATTCAAAATCCAATGACCCTTCTTCTTCTTCCAAACCTTCTTCTTCTCACTCCAAGTCTAAGGGATTGGTGAATGCTATGGTCCTTAGGTCACCATCTTCTACCACAACCAACCAACCTAAGCCACCCACTTCACAAAACATCACTAGACAATTCCAACAATGGTATGAATAGTGATGATACATTCCAATAGGAGAATCGTATGCTTTTGTATTGGATAAATTAGTGAAGCAGGGAGTCCTCAACCTTCCTCAAATCCAACCACCTATCCAATTTGACCCCTCACGAGCCATCCCTACATGGTATAGGGAAAATGACTTTTGTAACTATCATTGTGTCAAGGGTCATGACACGAATAATTGCAAAACCTTGAAAAACATTGTTCAAGACATGTTAGACAAAGGGGACCTTGTTTTGGATAACCCTAATGTACTAGCCAACCAAAACATGGATGTCTTTAGGCAACCATTTCTTAACCATCCCCCAAGTCAGAACAATGTTTAGACCATGGTCAATGACCCTTAAGAATGCAACATATGCACGATTGACATGGTCTTTCCTTTC
Source organism: Torreya grandis (assembly GCA_037957365.1). Classification (NCBI taxonomy): domain Eukaryota; kingdom Viridiplantae; phylum Streptophyta; class Pinopsida; order Cupressales; family Taxaceae; genus Torreya; species Torreya grandis. The sequence goes on from JARHVA010003490.1 coordinate 1,135,067, forward strand.
ATTCCTATCCAACCTCTCCCACAATCTAAAGAGGTTGGTCAACCCATTTCTCCACCACAGGTAGAAGAACCTATTTTACCCATACCACTCCCATGCAACGAAGAGCTCCCTTTACCTTGCCCTCTTCTTCATGTGGATGAACCGATTTCACCTGTATCACCCCCACAAAATCAAGCACCTCCTCTACCCATTCTTCTACCTCGTGAGGATCCCATATTACCTATTCCTCTTGCCCCCACCTTCCCTCTTCTTCTACCATTGGAAGAATTTACCATTCATACCCCATGCCCTCATGTAGAAGGGGCCATCATCCCTCTACTTTGCCCTTTAAAGGAGCCTTCCTCTCCTATTTTTCCTCCACCGATGGAGGATAGTCCTCTATCCACCCCTCTTTCACATGTAAGAGAGTCTACTTTGACCTCTCCCATATTGGAGGATGCTTTGATCATACCAACACTGGTGGCCCCGCCCTTATCCTTCTTATCACCAATGGAGGATCATACTTTCCATGCTCCTAGATCACACGTGGAAGGCATGATCATCCCTACGCTATATCTGCTTGAACAACAAATTCTCTAATCTCTTCTCCATTGAGAGAAGAACTCGCCACCTCACCCACTTCAGCCGAGGAAGATCTGGTGATGGTTCTCTTTCACCTTTGGCCCGTGATTGCTCCATCCAACACGTTTCCACTCTTGTAATCACCCAAATCCTCTGAAGGACTGACTGAAGGCCTCGTGCAACGTCATCTAAACCCTTCTCTCGATTGGCAAAAAACTTATGATTCCTCCATTCTATGAACCTAGAGTATGAGGCATTATGGGAGCGACTTAGGGATCCTTATCCTACACATCCCACTTCACCTTATACTGCCAACCTTTTTGTGACAATTTACCCCAAAGTCTCTGATGAGGATCAGGTTTCCACTTGTAAATCATCAGAAGCTCAACCTTCCACATCTGAATCCAAACCCTCACAGGCGTCCACCATGCTGAAATAGATTAGATCTCTCGGTGTTCACCCTGTATCAAACCTAACTCACCCACAAGTGAAGTTAGATTTGAACCTTGCCCCGTACAGTAGTGGTCCTCACACCATACTAAAGAAGGATGCTAAACCACATCAGTCTACTCTTCCCCCACCTTCACTATTTCCCTCTATCTTGGGTCCACATCCTTCCACTTTAATAGGAGTGCTCCCTATTCCAACACATCACAAAGAAAAATTTCCTCCAGTACTCTCTCTACCCATCAAAAACATATTTCCTCCAAGAAATTCAACACCTCTCATCAAGAAAGTGCCATCTACGCATGTGGCCATACCACCAACCAAAAAGGTGGCACAAAAAACTCCCCCTACAACTCCTAAATATAAGTTGTCAACCCCTACTGCAATAATGAGTGCATACCCATTAATGGGTTCCTATGCTTCACTGTTATGCCGATTATTGCAGTCTTTTAGCATCGTTCTCCCACCCATTAAGCCATACTGACCTCTCAGATCAAAACCATCTTGGTTCGATGACACTCAAATCTACTTATATCATCACACACTTGGGCATGATACTGAGAGTTGCTATGCTCTTAAGATTGTCATTTGCCAACACTTGGAAAAGGACACCCTTCTCATTGAGGATTCTTTTGACAAACTACCGACACCATCCCATGCCTCCCAAACCTCCCTACTTGAATCGAGATCCCAACACAAAATTATGGTCCCTCTACCACCTTCTCCCCCTTTATTTGAAATCAACACTATTAATGTGGCCACCAGGTCCCAAACCCTAAAGGATAAAGGAAAAGAGCAGGTTTCTAGCCCTTAGACATATCCATTCCCCAAACCCTCTCCACCACCAAATCCCAAGATTTTATCTTGGGCACATCTCAACCAACATCTTCAGAGGCAATTCACAACTCCATGGTGAAACAACTTCACCAAACTCTTGTGAAGATGTCTTTGTATGACCTAATACAAATCTCTCCGCAACATTGCCAAGCCTTGATCAAAGCTTTACAGGCAATGGAGGTCTAACTTGAAGAACCCTAACCACTGGCTACTTTAGTCAAATTGTTACCCACCGTTGCCTCCATCACCTTCAGTGATTCTGAGATTCCTGCCTCCAACCTGGAAGATCAAGATGCTACCCTCTTTATCATGGCTTACATTGATTGAACTTGCATTAAGTGGGTTATGATTAATGGAGGTGCTAGCATCAACATCATTTCTACCCATGCATATGATCAACTAGCCCTTTTGAAGAACTGCATGTCAAAAACTAACGTAATTCTTCATTATTTCAATGATGCCACTAGCACAACTATTGGCACTGTGGTCTTGTATGTTCATGTTGGCCCACGTAAAATTCTAAAACTATTCTATATCATCGAGGGGGAGTTCCAATTTAACATGATGTTGGGATGACCTTGGATACGTGTCATGACCCGTGTCCCTTCCACGTTGCATCATTTTTTCAAGTTTGAACACGAGGGGTAGGTTCATGTCATTCCTACTAACCCTTCCCCTTTTAAAACATGCAACACAACCTACCAACCTAATGATGTTCTCATCCCTTTGAAAACATCCACTTAAACACCACCTCTACCTGTGAAAGCCTCGACAAGCTCGTAGACACCAGTCACACCTACACCTACTCCTCAAGTGACCATAAAAGATCCTATTGAAGATACCTTTCAGTGCCTTTCACTTGGGGAGTATCTTTTGCTTACCCTTGACATGTTCCAAACTCTACAAGAATATGGAAAACTTCATCACCACCCTAACTATGACCATCACATAGAATGGTCATCCCATATGGTCCTCCTGATCTCCAAACTAATCTCACCTATGGAGGGCTAGATCAGGCTCCTACTATTGGAAATCCTCTCTCATCACCCTGATTATTCACTTGCAATTTCTCCTTCCTCGACAACCCTAGCTTTGCTCACACCTATATTCATAGGTGTGCGTGGAAGGGTTTTGGCTTTGGGCATTATGAACAAGGTCCCCACAAGCCCATTGAGCCTCCAAATGACGAGGCAATAAAAAATGCCAAGAAATGACATGGCATGGGTTTTGAAGAACCAACAAAACCCTCTAAGGTCCTTCACCATGAAACTATCATAGAGCATTCTCCTCCAACCTCACCTAGTCCCCCACCCTCACCTATAGAGTCCGTGGTCTCCATCCCTCCTAGTTTTTTTTATAAACACCATTCACTTGGAACCCTTGACCTATCAACTAGGTGAGGCATCAAGGTCTCTTCCTCTCATTTATCCAGACATGATAGATGATGAATCTTCTAGCATCAACACTATCCAATGCCTAGATGATGATGCCATACTCACCTACATGGGTGCAGATGACTCCTTCATACAATGATCACTTCATTTAGAAACATAGGTTATGTTAAATGAATCAACTGTTGACATTAATCTTCCATCTTTTGATGTTCCTCACATTTTAAAGATTGGTCTATCTTTAGATGCCTAGGAACAAATTGACTATACCACATTCCTTATAGATCATAACAAAGCCTTTGCTTGGTCCTATAGTGATATGCCTGGTATTGACCCTGACATTGTCATCCACAACATTGCCATGAACTGCAAAGCTAAGCCTATCAGGCAAAAGCTTCACAAGATGCATCCTCGTGTCACACTCCTTGTCAAAGAGGAACTTCAATGTCTTCTCTCTGTCTCATTTATCCAACCCATTAATTATCTGCAATGGGTGTCAAACATTGTCCCTATAACAAAAGCAATAGGGGGAATTTAAATTTGTACTGACTATCACAATCTCAACCTAGCATGCCCAAGGGATGACTTTCCTTTGCCAAACATTGACCAACTTGTTGATCTTACGGCTAGTAATGAGATGCTATCCCTCATGGATGGATTTTCAGGATATAACCAAATCTTAATTTCTCTAAAAGATCAACATAAAACCACCTTCATCACCCCATGGGGGACATTCTGCTATAGGGTCATGCCTTTTGGCCTAAAAAATGTAGGTGCTACATACCAATGCGCCATGACTTATATCTTTCACGATCTCCTCCACAAAATCATGGAGGACTATGTGGATGACCTCCTGGGGAAATTCAAACTTTGCCATGACCACTTAACCATTCTCAAAACAATATTCACTCGCCTACTATAATATAACGTTTGACTCAACCCCAAGAAATGCGTCTTTGGGGTTCTCTCAAGGAAGCTTTTGGGTTTCATCATTTCTCTCCGTGGCATTGAGGTAGATCCAGCTAAAATTCAAGCCATACTCGAGATGCCCCCACCAACTAACCTAAAAAACTTTGCAGCTTGTAAAGGAAGCTTCAATCTATTCATCACTTCATCTCACAGCTATCTGACCAATGCCAACCCTTCCATCACCTCCTCAAGAAGGACGTCTCCTTTAATTGGACTAAGGATTTCCAAGAGGCTTTTGAGGCTCTCAAATGCTATCTTCTTTCTCCACCAGTCCTTATTCCACCTAAAGATGACAAACCCTTCTATCTTTACATTTCAACAATAGATCATTCCTTAGGTGCCATGATCATGCATCAAGATGAACAACATCATGAGCAGGTAGTTTATTACATAAGCTTAATGCTCATTGACTATGAAACTCGATATACTCATACCGAAAAACTTTGCTTGGCATTAGTCTTTGCCACCTCAAAACTCTGCCACTATCTCCTCAACCACAAGACTTACATCATCACTCACACCGAACCTCTCAAATACATGCATTCCAAGCCATACCAAAACCAACATATGGCTCATTGGCTCATGCTTCTCATTGATTTCAATTTGGAATTCATTTAACAAAAGTCTATAAAAGGGCAAACAATTGCTGACCAACTAGCAGATGCCCCTTTACCTGATAACCAACCCTCTAACTACAAATTTCCTGATGAGCCTATCACCATGCTATCCACCAAGGACATCCCTTATCAAATGATAATGTTTTTGATGTATCTAAATGTCAACTCAGTGGGGGTGTGGGGGTCATCTTCATCCCTCATGAGGGTGAGCCCATGCCTCTATCTTTCAAACTCGACTTTGAATGCACCAATAACATGGCTGAGTATGAAGCCTTAATATTGGGGCTTCAAACTACCATTTTCTTGGGCATTAAGATAATCAATATCTTTGGTGACTTGAAACTAGTTGTTAGTCAGATTAACGGTTCATATCTTTGTAAAAATAAAGTTTTGCAATGATATAAAAACTGTGTTGACACATTGTTAGGGTCTTTCGACTGTTAGCTCTTGCAAACTGTTCCTCACTCTACAAATAAGTTTGCCAACACAATGGTCTCCCTTGCCTCACACATCCCATCTTCATCTGCTTCTTCGAGAATCTATTTCACGATACACCATTTGGCATTGCCCTCATATATCTCAACTAACATCAACTTTGTTGGCAATATCGACTCTAGTCCACATGATGTTTGGTATAAATAACTTGTTGACTACTTGACTTATTCTATCATTCCTCTTGACCTCTCTAGCAATAGACGATGGGCTTTTATCAAGAGTACTGCTCGATACACCATGCTAAGGGGTCTTCTCTACAAATGAGGTTTTCATGGCCTCCTTCTTTGATGCCTAACCATAACTGAGACATCTCATGCCATCAAACAAGTCCATGATGGGATTTATGGAGGACATTTCAGTGGTAACTCAGTTGCAAAATGCATCCTCTGCCTGGGCTATTATTGGCCCACTCTTAACCAAGACTGCAGTGACTATGTTCAACATTGTATCAAATGCTAGCAATATGCTAACCTACTTCATGTCCCTAGCCATGCTTTGCAAGTTGCTAAGGATTTTTGGCCCTTTTCATAATGGGGCTTAGATCTAATTGCTGAAATTAACCCTCATTCGTCTCTCTGACATCAGCCTATTATCATAGCGATTAAATATTTCACTAATTGGGTGGAAGCTATTCCCCTCATCTCCATTAAAGCTGACAAAATTGTTGACTTCATTAACTACCAGATCATTTGTCATTTTGGTATACCTCACAAGATAATCACCGATAATGACAAATCTTTCAAAAATAAACATGTCCAAAAGCTTTGTGATGCTTTTGGCATCAAACTTAGCTTCTCCTCACCTTACTATCCACAAGTAAATGGATAGGTAAAAGATTCTAACAAAATCCTAACTAAAATCCTAATGAAGGTGGTCAATGACACTGGAAGGGATTGACACACTCACATTCCCTTCGCTTTGTGGGCCTACCACACTAGCATCTAAACCCCTACGGGTGTTACACCTTTCTCCTTAGTGTATGGAACTGAGGCTGTCTTTCCTCTTGAAGTACAAATACCTTCTCTTCACATCTCCTTGCATGACATACTTTCTAACGATGACTTTCATCAAGATCGATTAACACAACTTGAGTTACTCGATGAACATCATCTTGCCGCTCTTAATCATCTTCATATTTACCAAGATCGCATCAAGCGTGCTTACAACAAAAATATGAAAGAGTGAGATTTCAAAATTGGAGATCTCATCCTTAAAGAAAACCAACATGGAAAGAAGCAAATGAGGCAAGTTTACTCCTAATTGGCTCAAACCTTACATAATAATGCACAAGTATGGATCAGACACTTATCGTCTATCTTCTCTCAAAGGCTAGCCAGAACCTGAGCCCCTTAATGCCTTGCAATTGAGACCATTTTAACCCCTAATAATCATTCACTTGATGTTTAACTTGAGCTCATCCCTTGAACAACCCATGTCATCCTCATTCTTATTCCTTTCAACCCTTTTTCCCTACAAAAATTAGTTAACCCATTTTTTAGCATTAATGCTTTATCCTAATAAAAGGGAAACCCCTAAACCTCTATAGTCTAGTCCATGACTAAAAGTTTAGTTAACAAAAAAACATAAAACTGGGATGCCTAACAAAATATTAAAAGGTCATAAACTATAAATGTAGACTGCTCCCTCGAAGGATAGCTGCATTATTGCTGTAATTAATAGACTGCTCCCTTAAAGGATAGCTATTCAAAGAAATCAAAACATACAAAGCAAAACATAGACCACTTCCTCGAAGGATGGCTATGCCCAAATTTTGATACAAAAATAGCACCCTCTCAGAAGCTTCCCGCATCGATCAGCTTTGCATGACCACAAAACAAAAACAACATCCCCAAGTAAAATTCCCACATTGATCAGTCTACAAAATAAAATAAAATTGATTGACAAACTATTATGTCATGGACTTGCCTATAGTCATTCTTAGGGTCACCTATAAAAGGGGTAAAGTTATCCTTGCTAAAAAGGGTTAAGCTATCCTCACATATCACATAATCACACCTATTACCCCAAAATACCCAAGGGATTTTGAGCTCACTTAACGTCAAGTGATTAAGATACTTCTCTAAAAAAAACCAATGGTCAACGATGTAATGCATGAATGGGGATTTTGTTTGCAAAAACCCTATCTATGCTATCATTATGTTCCTTATCAATGAAAGAACAATGCACCTTTCACTTCTTACACACCTTCGTCACATGCTAGTTTATCTTTTTAGGATGCAGTGTCTTAAAATTATATGCTCACATATTGTCATCTCATAATTTTCACTATAAAATTATGAACCTAACATTCAACTCAATTATATCATAAATAACATCACATGTTTTTGATAAAATACAACCAAAATATTTTCTAACCACTAACATAACATCATGATTTATTTAATGAAAATACCGATTTGTGTTATATAGCCCATTCACATTAGTTTCTATGGAAAACAATACACATGGAAACTATCAACCAAACACAATTTATGCCAAGCATATACCATCACCAATATGGAAACCTGCTGAAGCATAAATAAACTCATTTCATTTTTTAGCATACACCATCACCAATATGGAAAATTGCTAAGGATGAAAAACCACATAACCTATGTTACAGCATACACCATCACACAATATGGAAAAGGCTATAACATCATCATACATTCATCATTTCAAGCATGTACCATCGAACATATGGGAAATGCTAAAAATACTAACATAACCAAAATAACTAACACAAAGTCACATCCATAACATGTCAATCTCTCAAACATCTCATATATATAACTGTCAAATGAAGGTATACATCAAAAAATATCTGAAACAGTATAATATATCTATGCCTCTCTCAAAATGTATGTATATCTCACATCAATAGCACACAGGCCTATATATATATACAACTCAACTAACTATAAACACCTCAAGGCTATGGTGGTGGTTGTGGTCGTAAAGATGCCTAATTGTCTCCACCCTCTGACCATCACCATCTCTAAAAACTGGAGGCAGTAGCATGCGACATAGATCTCTACTGAGCTAGCATCTCAGAATACTACTAGATCTATAAAAATTCCCTGATGGCACCCTCATAATACACGATCTCATCCAACACATTATTATACCTAGATATAGGTACAGTCTATAGTGGACCCATCGATCCCGATGCCATGCCCTGTAGAGAACTCTGTGGCTATGGCTGAGGTGGCTGCTCCACTACCTACTAAGGTGGCTACTAAAATGGTGGCTGCAATGGCTGCTATGGTGGTGGCTAAGCTGGTTGTTACATTGGCTGCTGTGGTGGTGGTTGAATAGGGCCTTGCCCTCTGAAACTCTGCCCTGCCAATAGCTGTGCCTAGGCTATGACCAACTGCCCCTGCAATGTAGTAACTTGCCTTATTAGGGAAGCCACCTGCACTGTCAAAATTGTCACCTATCCCTGAAGCACTGCCACTTGTGCTCATGTTACATCTCTTGCTTGAATAGCGGCATCCCTCTCTCTACTGACTACCTGTAGATTGGGAGGTGGTCCCCTCTGAATCCCAACATAGTAACCTGCCCACCAAGCTGAGTAGGCCATCGTACACCTTGGATCTACCACACCAAGACCTACATGTATCTCCTCAAAATCTAGCTGCTCTGTCTCCTCTAGTAGTGGGAGGGGCACCTCAATATCATCACATATATACTATGGGAAACTAGGTGGCACATCTTATAAAAGCCCACACTGGCACCACACTGTCTCAACAAGAACTCTCTTGAGCTCGCTAGCATGCCTGCCCCTCACCCATTGCAAGCTCTGAACCCCCACTAACTACTCTACCTAATCTCTAAATTCTAGATATAGCAAGTATGACCTCAAAATGATATCTGCTAGGATCAGGGCATCTAATACCCCCTATAATAATCAATATCTCAGACGATGGCATTCACACATGTTTATGCCATGACCTCTCACCATTGCCTGAAACAAAATATGAAGCCAGCTTGGATCACTACTGGGAGGCCAAGAGGTCATGTAACCATGATATGCTCATAAGACCAATAGTGCAATAAGTGGCCCACACACAAGCTATACCGCCATCACTAGCTGATCCCCCATAACTCCCTATATAGCTGAGCTAAAAATACTAGAGCCCACACAAAAATTGTCTATTCCCTGAATATGTCTACCAAAACCTTAGTCATCAAGATCAGGAATCTCCCTCCCTCTACATCATGAAGGGCATATACAGTGATGCCAATCATCATTAGGATGGCTAGTTGATGCTCATCCTCATTAGCAGCATAAATCGGCTCATATGTAAAACTTGCTGAATGGCAGGTCACCTCAAAAGTGTGCTCCCCAAATAGTGTAACCATATGAATGTCATGCTCCTCTCTCGAGCATACATATAAATCTACCCCATGTATCATCAACTATAAAATATGATACACATCCTCCACTATCACAGTCAACTCTCTAGTCGGTAGGTGAAAGGTGTTAGTGGTATGATCCCATCACTCGATCAATGCCACCATCAAACTGACATCTCTGGCAACTTGGCAATATTGCTGCAACTTATCGAGCCCTACAATGGCCATATGTACCCACTCCTCCCCTGTGATGTCTCAACACATCCATGTCAGTAATGTAGGGAGATGATCTCACATCGTCAATGTCTACCTAGCCTGCATCCAACCAATACACATGCAATAATGTTAGCAAACATTATGCAAACAACTGCCAACACTCAGCTAGTACTACATTGGCTTGAGGCCCTTAAAATAGGGGCTATAGAGGTAGCACTCAACTAACATGGGGTCTTCTAAGATTAGCTCAGCCATTCGTTGCCTTGTCTACCTAATGGACCAACTATCTTAAACCCTAGGCTCACTGCCTATCCTAAACTACCTCATTTTTAGTCTTTTTAACCATCTAACCTTTAACCATGACATAACCTAGTCAAACCTAATCCATAACCTACTCTCTGCTTTCCCTTTTTTAGGAGAACTACATCAGCCTGAGGCCCCTCACATGGGCTATGTAGGCAACACTCAGTTGACATGGGGTAATCTGGGGTTAGCTTGGCTAAATCACCACATAACTACCACAACCAACTTACACTTTCCCATCAAACAAACCTATATGCTTATCACCAAAACTGAGAGTGCATCGACATGACTTAGGCCTTCTGGATTATCATTTTCAACCTTTCCAAGGCATAAAACAACCTTCAATAGGCAACAGACATCAGTTAGGGTGCCGACAATGGCTCTAACCTAACCTACATTGACATTTAACTTGTCGACATTGGTGGCTTTATCGGTCGACATCAGTTAGGTTAGAGTCATCATCGACGACTGGTTCGGCCCAAGGGCCAAATGGGGTGAGCCCTAAAATTTAGGGATTCCCCATTTCCCCCCTAAAAACCCCCCAAAACACTCCTAAAGCTACCTAAAATACCTTACCTAGCCTACCAACCCTTCTAATTACCCTCCCCCCTGATCTATTGTTCAATACTCAAAAAATCACAAAACTAACATCAAAATTCAAAACCAATCAACAATTCACATAACACACCCTACCTCATCTCGTCATCGCCACTGAGGTGGTATAATGGGTGTCAGTGGTTGTGCTCCTCTTACAGGGCCTCCTTTGATGTCTGCCATCTTTGTCTACCTCATCTCCTCAATCCAATCACCAGTGGCCCATAATGCTCCCAAACACTCACCAACACTCCAACACTCACCCACACTCCTCACCAATCACACCCTAACACCTAGCACTGCTAACATAGACAAAGAAGAGGTCTTTATCACTCAAAAACTCAGAGCTCTCTTTTTCAACACTTCAAAAGTCATAAATGACTTTTGGTGGGCCGCCAATCCACTTTTGTCAGATTTGTTAGGCTATCAAAGTCAGCAAAATCATGCCTTAGGCCATTGACATTGGCCGATCTTCGATCGACGTTGGCAAAGAAATGCCCTTCTGTATTACCGACATCGGTTGCCTAACCGACGTCGACAACATAAAAACATAAGTCTTCTCTAAAATTGCCCAAAATAATGACCAAATAACCAGCCCTGACACTGTAGAAGTCACCTTAGACTTCTCATGGGGTACATTGGAGATCATATACATCTCCCTAACCACAACAAACAACACTTGAGATCACTTATATCTCAACTTGACTTGACAAATGACCTCGGAGATTGCAACTATCTCCTCAGACCATGACCACTTTTGAGACAACTTTGCCTTGGTTATTTTTGATTGCATATGCTACCTCATGAATAGTTAGGAAATTATACACACCCCTCACACCTATTGTCAGATCATGACCAAGTTGATCCCCAATATTTGTGAAATTTTCATGTTTTTTAGGAGCACTTCCTAGCCCAAATACTTGGAACATGATGCCCATTAAAGCTACAACTTTGATCGATCTAACCCAATCAGCTACCACTAATAAGCTAAGGACTGGTTACTTCAATTTTATTCCTCCTTGACCATTGGAGCTACAGCTTTGATCATTTTAACCCAATCGGCTACCACTAATAAGCTGAGGATCAGTTACTTCAATTTTAGTCCTCCTCAACCTTGCCTGTGACAATTTGACCTATCTATTAAGTGACGTGGTATATGCGCAATCTCAACTATTACAACATTTACACTCCAACCTCACCCTACCCATCCACTGCCTATGAAATCGACACCTAATTTCAGATTACCTTCTCTCGATTCCTGCTTTGAGGGGGAATACCTCATCCCATACTTGGGGTAACCTACATCTATTTTTGTCTTGTAGTTCATCAGAATAAACCACAAGACAAAAAGGGGCAAATGTAGACACCAATATCGTGTCAACCCCCCTTGGTCCCCTTCTAAACGTTAACACTCCTAACCCACACTTGCACACCTTATTAAGTTAAAAACTACTTATTTTAAATTAATTGCCTCACCTTGGACACCTCACCTAGACACCTCACCCTAAGACCGTTTCTTAGCCTATGAGTTAGCCTGAGACTAGGTCCTCCAAATCCTAACTACCCATGACCTATTTTCACTCCATCTTAACTCTCTAACCAACTCCTGTGCCTCATAAACCCTTGTTTTGACCGTTTTCCAATGGAAAAGGCACTTGACAGGTGGAGAAACGGGCAAAGAGCTAAAAATAACCCTTTTACCTATTCTCTCTCTATCGCCATCAATCAACCCTCAGTCGACACCAGTGGGATCGCTGATGTTGGTTACATAAGCCAAGCTCTAACATTGAGCTACGCCTTGCCTTCTCACACATTCGCACTCACACTCTGAGATTTCAAGCACCAAAATTTGACTATTGTTCTCTTGGCTACCGAAACTCTACACAAATCATTCCAGAGACTGGATTGAAAGATTGTACAAGGATCTCAAGCTAATGAATTGAAGCAATCCATGTTCGCTTCATTGGCTCACAACACTGGTCACATCAGCCACAATAAGAATCACTATTCTGACATCTTTGGTTCTTCACCTTATAAAGCTAAGTACTCTGGTTTTCATTTTAGTGTTTTAGAATATATTGTCAATTAGTTTTCATTGATATTTCTAAATACTGTCGAGAAGCTCAACTTCTTTCATGGAGGGGCTGAAAGGCCTTCCCCTTGTTCTCACCCCCTTTTCATACCAATCCTCTACCTATACCCTTCCTCAGACCTCATTCACCTTCCTGCAACCCTGCACTAACCTTCAAACTTTCAAAAACCCCTTTATCTATCCCTGAAATACTCTAAAAGCCATCCAAGGCTGACAACCCCGATCGACATCAGCAACCTAACTGACGTTAGCACCATTTACCTGACCGAACTCGGTAGACCCATCGACGTCGGTGACTGTGTTCTGAACCAACAAACCAAAAAGCCATCCAAACAACCCATATAGACTAGATAAAACCTTCAGTTAGCCTTCTGAAGCATTCTGAGACACACAGACTGCAAGGAATAGGTACACATCATCTACTTTTCTATCTCTTTAGTCATTTATCATTTCTTCCTTTAAAACACTTTTATCTTTAAATATTGGACTGTCATCCCTTAAGGAGCTTCATGCTTCCGAGACCGAGCACGTAGCTTGGTAGTCCACCATATCCTCTTCTAACATCTTTCTTGTTTAAGCTTCATTCTTACTACAGGTGTTTCCTCCATAGCCAAAGAGGAGCTCCCACAAGGCTTGGATATGGTGCACACTAAATTCGGGTAACATCAAACCCATAACCTCTTAATCTTAGTTTCTTTCTAATTTGAATGCAATTAGTGGAAATATAGAGAAACACCAACTACCCATACACATAAATAAAGAATTTATAATAAATACTTATGATATAAGACAAACTTATATAAATGAAAATACCCTTGAGTAATACCTATTTATAAGCTTATGGATTTGTTTTTATCATATGGAAATTTGGCCATAACAACCTAGATTCATGTTGAACTTTACAAAGTGGTTCCTATAAACTTTAGAAAATTAATTGGAATGTTAAACCTTATATACCATGGTATGGTATATATGCTTAAACTATTATCTATTGGTGGTTTCTATGGATGTATTAGACATTCAATAATGTTATGGGATTATTTAGATTATTCTATAATTTAGATGGCCATCGCTTGATCATTATATATTTCCATGCATAGTCCTATGGTGGTTATTATATTCTTTCGTACATGTTTGAATATTATATTAAAAAAATGTTTTGTAGTGGCTATTCCTTGCCTTTGTATTGAGAATTATTTGTGTGTGAGTTTGCATGTAAATTTATGATGTAGAATTGCTTTAAAAAATTGAAAAGTATGTTGTATTTCATGTTTATTTCATTGAATTCAAAGTATTGACATGAGTGTGTTGGTATAATAAATGATTTTTTTAACAATGGTTGTCAAAAAATATGAATTGTAGATCATTTTGAACTTGAAATAGTGTAATTCCATGTGTAATTCCCATGGTGTATTGTGTTGATATTGAAGGGATGTGCCTTTCCTCCTTAAATTTTTTTCTTGTTGCATTTTGTGTGCCTTTTAACATGATTCAAAATCTCTTCATTGTCTATTAAAGTATCACATGAAAATATTTAAATAATGTTCAATAGACATGGTTTGTCCATGATGGAATACTATACCATCTGATTTCTATGGAAGTTATCCTATTAATTAAAAGTTGATACATATTTATCAAAGTATTATTTTGTAGCTATAACTGTAGATTAATTATCCTAGTCCAATGTGTTAATATTAGACACATTTTACAACCATAGGAAACCATTAATGTGGGTGGAGCCTTTTTGTTTCCATGTGTACCTATTAGTAACATTTATGTAGGTAAGATGTGGGGAGACATAGGTGGTTGTGACAATAAAAGAAATTGGAAAGGTTGCTATTATGCATCCATACTAATAATATTGTGTTTTAAAATGTTTTCCCAACACCTCCTAGTGGAAGATTATGAATCTATGATGCATGTAAAGAGATGTGTGGTAAAATTTTGAAATAATATTCTAAATCCTCTAATGTTAGGTTATTAATGCATTTGTTAGTGGTTCACCATGCATAATTTTGTGTAAGTTATGTAATTTTGTGTCACCACTAAATGTGAATAAAAAATTGAGAGAACTTAGTTGAATGATCATGTTTAAGAGTTTTGTTTGACATTTTGTCTAATAGTGTCTTGTCCTTCACAGGTTGAATCCAAAATGCATAAGGTTTTCAACAAGTTTATCTTTGGGAAATCCATGCATAGATTGATGAATGTTTTAAATAGTTATTACAAAATTATATTTAATATTTTATTAACAAAAATAATAATTATTGCTTAACTATGATGGTGCATCATAAGGTTAAGAAAAAATATTTTAATCTTGGATGACTACCACTTGGATGACTATAACATCTATCATCAAGGTAACGTATCAAATGAAGTGCATATTATTATATTTATTGCAACCTTAATGATGTTTAGAGCATCATTGAAGTTGATAAAATGTATTATCACCATGGCATAAATTTGAAACAATGAATAATAAATAAATAAATAAATAAATAAATTCAACTATTACATAACTATTGCACATCGTTATCTTTATTAGATCACATGTGTTACATGTTTATTCATTTATTTAAATGAAATTTTATTGAACAAGTGTATAGGGTCCTAAATTGATCTCAGGTCAATGAAATTGTAAATGTAAGTCCTCACCAAAACACCAAATTGGGATGCCCACATAAAAATATAATCACTTCATCTCATATGGGAGTTGCTTAATGTATAATTTTGTCATATTACATCCTAATTTTCCATTATTTATTTAATTTTTCTTAGTAATAGGTGGGTGGAATTAGGGATTAATATTGATGGCTCTATGACCATATTTACATTTTAAACCATACAATACATTTTTTTGGTAGACCTATTAGATGCAAGATATATTTTTTGACAAACTATCAAGAACTATAAACTATTATAATAGATAGATAGATTGTCTCTAATGTTTATTTAATATATTATAAACTATTCTAACATTTAAAGGGCAATTTTGAATAAATAATCGCACAATGTTTTTTTTATGATAGGTAAGGTTGATTGTCAAATTTATTTCATGGTTGGAAGGATCATATGAGCATTATACAAGTTTATTTGATACACTGTGAAAATAAATACAATAATGCAAGTTACCTAATTGGCACTCATAAATTGTTACACATCATTTTCTCAACCAACACACATTTATTCCCTAGAGGAATACAGGGCCACACATTTTTTATTAAGCTATTGAAATTTATACACAATTCATAGACGTCACATTCCATTATCCCAATACTATAATTTGAAAGCACTTGTTTGTAATAAACGTTATATTTTTACATTTAGATTGATTAATAATGGAAATATTAATTTATTTCAGCACAATTAGGAATGTTAATTATGCTACCCTAATTTAATAGATGAAATTATGGATTTGTTATTCTATGCATTATGCTTATATAATATGATTAAAATAATTAATTATATTTTTGAAAAATTGATATTTTACAATTAAAATAATTTAATTGTCACTTAGATGTACTATTGTTATGAAATTATGAAGAATTAATGTCATTTGGATAAGCTAATCCATTATGATTTAATGTTTAGAGAAACCTATGCTATATTTAAGTGTAAACATTGTGATATATGGCTTAGATTAAGTGGTGCTTAAATAATACATTTGTGGTGTGTGGATTTAACTATCGATAGCTCTAAAATGGAACTCACTTACCCATATGCCTATAAAAATATCTCATAAGAAATCCTTATGCCATAAGACAAACTTATAAAAATGAGAATCCTCTTGAGTAACACCTATTAACAGATTTGTTATTATCATATGAAAATTTAGCCATAGTAACCTAGATTCATGTTAAACTTTAAAAAGTAGTTCCAATCAACTTTAGAAAAACAATTGGTATGTTAACCCTTGTATACGATGGTGTGGTCTATATGCTTAGATTATTATCTATTTGTGGTTATGGATGTCTTAGATGTTTGATAATGTTATGGTGTTATTTAGATTATTCTATAGTTTATATGGTCATTGGTCGATCATTATATATTTCCATGCATAGTTATATGGTGGGATTATTCTATGATGGTTATTTAAATTATATAGTAGGTGTTAGCATTAGATGTTTTAAAATTTTATTAAAACAAGGCCCATGCAACAACTAGTTCCTATCTTTGTATTGAGAATTATTTATGTGTGAGTTCGTATGTAAATTTGTAATGTAAGCGTACTTTAAAAAAATTGAATAGTATGTTATATTTCATGTTTGTTTCATTGAATTCAAAGTATCAACTTGAGTATGTAAGTAGATGAAAATCATTTGTAACAAATATAAAAAATATGAACTATAGATCAATTTAAAATTAAAAATACAAATTTATTATTGTGTAACTAATTGTTTCAAAATGAATTTAATTAATAATAGTTATTTTGTAAGTTTAAGGATTGGTAGATGACACTACTAAAAGCGGAATGTTAACATGATTTTTAGGCACTAATTATTTATCAAGTTATTCAATAGTACTTTAACTATTGATAGCTCTAAAATGGAACTCACTTACCCATATGCCTAGAAAAATAACTTATAAGAAATCCTTATGCCATAAGACAAACTTATAAAAATAAAAATCCTCTTGAGTAACACCTATTGACAAATTTGTTATTATCATATGAAAATTTAGCCATAGTAACCTAGATTCATGTTAAACTTTACAAAGTAGTTTCAATCAACTTTAGAAAAACAATTGGTATGTTAACCCTTGTATACGATGGTGTGGTCTATATGCTTAGATTATTATTTATTTGTGGTTATGGATGTCTTAGATGTTTGATAATGTTATGGTGTTATTTAGATTATTCTATAGTTTATATGGTCATTGGTCGATCATTATATATTTCCTTTCATAGTTATATGGTGGGATTATTCTATGATGGTTATTTAAATTATTTAGTAGGTGTTAGCATTATATGTTTTAAAATTTTATTAAAACAAGGCCCATGTAACTACTAGTTCCTATCTTTGTATTGAGAATTATTTATATGTGAGTTTGTATGTAAATTTGTAATGTAAGCGTACTTTAAAAAATTTGAATAGTATGTTATATTTCATGTTTGTTTCATTGAATTCAAAGTATCAACTTGAGTGTGTAAGTAGATGAAAATCATTTGTAACAAATATAAAAAATATGAACTATAGATCAATTTAAAATTAAAAATACAAATTTATTATTGTGTAACTAATTGTTTCAAAATGAATTTAATTAATTATAGTTATTTTGTAAGTTTAAGGATTGGTAGATGACATTGCTAAAAGCGGAATGTTAACATGATTTTTAGGCACTAATTATTTATCAAGTTATTCAATAGTACTCAATATTGATCATAACTTAAAAAATAAAATGTAAATAAATCTAATATATATATATATATATATATATATATATATATATATATATATATATATAATCTACTTGAAAAATTAAGGATCACATAATAGTTAAACTTTAGTCGACATTAGCTAGAAATTATCAAGTTATTCAATAGTACTCAATATTGATCATAACCTAAAAAATAAAATATAAATAAATCTAATTATATATATATGTGTGTGTGTGTGTGTGTGTGTGTGTGTGTGTGTGTGTGTGTGTGTGCGTGTGTGTGTGTGCGTGTGTATAAATATAAAATCTACTTGAAAAATTAAGGATCACATAATAGTTAAACTTTAGTCGACATCATCTAGAGGGGCACTATCCTATGGTAAATATATCATAGATCAAGATTCCTATTAAAAGTTAGAATCAGGGTGTCTGTTTACCCTACCATGTAAACAATGTAATAGAGTGGCATTCAATTACATTTACATATGTATGAACATTCTATAAGTTATGACAAAGTTGTATATTATATGTGCAAAAATCTTATGCACTTAGAGATTGATTTCTTAATTGAGGAAAACTATTTTAAGTACTTTAAGTTTGGGTTTTTACACATTTTCTTTACCTTTTCTTACTCTTGGTTTGGTAGTTTCAAAGAGTATTGCTTTGTAAAAAATTGTGTAAAGGGTGTTATGCCTTAGATTATATAAATAATTAAGAAGAAAAAGTTTTAAATAATTGAAATGAAAGAATAAAATATAAATCTGTCTTATAAAAGGATTTCGAGCTAAAATATAAGTTATAAGGATTTTTTTGAAAATAATATTATGTAAAAATCTCTAAGATGAGTTTTTGATTTTACATTTAAAATGAAAATAATCTAAACATAAATATGATAAAAATTTAATGGAATTTAAAGTCTTCAACTTATGTTGATATATTGAGCTCATTTTCTAATGTTTTTAAAAAATTGTCAATTATTATTTTTAAATATATATTTTTATATTATTATAATTATTTTCCTATAAATATTAAATATAGTTATATTTATATATATTTAAATGAAGAGATTCTTAAAAATATATATGGTCTATTTAATGTCTACTTATAATATAAAATCTAAATTAAAGAAAAATAGGGTACAATGTGTCAATTTTCCATTTGATTATAACCATTTTCTAATATTACCATTTTTATAATATTATTTTGTTCCAAGTAATAGATATGTCAATAAGTTTAAATAAAATATGCTTTTAAAATTATTATATAAACCTTTAAATTATTGTCTAAATTATTCTTAAATTTATACAATGTAGCTAAAATACTTATATTGACTATAAAATGTATACAATGATTCAACATTGAGAATTAAAGATATATAAATTTCATATAGTACTATTTGGCAAGTAAAATAATTTCTTCCAATATTTTGCTCCATAATTGTGTTTTCAAATAATCATTTATTATTTAATTCCTTTGACATGCATGACTAACTCATCATTTTGAGGTGTCATAAAAAATATCGCATGGTTTTATTTAATTCAATGTACAGGATGCCACCTTCCCAAATTCAATAAAATAATATTTATTTTAAAAACATGTACGATAAAATGATATGTATATTAAAAACATATAAAATATTTTTATGTGATGTTAGTGTTAGTAACTGTTCATGATGTCAGCAAAATAATATGCTTAAATAACATCTATAGAATATTCCATTATTTATTTGCCAAAATTTAAGTTAAACTTTATAATTAATAGTATATATTTTTAAAAATTTCATTGGTAAAAAGTGAATCCATTAATTCTTGCCTTGGTAGGGACTAATTAACAAGCATATACCCCATGGAATGATACCCTTTAAAGACTTAATATTCGAACAACTCTACTTAGTTATATACAAAAAACTATGAGAATAATATTTAAAGGAGTTAAAGTGTTGTTTGAATGGCAATTCTGGAGCATTGTTTGAGTGAAAAAATTAGAATTATAACTAGACATATACCAATATGTATATAAAACTAAAATTTTATTGATACTTATAATACTATAGTCAAATGGTAGGTAACAAAAATATTGCTATGAATATGTCATAGAGGGATTATTAGGATATAATGACTATTATCTATTCATAAAATACATAGACAAATATCAGTAGTATATTATTATTATTATTATAGTCTTATTACAATTATATTATCAATATATTTATAATATTGATGTAACAAGTAAACCTAAACACATGGAGGATGACCTTGTAAGTAGATATATATTTTAAGACAATTTTGAAACTATATAACATGTAGGCTTGATTTATCAAATAAAAGTGTATAGTGTAAACTAATAAAAGCATTAAATGTTAAAAATTGGTATACATCAATATCATTTGTTTATGTAATTTTAGAATCACCTATAAACAAAGATATTGATTGTGTATGATGTAAGTATATCTTGGATTTTTAGCTAATTGATATGCCTAGTTTGATCACCTTGGAATTGTTTAAATATTGATATAGCTTTTTAATGTTGTAGACACCTAAATTTGATCACGAATAGTTGATTATGTTAATTTTGGCCTTATTTTAATTTAATTATCTTGAACACTTAATATGGATCAATTTTGACACCAAAATCTATCCTAAGAACCTGCATGGACCTATTTTTTCCCTAAATTACTATCTGACACTTACATAGATGTTCTGACAACTAAAAAGCCTCTAAGCATATATATGGATGGATATAGACCTAAAAATCACACATTTACCCAAAGGAAAAAAAATTAGAGTAGGGAATAATAGTTGTAGGTGTTCTTGTCTCTTATGGGACATTTTTTTTCTTGGGCATCTAATAGTTAGTTTTTAAAATGAAACCCTCCCTTACTTTGTGATATGTGTTTTTAGGATTCCTAGCATGTGGTTTCCCCTTTTGGATTAGTGTAAAGGCAAACTTAAGTCACTTATTATATCACTTGGAATTTCAATACAATGTCATAATTACACTATTTTACATTGAATAAAGATTCTCTATTCTTTCCAAATTTGATTCTAATCATTTGAAACTATCTTCAGCTAAGTTCAAATCTTATTTTGTTCAAACCAAATCAAAACATGATAAATTATTCATGATGTATCTAGATGCATTCATATATTCAAAGGAACATAATTTCATAAATCACTCTAAGTGGGATAACTATGTGGGCTTGAATTATATCTTTAGAGTATTATATGTGTAGGTAGTGTTTAATCATCATGGGGGTGATTAGGGTCAACTAAACCCATTACACTCCCTTCTTTTTCTCTTAGATTTTTAATAATGCAATAACCATATTAGGGTTTCAAATTTGAATAAACTATTTACAACTATTCCACACACATATCTGAAGGTGAAATATCTGAATACAAATCTAATTTAAGCTATCCTAAATGATCGTAACCCAAATCCTTAATTTTTAACAAAGGATAAGATCAACCAACTAAATACTACAGTGGTAGTTGATCTTATCCAAAGTTGGATGATTATGTCCTTCATCATTTTTAGTCTTAGTCTTTATGTACTTGTAGAAAAATCCTTGATTATTAGTTTTAGCTTTTTATCAGTTTCATAGAGTCAACACATAAACATTAAACACTTAAGATTTCCATTTTGTTCATAGTTAGTATTCTTTCATTTGATTACACTTTATCAACTTTATTAATTTGATTTCATTCTACTTGTCACAAGTTGATTTAAAACATTTTATTATATTTTATTCAATTTATTTGTGTTAGGATTAATCAATCAATTAATTAAAATGTTGATAAAACATATTGGTGAACCCAAATTTTTTACTTGAACATTTACAAACACTAGGTTTCCCCTAAGGTTCCAACCTTATTTATAAAATTTTGAAATTTTATCTTAGGGTTTCATATTCAATCTCTATTTTTCCCTTATCATCTAAGTAAATCATATTTTTCCCCCCTAAGGTTTCACCCTCATTTTACTATTAGGGCTTCATTTCCTAGGCTTGTAACTAATTTTTCCACCTATTTGGTTCATATCTAATTTATAACGAATCTATTTTCAAATGCTTCAAGGTTTTTTATATATCTATTTAGTGGATACAAAAACCTTTTTTGTTCACCAAATATTGTATGGATTTTCTAGAATTTATAATTTAGTAATTTTAGAGAATTTGGCCTAGGTGATGAATGGTATACGTATTTTCAAATTAATTTTTAAGTTTCATCTATTTAATGATTCTAATAAAAAATTATCTTAGATTTCAAAAAGACTCAATGAATCTCTTTTAGTGGTTTGTTCTTTATTGTGCACATAATATAATGGTTATATGGGTTATCCTTGGTGTATAAATTTTAATTCAAATAATGATTGTTCTAATTGCATGGTGTCAACTAAAAATATTTAATATTTTCATAATCATAAAATAATTTGTGGAACGCTAATATACAATAAAATAAAACTTGAAATCATCCATAATACATCTTCTATCTTTATGAAATCCCAAGTAACTTCTACCATCCCACCTCAAGATTTTAATAGCTAATTTCCATCTAACTAGGTCCATGTTGTCAATATCTCAAGAGGTAAGCTGACCCACCCTAAGTTACAAATAAAGGTAGCCAAAATATCCTTCCTCAATTCCATCCACCTCTCACAGATCTTCTTGATGGTGTTTTTATGGATATTCAATCAAAATTACCTAAGGTTTGTGTTTGTGAAGCCTTTCAAGATAAAATAGTCACCATGAGAAAGTTCAAAGAAGAGTTGAAAAATAAAAATTAATATTTCAGTTCAAGGATCACATCAATTGAAATTAAGTTCACATACATAAAGAATCCAAAGTATACTAGTTTTATTCATGCATCTACATTTTCATCTAGTATTTTGTGCCTAACAAGACTTCATATCAATATTGAAAGCCAAAAAATAATACATATACAACTAGTAATTAAAAAAGTGAAAAAGGCTAATAAGAGTTCAAGTGAAATTTTAAGAGCAATGAACAAATTGATCACACTACCTCCTATACATCCTCTAAAAATATCAAAATACTATAGTGCATATCATAGAATACATGGACATCATACAAATAGTTGTTAGACTTTAAATTATATAATATAAATTATAATTGATAGTGGTGATCTTATAATAGATAAATCAATCAAGTAATCCAATCACATTATGAATTCATCCTCTAAAGAACTAATGCAAAAGGAACAAAAAGAGTAAGAATGGATACAAAAGGACAAATTAGAAAAAGAAAAGCTTCAAAAGTAAAAATTAGAGTAAGAAATATAAAAAAATAACAAGATGAAAAATAAAAATTACAAAAGGTATTAACTGTAAGGGAGAAGTTACTAAAATAAAATTTAGAAAAGGTGAAAAAGCAAATTTAAAATAAAGAAAACATCTGTAAGAAAGGGTTTCTCATAAAAGAAGTTCAAAACTAAAATGTTCCTAAAAATTATAATGATACAAATGTGTTTTATAAGGAATCAACATCATATTTACTTCATGCATAAATGAAAAATATGATAAAGCAAGGCTATAAATAGAACATTTACATAAGCAAAGGGAATAATTGGAAAAAAATAGCTTATCAAAAGAACAAATTAAAAATGAACAATTGCAAAATTCAAAATTAAAACAAGAAAGGTTACATAAATAACAAAAAGAGAAGTTAATAAAATAACATTTAGATAACTGATGAGATGTGGGTGAGTTGGTAAAGTGACTTGGTTGTTTCAAGCACCACCTAGGTTCAAATATTAGTTTGGTATTAGAGGTTGGATGTGGTCGATCATTAAGTATTCATGAGATAATTGTGGTTGATTGTTGGTATTCTTAGGCTAGTAATGGATGATCATTGATATTCTTGCGCTGATTATGGCTGATCATTGGTATTCTTAGACTGCTTGTGGCCATTGATGGTATTATCAAGGCAATTGTGTCCATTCATTGGTATTTTCTTGGCAATTTGGGCCCTTGATTGTGTCCCAGATCAGTTGGAGTTCTATTCAAAAGTGAATGGGATAGGGACCCTTCAACCCTAAGCATCGATCTAAAAAAATAACATTTAAATAATTTGTAAAAAAAAAAATTAGGATCAATAAGAAATCTTTCTTAAGAAAGGGTGCCTAAAAAAAGAGGATCAAAATCAAGATATAATTACAAAAGATAATGTTACAAGTTGGTTTCAAAGGAATTAACTTAAAATTGTTTATCATTTTTAGAACTTTTAATTATTAATCCTCTCATAGATGGAAATCAATGTACCAATGTTGTTATAAATAATACTATTGAAACAAATATTTATAGCTTGACACTCCTAAAATTTCTTGGATATGCTAATGAAAAATTTAAATAAGACTATTGAATCTAAATAATATATTGGATCCATTGACATAACCTTCACACTTGATACAAAAACATGTTTAGTGGTATTTAACATATCTCCTAATTTGGCCCAATATAATGTGGAATTAGGAATGTCATGGATAAGAGTGATGGGTGCCATATTGGGTAAATATTATGACTATGCCACATTTTAGCATGAAAGTGGAATGGTTAAAATTTAAGGAGAAGAAAAAATATGTAGAGCAAGAGCAAAAAAAAAGGAAAAATCTCTTCAACTCATATTCAGGAAAAGATAAATAATAGAATAATAGTAGAGACAAGTTATACAACACATATGTGAAAGAAAAATAAATACGAAATTTCAAATCCATAATATGGGGTAGTTAGTTTTACATATATAGATACAAAAGATCACAAGAGTAGCAAATAGGATGATAATGATTATGATTATGATTATACATAATATTAGTAAAATAATTCTAATGACACAAAATATACATGTGGCTATCCCCTCAATATGATATTTAACTCATAAAAATCACATAACTGATTTACATAGCTTCTAGATTGTTGCATCATGTTATTATTATACCTTTTTCATATGCAATTGATTTGATAAATTCTCTTCATACCTTATCTCTTGCTGAATTATTGGGATCTTGGATCTTCTGATTCACTTTTCTAGATTTGAACAATACAAAATAGTGATCTTTCTACTACATTCTTCCAGTTACCTCTCTATTTTCATAGTCTATGCTGATAATATTGAATTTTCTGACAAGGATGATATCGACTGGTAAGGGACATGTATGAATGCCATTACTATTCTCAGTTGGTTGATCCTAACCTATGCAAATTTTCATATAAAAAATTAAAATATAGGCACACAAATCCTTAATATTACAATTTTTTTAGATATTTCACTTAATTCTAGTTTATAAGCCACTATTTATTCACAATACCTTTTTAATTCTGTTATATCATTTATACATGCTACATATTTTGAAAAGTGTAAATTTGATGAGAAGAGGATGTATAATTTTTCCTTTGCATACTCCTTTTATTCCTACATGTTTTTAGATACATACACATCTACAATGGGGGCATCTTACTCATATGTGGCCATATTATCATATATAGTGCATAATTTATAGTGACATATGTTGCAGATAGTATAGATCCATTCCCTTTCTTCTACTTTTGAACTCTTAGTTTACTTACTACTTTCTTTGGTTTTGTCAAAATAAAAAAAGTACAAAAATATATAAATATTATAAAAATACAAAAACTTTAAAAATATTATAAAAATCCAAAATCAAGACCTGAGCATGATTAGACATCTAGTTTATATCATTTTTATATGTTATTTATCTCATTATTAGTAGATATCATAGTATTTTTCTACCACACATGCATTTCACTGGTATTCATGAGTGTTATGTAGGACATACATATTTTTATAGGGATTACAATGTTAGACTTGCCTCTACTCAATATCCTTGCTAAACTAGAGGCATATTATCCATAAGTCACATTATTCATAGGTGCTATCATTCTATGAATCCTGTATTCATGAGCTATATATTTTTTATAAATGTCTTTCTGACCTATCTATCTTACATTGTGTACATAAATATGTTATTTTATAGGATATGATCATATGAAATATACATGGTGTAGACTATATTTATAGTTCTATGATCAATTTATGTTATTACTTATAAAAAATATATTAGACTCTTGTTTGTATATTGTGTATGACCCTTGGCCCTTGTGTGCAATGTTTTGAACATCTCTATGAGATATTATTTTGTATGTGAGATATTTGAACATGTCCTTTTCTATTGGCCCTATGTTTTTTGTACGATATTTGGACATGTCTATTAATTTGTGACAATATTCATGTCCTTTGTATGTCCAATTTTTATTTATGTGACATTTGAACATGTCTATTATATGTGGCCATTGGCCTTATTATTTGACATTTACTATTGTTAGGTATGTGTTTGTTTAGATTATTAAGTTTGATAAGTGTCATGATCAATATCATGTACTAACTAACACATAATATATTAATTTTACATCTACTACTATGAGCTTTAATGACATATTTTTATAGGCCTTTCCTCATGTGTTATATACAACATTCAAGTGATGCGAATCTTACTATGCTAACATACTTTTCACATATGATACATTACTCAATGACTACATCTCACTATGCATGTTATAGTTGACTTTTATTTTGAGATGAGTGATTTTTAGGATTAATTAGTGCACCATAAAAGTGGGGCATTTAGTGGGCTTTTCATACATGAGATAAGCCTTTTCAAAAGCAATAATTAGTTTTGGTACAAAATACAATCTCAACAATTGTAAAATGGTTCAACATTAAGTTATTGATAGACTATGGGGGTATATGCCATGCATATACACTCAAATTTCAAGATCAAAGTAAAAATTCACATGGTTTCAAGTACATGATACATGTTCATGCATAAGTTATAAATAAAATTCACAATTTGCATCTACATAAATTTATAAATTATACATTTATCAATGGGGGCATGCTAAAAATTCATGAACACTACTATTTTTCAAATTTTAAATATATTTTCTATCTATAGACATGGTAGGAGGATGGATGTTCTCATTTCTCTTTTGACCATGAATTCAATAACAAAGTTATATTTGAATCTATAATCCATCTACAATGGTTGATTTAGTTAAAGTACACAATGCATAACTTAGATGTTATACACCCTTTATCATTATTCTCATAAATATATTATGTATTTCAAACCATTTCACATCTTTGGGTTACAAAGGCCAATAATATAAATTGAGGTTTCTATGTCCCTCGATGGGTCTTATTTTATATACAAATGTAAATTGAATTTGGGGCTTGATC
Source organism: Torreya grandis (assembly GCA_037957365.1). NCBI lineage: Eukaryota > Viridiplantae > Streptophyta > Pinopsida > Cupressales > Taxaceae > Torreya > Torreya grandis. Next base: position 1,162,595 of record JARHVA010003490.1, read on the forward strand.
ACCCTCAAATTTTCCATTGGTTTAACTAAAGAACCAATATTATCCAATTGCTTCATGGGAAGCACAAATTCCCTAATTCTTCAAGGAAGTATCATCTCTAAGTAAAGTCACTATAGACACTAAAATTTAAGCATTAATTACTTGACATCCTTATCTCACTCAGTCTATTCACCATTTTGTTAACTTTTAATCTCTATCAGAGCCTTCACTATTCCATTTAATATTTTATGATTAGTGGAAACATCATTTAGGCATCCCCATTATTCTCACATGTTTTTGCCTACTGAATCCCAATATATTTTGTCCTTTTGGGACAAGACCACAATAGGGAGATAGGGATGCAATGAGACATTTTACACTAGTGCAGGCTTGGCCCCCATGCTCCAATGGAATCTTTTTAAATTTGAGACATTAACTACTAACTCTCCCACACATTTATAAAAAAAATTCTAAATAGTCATATATATAAGCTCATAAAGGCCTCTCAAATAATCATATAGAAATTAGTTGGAAATTCTATTACACATTGAGCAAAAGAGCACTAATCTTTCCAGTTCTAATTCTACATTATTCTAACAGTCATAGGCCATGTCTAAAGTTATTTTATTATACACCAAAGGAATTCATTATCAATTATTTAATTAAAATTTATAGTTTCATCTAAATAAAAAATATCAAGATTCACACACTCACTCTAGGAGGGAGAACTACATCATCCTGAGGCCCTTTTGGGCTATATATTGAGAACATAGATTATGTGGGTATTTCTATGATAGATCAAATATTTTCATTGCATGATTACCACATTTATATTTGATATTATATTTGGTTTATGTAAAATAACTATGGTTTTCATATTATAGGTCTTACATACATCAATTCAACTCCCACAATCAATTAATCAACCATCTTTGCTAATCACATGTACTCAAATAAAAAAATCAATTGCCCAGCATCCATGACGCAACCATAGTCAATAGGAAAGGATGTAGTGCACCCGTGTCATCTTAATGTGGTATTATCCAAATATATAGAAAACCCTATTTTCATTTATGATAAAATTCACAAATCTTTCCAGCCAGTTTCACATCAAAGATCTATCTACATAGTCAATTTAAATCATATCTAAGCTAGGATTGTCAATTTAATTATTTATTAATATTTATATATTAGTTCAAATTATCTAGTTTACTTTTAGGTTATGTATATGCTATAGTATAAATTAGTATTTCAATAGCTTGATATTTCACACACCCTAATTTGATCAAGTAACCAAAAGTACTATTTATTTTATTCCTTTTTTACATGGAGGTCATAGTGATGATTAGAGTCCTTGTTTGCATGATAATTTTAAGTCTTTTGATATTTATTATGTTTTATTTTCCTTATTTGTAACATCCTTAGTAGTCATAATTTACCTTCTCCCAGTCACAAGGGCCCCTAGTTTATCTTTCTTGGTTTCATCTCTACTTTAAGCCTTAGAACATTATTGCCACTTTTAGGATAGTAGCGCCACATGGTGATAGTGTCTAATAATAGATCTAGTGTCTGATGGGCCTTTTATCTTGTATTTGAGTCCCAACCCTTTCTTTTACCTTCTCTTATATTTTTATCCTTCTTTTATGACTTTTTGGCCAATGAACAAGGTATAATATTCAAATCAAAGTTATATATAAATAGCCTCATAAGGAATTTTACATCTATCACTTAATATTTTGGCACATAATTACATAAAATTAATCAATAGTATAACTAAATACTCTGTATACTACTTAGTCACCACATCTAGACATTACATGCTTGATCAAACAAAGGCCTAAGAAAAAATCATTATAACATACGATGAAAGTTTATTATGCATGTTCCCTGAGGGAGAACTAAGTTTAATATAAGACTCCTAGCATTGGGGTTAATTTAGGTAATGACTATGACAACATGAGGTTTTTTTCACATGATCATAAATCACATAACCCCACTTTCCCCTTCCTTTTTGTATTTGATCTGGTTATTGTTTCAGGTGTGTTGGTATTCATTAAGGTTTTGGAAGAGATTCAACTAAAATAGTGACATAAAAAATCCCTTGAATGACACAAATCCACCTATAATATATCCAAAACTTCTTATATATGACCTTAAAGTCTCAAACAACCCCTATAGGAGGGGCACTAGTGCCATAATTAGACATTAACACCACGCGGTGCTAGTTTACTAATATCGATGCTACTTGTTAAGACTATATTTCAACAGTAGTCAGTAAATAAAAGATGTATACCTATCTCTCCAACCTATTTTAGCTTCTTGATATGTAGAAAAATCTATTTATTTCTAGACAAGTACTCTTTCTCTTCTCACTCGATATTTCAGAAAAGTTCAATTTAGTCAATCATTTCTAGTTTTATTCTAGATCAACATAATACTCAACCATTTAAAAATATAAGATTTGTATCAAGTTAAGTCCTAAAAGTTTAAAATATTTGGTAAACTTGACTTACTTTTGATATTATTTAAAACCCTAGTTTTACTTAGGGTTTACCTTCTCCCAATTTTTGTGCACTAAATTAGTGTTACAAACTTCTATTTATATAAAATTTTGGCATAAGCTAGCTCATTTAATAAATCAAAAATTAGGTTTTAATTTATTTAATGTAATTTATTTTTTTCACAACAAACCTAATTCAAAACCCTAAATAAACATACTAGGTCCCTATAGATACAAATACAATCAATTAGGGTTTCACTTACAATCCTAATTTCTATTACACACTTTGTTCAAAATTTATCAAATTGTACATATAATTATGCTAGATTAAATTATACCTCTTGTGTGTTTGATATTCCTTTTTGAAATTATCTTCTTTGGAAGGTTTAAAAACACATATAATAAGTCTTCTACCCCTCACCCAATTGATAAACTTTTGAATCTCTCATAATTATAATAATGAATAGACCAATTTTCAAGATTATACATTAGAGCATAATAATGAATTCATTTATAATGATGATGATGACTATTTTTATAATGATGTATATGAGGATTAATATGAGCATGATAATGAAAATGAAAATGAGAATATATTATATAATCATCTTCTCTTTCCTCTCACTCTTCTCTTACATTTCAAAATCAAACTAACAGTATAATGCCAAAAGAAACTCTTTTTGGTATTACTTTATTCCAATGTGATCCTATAATTTCAACTACTTTTTCTACATCATTATTCAAATTAAATCAATATGACTGCAATACACAAAATCCACTTTTGCATGATTCAAGTAAAGTAGATAATAACAATGCACCTTCTTTACCTTTCTCAGTTATATTTGAAAAAGCATGTGCCAATGATATTACACCTTTTAGCATTTGAAAAAACTAAGGTAGATGCAATTATTTTATCATCTTCCTCCACATTCCAAGCTCAATGCAATAATTCTTTAAAACTAATTGATAATGCAAATTTCTCTATCTCTTCTCTTATATGTCATGATAAGTAAAAAGAAAACATGATTGCTACTTCTTCTACCCTTGACTCCAAAATTTAAAGTGATAATGATTTTTTCATTCCAAACATATCTAGTAGATAAATGCATTTCATTACACTTACACATTATAACACATTTCATAGTAGTAAAAATTTAAAATCTTATCCTACTCTCTCTCTTAATGAACATGTAGATGATACTTCCTCTACTCTTAATTCTACAAGTAAATTAAAATTTGATTTTGAGTGATCCATGGGATAATGATGATTATTATGATTATGATGAAGAGGATATAAAATATACACCTTCTAGTTATTATCTTATTTCACCTATTTTTCTTGTTTAAACAAATACTAGGTCACATGTAAAACACACACACTTATTCTTATGTTCATAATTTACATTTAATTAAGAATAAAGTACCTTATATCCCATTAGCATGTGATACTTATTTGCAACTTAACAATATAAGAGATACCAATGAATCTCCCTCAACCCCCCTTACTACATTATAACATGTTTCTCAAACTAATCCAAATGAGTGTAATAGCTCATTTCCATCTAACTACATCCCATATATCACACCTCCAAGGGTTACAAAGAGAAAACCAACCCTCCATAAAAAAGGTTTCCAATGTAATATACCAATGGTTAAGATAAATAGCAAAATTCAAACATTAAATGAACCCATTTATGATGAAAATATACCTTCACAAGTGTTAATCTCCTTGATGCATGCTGTTGGTGTTTTGAGACAAGTACACCATATCAATTGGAGAATAAAGCATACCAATATTGGACCGATGCCAATGTTATCCATGACAACCCTAATCCATGCATAATCTCCACTAAAAGGTTGCCACACAACTTTCATATACCAGTGTTGCTTATATTTTATGGGCATGAAGATCCATACTTTCACCCTAAGGCTTATGAGAAAGCCATATCACATATTACCAATAAGTTAACTCTACTATACTTATTTCAAAAGTCCTTAGATGGGGAATCACTAAATTGGTTCCAACATACAATCCCTAGTGGGTCACTACACATATATGAGGAGTTAGAAATAGTCTTTCTTAGGCACTACATATAGAATAAGGGACCTTGAGTCCACATGAGAGGTTACCTTCATTACAACAGGGTGAGATGTAACCAACATCTAAATACATTTTAAGATTCAAATCTTATTTTCATTAGTTAATTTATCAACTCATAGATTTAGAGGTATAATACATCTTTTTTAGAGGCTTAATTTTTACTCTTAAGGAGAAATTACTATATCATAAATCAAAATCATCCTGACATCTATGTAATATAAAAATAACATTAGAGGTATAATTGATACTAGTGGTTGCATATTCAGAGGTAAATTTGGATATAGGTACCTCAGAGCCACAATCATCTAACATGGTACAAGATCCTACTCCACTTCTAATTCAAAAATTACTGGAATAAAAATAACTGATAAAGATACTCAATAAGGGCAAAAACCCACTTCATAGAGCTCTTCCTATAGTGAGCAAAACACATGATATACACATAGAGGTTATATAGTTTTTAGATAGGGATAAGCCTCATGAAATGTTGACTACATTATTATATATGGAGATGATTACACTTCCTCCTATTAATCATCATCTGACACACTATTTTCATAGGGTACCACATAATCCATATTATAATTTTCATAAGATAAATGGACATTCAAATGATCATTGTTATGCATTTTGAGCTTACATTGACCAATATGTCAATCAAGGTATTATAGTATTTACACAAGGGGCACTGAGATCTCAGTTTCCACACTCTCCTAGATCACACTTCTCTATGATAAAGTTATCCTAGGATGTTCTTTTTAAAAAGCCATCAGTTACTCATCATATGATCCATGTGGTTTTTAAGACACCTAGTTATGAGCAATTTTATGCACCATAGCTTCAACAGAGATGGAAACCAATTCAAAAAGATTAGAGTACAAATTTAATTTGTACACTAATAAATATATATGGAAATAACTACAAATCTAAGGGACCAACATTAATTTAAAAGCTAATCAATATTTATGGAAATAACTACAGAGATCAGAACACAACTTTAGTTTGTACACAAATCAAGATATATGAAAACAAATAAAAATTTAAGGGCACAAAATCATTTCAAACACCAATAAAAATATATGGAAATAACTAAAAAGATCAAAACACATCTCTCTTTTTCACATTCATCAAGATATTTGCTAGAGATTATAGATCTCAAAGTATAGTTTCAACACATCAACTAATCAAGCTCTTTACTATAGAGTATACATATCTAACCACCAATAGTGTATCACATGTAGTTATAATTTTAGAGTCTCATTTTACACCAACACAACATGAACATTATGATCATTAGTTATCCATGCCATCCAAGTTTAGATAGGGCATACTACAGTAACATGATCTACATGCAAAAATATTATAGAATGCCTATAAAACCTATACTGATAAAAAACAAATCCTAGTCCACTACACATATACCTAAAAAAGTTCATAACTAGATAAAAATTAATTCACTATATTTTGACAAATACAATATTTTAATAACATCAACATACATAATATAACTTGATTCAGATACCAATATACATAGTGCCAATATAAACAATAAACAAGTGTATCACATGTAGTTATAATTTTAGAGTCTCATTTTACACCAACACAACATGAACATTATGATCATTAGTTATCCATGCCATCCAAGTTTAGATAGGGCATACTACAATAACATGATCTACATGCAAAAATATTATAGAATGCCTATAAAACCTATACTGATAAAAAACAAATCCTAGTCCACTACACATATACCTAAAAAAGTTCATAACTAGATAAAAATTAATTCACTATATTTTGACAAATACAATATTTTAATAACATCAACATACATAATATAACTTGATTCAGATACCAATATACATAGTGCCAATATAAACAATAAACATCCATATAAATAACTTAAAATATAGTTTTAATATAAATATAGTCCTTCACTCAATAATGTAGACATGGCCACTAGGACCAGTTCCATCACTCTCACTCTTATACATATCCATGCTAGAACTAGAGGCTCTACTCTCTCTCTATGATGTGGATGGATGACTATATCTACTCTCTCTTATGATATATACCTATTTCAACCATACACTCTACATGATTTCACTAAAGATGTATGTAATCATCTACTATTTAAATACTAGCCCCACCTAGAGCATCAGGTATAGGTATGGTCCACCTATGGAACTCCACCTGTGTCTCATCTCTATCTATAACCCCTCATCTGTATACTATAGTAGCTATCACATCTTGATAAAATAAATGGTAATGAATATTGGCTATATCAATGGCTCTCTCTATGAATCCATCCTCCATGACATCATCAAGAATATGCTGTGTCAATATGTGAAATGCCAACTCAATGGTGGTCTCCTATTACTCATCATCACTTGAACCTATAAATTTCCATGAAATACATCAGATCCATAATCAAATAAATAAATAACCAACTATACATAAAACATGCAAATATACTATAATAACTTACTATGGATAAACCTAAGGGACTCCACCTCTAGTACATCCTCTATGATAATCCTACCTCTCAAAAATAGAGGTGCCCATATGTAATATTTCCACTAGGATAAGTAGGCATTAGTTACTCCCACATCATCTACATCTAGTAAATCAATCTTAGTATCCCACTTTATCAATGAAATGGGAGATAACTTAGTAGTAGAAGGCCTCAGACTACTACCTGACCTCAAAGTATCTTGAGAACTCCTCAATCATACCATTGGTGCTAGGGGCACATCTTAAACTATGACAAACTATGACATAACCCACTCATACTAGAATTGTTAATACATATTAACCTAATGATCATGTAGTTATTAACTCATTCAAATCTATATAAGCTAGGTACCATCTTTAGGCCATCTCTTGTAGCCCCTATAGGGCCTCCAAATAATATCCCAACTATCAAACCATCCAACACATACTAATACTACATCATATTCCTCCTAGGCATATGACCCATCCCTATCCACCTCTCTAAAAATAACTATAGATAAGCCCAACCATCTCATATAAGTAACACTAGCCTGTTCACTACTATGTGCTCATATGGCCAATAATGTAACAATGTCGATGATCTAATTCCTCCACTATTAATCTCCTACATGAAATAATATAAGTCCCTATACATGTGGGCTAGCATTATTTAACCCTAAAAATACCTGGTACCATGATCCTCTATATCTTACAATATCTCATTCATCTTATAAGAGATCAATACCCCTCTCCCATCTACAAAAATAAATGAAGCTAATAAAATGTCTAAATTTATACAGCCATAGAACTTCAAAAGTAACAATTAGTGTCAATAGTATATCACTTGGGATCCTTGTATGATGATTCCCTAAAACCATGGTAGAGAAATATTAAGAAGCATGATGTATGACCCAAACACTTATTTCCTCTTGTATTGTAGCTATCTCTACAAAGATAGTAGTTGTAAAATCCTATACACATCCTCTAAAGTAACAATCATCTCCCCAGTAGGTGACTAGAAAGTACACATATTTGATTCCCATTTCCCACATAATGAAATCATCATGTGTTTATCCCAAGGCATAGGGTTCAAGAATTCCACATGTCTCAAACCTATTCTCTCGAGAACAACCATCTCAAAATTTTCCAAGGGTCAACCCCATATTGTGTCCATCATATATCTAATATGAAACTCCTTCATATGGGCATCAACCTATAAAAATAAAACCAAATTAGGTATTAACAATGTAAAATAAAAACCAAAAGATAACAATAAACACTAAAAACTAGTCAATAATTATCAACATTATAAATTAGGCCTATTGGACATTAGCACTATATATAGGACAATAGCACCACATCCTAGACACTAGCACCCAAACAAGGACAATAGTGCCTTTTTTATAAAACATGTCCTAAACTAACAGATTTTTAGTAAAAATAGTAAAAATGAATTAAAAGTGATAATAGTAGTAAATAGTTTGGGATCATTTCCAGGATAATATCTTCCTTAGCCTAAATCTATGGCTCAAGCTCTTTGTAGTAGGTCAAACTAGATCCTCATCTCCTTGGCATATTTATCTAACTCAGACAAATAATTTCTCTCAAATCAAATGCTCTAAATGAATTTCCAAACTAATCAAATGACCTATTTAAGTCACATTAATCAAATGCCACCTTATTAAGGTTGACATTGCATGCCAATTTCACCAGCTAGTCCTAATCCCTTACCAATAGGATATCATGAGAATCGTAGCTCTGATTTGTGAACCATTTATTACACATTAATGTGCCATGCACTATATTGGTTAAACTAATATTATAATCACTTTAAACTCTACAAACTAACAAAAATGATATTACCATAACTCAACTCGATAGAGACAAAGCATTTATCCAATTACACATTTAAATATCAACTCCATCATAATAAATACATTATCAAAACTTAAAACACCATCACATCCACTACTTAGCACTAGTACAATGTATCATTACCAATTTTGGTTAGAAACTCTCATGATAATCTTGGCTCTCTCACTAAAAAGGGGTAAAATACATGCATGTTACTTCAAACATATAAATGTTCATACAAATTTAGATACATAGGTCTATGCAGATATATAGTCTACACAGATATAAATTTGGACACACATGTCTACTTAGATATATCTATTTATATATACTTTTATATTTATATATTCAGATTCACAAGTTCACATGGATATATAGGTATACACATATATTCATATATATAGACATATACATCTACATAGATAGTTAGATATATAAACACATAGGTTTACATAGATATATAGTCTACTTAGATATAGATTTGGACACACAGGTAAACTTAGATACATCTATTTAAATATACCAGTATATTAAAATATTTAGATTCACAAGTTCACATAGATACACAGGTCTCCACAAATATTTAGATATATAGACATACAAGCCTACACAAATATTTAGATATATAGATATTGAGATTCATAGGCTCTTAGATATAAATGTTTTAGATTCACATATTCACACAAATATACAATCTACATAGATACAGTTACATAGATATATAGTTTTGACTAAAATATACCAATTTACTTAGATATTTGGATACATACCTACATTACTCAGATATCAGGATTAAGGGGCATGATGTAGAGTACACATCCTTGACCCCATTTTTAGATTATCAGGTTACACTCAGTATCATCATCAATATCATCACTAGTATCATCACCAAGTTTTCACTAATTTGGGTCATAGGACCATATGTAATGGTTGATCCATAACATTCCACTAGGCCCAATTTACATACTCAACTTCACTTCAGATATCAGAGTGGGGAAAAGCAAGCCTTGTTTCTATACACATTTAGTTTACATACTTATATTTAGTACAAATATTAGGGTGGGAGAAAAATAGGGGATTTTGTTCTTCATGAATTAGTGCACCATTTGGATTCGATATAGGGGGCATCCACACCATGGGTTTCCTCTTCACATATTGCATTCTAGCTCTTGCCCACTTATTTGGCCAAGAAGTGGGCCAATTATAGAACACATTCACAAAGGTAAGTACATGTATGCATTCCTCTTTTTCTTTTACTCTGCTACTTTCATTTCATTACATTACTAAAATAAAAGTGGGACAAATGTAAACACCCTAATTTGGTCAAGCAATCACATTCACTATTTTTTATTGCTCTTTCACATGGAGGTCTTACTAATGATTATAGTCCTTATTTTCATGGTCATTTTAAATCTTTTGATCTTTTTTATCTCTTATTTTCCTTATTTGTAACCCCCTAGTAGTCATAAGTCACCTTCTCCCAGTCACAAGGGCCCCTAACCTATCTTCCTTGATTTTATATCTATTTTAAGCCTTCAAAGATTAGCACCACTTTTAGAATAATAGTGTCACATGGTGCTAGTGTCCAATTATGGCTCTAGTGTTTTATGGGCCTTTTCTTCCATGTTTGGTCATAACCCTTTATTGATCCTTCTCTTATGTTTTTATCCCTCTTTTAAAAATTATTAGCCAACAAATAAGGTTTTATATTTAAATCAAATTTCCTTATATGTAAAGAGCCTCACAAGGTATTTTACATCTAGCACTTACTATTTTGTCACATAACTACATAAAAATTAGTCAATAGTAGAACTCAATACTCTTTATATTACTCAATAATCACATCTAGACATTGCATACTTGATCAAATAAGGGCCTGAATGAAAGTCATTCTAGCCTACCATGTAAGTTGATTATGAGCATTACCTAAGGGAAAACTACATACAATATGAGACCCCTAGCAGGATAATAGGAATTATGCTCTGCATAATCATAACATCCCACAACCCATTTTTTCCCTTCTTTTTGCATTTGATCTAGTTATTATTTCATGTGTGCATGTATTCGTTAGGGTTTTGAAAGAGATTCAACTAAAATAGTGACATAAGTGAGCCCTTGAAAGAAATAGATCCACCTAAAATATCTCCCAAACTTCCCATAACTTACCTAAACATCTCAAATAACCCCTACAAGAGGGACACTAAAGCCATAACTGGACATTAATGCCACATGGTGCTACTATCTTGATATTGGTGCTATAGTCCAAGACTAGATTTCAATAGAAGTCAGTAAATGAAAGGTGTATACCTATCTCTCTAGCCTATTCAGCTCCCTGATCCATAAAAATTCTATTTATTTCTAGATAAGTACTCTTTCTCTTCTCACTTGCTATTTTGAGAAAGTTCAATTTAGTCAATCATTTATAGTTTTATTCTAGATTAACATAATACTCATCCCTTTAACAACATAAGATTTACATCAAGGTAAGTACTAAAAGGTTAAAATAAATGTTTATTGAATTTCATTGTTAAATATAAAAACATATAAACATTATGGTGAACTTGTAATTTTATTTTAACACTGCTTATTTTTTGCTCAATTTTTATCTTAGGATTTCATACAAAATTCTATAAATTCCTAACATTTAAAGAAATAAACTTCAACCTTAGATATTAATATAACACCATGAGTCAATCTTCCTCAACCTTGGATTTAATATGACATTAGATAAATTATCTTATAACCTTGGGTAACATCTGACACTGAAGCATTTATATTTGATATTAGGTTAAAATTTGTTGATATGTATGCATAAAAATCTTTCAAATTTCATCTTTTATTTATATTATATTTGATTACTACTTTTTTTAATAGTAATTATGTTCTAATAGCTGTAAAACCACTTAGTGACTATCATTATGGGATAAGTAGTGATCTATTTTATAGACACCATAGTGTGAGGGAATATTACCCAATATTCAAGACATTTTATAGCATGAAACATGAAGTTTAGATTCCCCATAACTCATAGGATATTAAAAACACATAGGGTACCTTGTTTATACCATAAAATGACTCTTTATCCATTTTATTTGTGGTCCACCTAAGAGGAATGCATCTCTTAGTGAATTTACTCACATTATACCCTCAAAAATTGGATAGTGGGATATAGGCACAATTTAACCTCTATAGTTAGTTCTCTAAAATATTGGGCCAATAATAATCTATGAATGAAAAAGTATAAGTAAGATCCCACCTAATCATTCAAACCCTTTCCTAGACAACCTTGTAGACCATGTTTTTTGCTTGTAATGTATTCATAATGGGATGAATGAATCAAGGTTTCTTTCATGTGTTGCATAGAATTATGAAATTCAATGTTATATCTTATATTTCCTTTCAACATGTTGTCCATTATGTTTTGGATTAAATGCAAATATAATCAGGAAAATAACATGTATAATATAGATCCTCATGCACTTTTCAATTCTTGTTGTTACAATATCACATCCTATACTCCTGAAAGTTTACCATCATAAAAATATAATATTACTTGGGAGTAATAATACATGAAAATTCCACACAATATTGAAAAAAAAGGCCTTGGATTCAAAGAAGTGTCTAATTGTTGTGGACAAAGCCAAGTCAAGCAATCTTCCAAGTTCATACCTATTGCACATATGTTATTTGAGCATAATAACCAAGTCAATCATGTTTCTAAAATATCATTAGTGTACTCTAAGATCATTGACAACACAATCACACCTGAAATTTTAACATCGGATTAATTTTAAAATGATGAGTCTCTTTTAGAACATCTAGGTGCCTATGAAGATCTTCCTTCCTTTCACTGAGAGAAAATATTTCATCATAAAATAAATGCACATGCATATTTTGGTGATGGCAATGATGCTATTGACTAGATGTAATTAGATGACCCTAACACTATTCCTATAACACCATATGTGGAAGACTGATCAACATTGTTTGATGAGTAAAAAGTTGAATTCCTTTTTGGAACTGATAAAGACCATCATCTAGTCCTCTTAAAAACCATGTTAAAATATGATGAAGGTGAATCTCTTCAAAAATATTTACATGATTATGTGATTTTTTTTGCATGGGCATATAATAACATGCCTAGAATTGACCCAATAATGGAAATGCATAATATTGTATTATACTAAAATACAAAACCAATAAAATAAATAATATGGAAAATGTACCCAAAATTAGCTTTATTATTCAAATATTAAATCCAATGACATTTTCATGCTAGCTTCATTATAGCTATTGACTATCTTGAATGGGTCTCTAATATTGTGAAAAAAACAAAGCTAAATGGAGATAGTCAATGTTACATCAATTATCATGATTTAAGAAAGGCTTATCTTAAAGATCTTTTCCACTACCCAACATAGATATGGTCATGGATTTTACTTTAGGATATGATTTTTTTTTCATTCATGGATAGTTTTTCTAGATACAACCAAATTAAGATTAATGTTAAAGATCAAGAAAATAAACCATTCTTTACACCATGGGGGAAATTTTATTATACATTCATGCCTTTTAGATTAAAAAATGCAATAGAAACTTACCAATAATCTATCCCACATAGTTTTCATGATTACATACATAAAACAATTAAAATATTTTGTGTTAAGTTCAATTTTTTAAAGACTTTATCTAGTCTTTATTACCTGTAAGGAAATGTCAAGATGAAGTAATTATTAAAAAAATCAATAAAATACTAAGTAAGAATATTACAAAAAATTAACATATGTACATAATCATATCATATATTCTCTTTGGGCATATCACATAAGCATACATACACCAACAAAGGCTACACCTTACTCTTTTGTTTATGGAACAAAATAAATACTCCTTATTGAGATAGAAATACCCTCTCTACGAGTCTCATTAAATGACATTATAAAAGATAAAAAATATTGTGGAAAATGGCTACAAAAATTGTAAATTATTGATACCAAATGCATACATGCTATTGAAAATTTAAAGGTTTATCAAGCACATATCAAACGAGCATATGGGAAAAAATTCATGATGAAAAATTCCAAATTGGTGATCTTATACTTAAATAAAATAAAATAAATACTAATGATGACAAAGAAAAGAAAGGAAAATTCAAACCAAATTGGTTTTGTCTATTCATAATCACTAAAGCCATTGGTACATGAGCCTACCATTTATCCACTCTTGAAGGAAAACCTATAAAAAATACCATGAACATCATTCATTTATGTCATTATTATACCTAATAAATAATTTTATTTCCAAATATTTCAAAACTTCCAAAAAGATCCAAATATTTAAAATAATTTAAAACCAAGACCGAACAAGCATAATCAAATATTGCTAGCTTACTTCTTTACATATATTATTTATTTCATGTTAGGTAAATAGCATAATTAAAATTTCATAAACATAATGATTTTCACAAGGTATGTGATTGTGATACATGACACACTATTACATTATTTTTTGATGTCAGGATTCCCTTATTACCCAACAAACTTGCTAAGATGGGGGCATCTCTTCCTTCTCTATGAATACTTTAGCATGTGGAATATATCCACAACTTATCTACTAAGTTAAACTTTATATCATATAATTTGTTTGTTAATAACTCATACTTTACATTATGTTACATGGATATGTTATTTTATAACAATGACATTGATACATATGGTTGATATAAACTAGTCTCATTTGTTATATGCTTATTTAATACTTTACCACATGATAAGTTAGTACTTGTTTGCTTATTTTGTGTGGCCCTTAGCATTATGTGTGAAACATATGCATGTTATTTCTTGTATGGCATCATCATACCATTTGAGTGTATCCCTTGGAATTTTTTTTTATTTGTGTGACATTCACATATCCCTTGTATGTGGCCTTTGGGCCTTATGTCTAATTTCTATGAAAATTAAATGACATTACATGTATGTTCATTGATTTTTATTATGGTTCCATGATTCATATCATGAATTTATTCTATTTTTACTCTAGTGCCATGATACATATCATGCACATGCTTCTTATATGCTTCAATGATATATATATATATATTTCACATGCAATTCAATCCCATATTTAATATTATGATCCAATACCTTTCAAATGTTCCTATGCTACTAAATGATTAAATATTCCACATATTATATGGTTCTATTTTGAGATCATTAACTTATAATCTATGTCCCTCATATCAAAATGGGGCATCACAATGGGCTTGTCTTAAAAATTCAAGTCCTCACAAGCAACAAATTTCAAATTTATAACAATATACTATTTTTTGAATTATAACATGGTTCAAAGTTTTTAGATTATGGGAGCATGTGAGATGCATGTAAACTCATTCCTATAATTATTTAAATACATAATCACTCATAATTTACATTGTGTTATATGGATATGATATTTTTTAACAATGACATTGATACATATGGTTGATATAAACTTATTTCATTTGATCTCTTATTTATTACTTTAACACATGATAAGTTAGGACTTGATTCTTATTATGTGTCGTACTTGGCCTTGTGTGTGAAACATATACATGTTATTATATGGCATCATCACATCATTCATGTGAGGCCCTTGGTCTTATTTGTTTATGTGGCATTCACATGTCCCTTGTATGTGGCCTTTAGGCCTTATGTGTAATATTCTATGAAAATTATGTGAGATTACATCTATGTTTATTTATTGTTATTATTGCTCCATGATCCATATAATGTATTGATTATTTATTTAATTTGGTTTCATGATACATATCTTGCATATGCTTCTTATGTGCTTTAATGATATATCTAATTAACACATGTTTCATATACAATTCAATGCAAATTCAATACTATGACATAATAAATTTCAAATGTTATTATATTACTACATGATTACATCTTCCACATATTATACATATCTCTTTTGAGATCAATAACTTGAAGGATATCTGCCTCATCTTAAAATGGGGGCATCACGATGGACTTGTCTTGAAAATTCAAGTCCTCATGAGCAATAAATTAAAAACTTATAACAATATACAATTTTATAAATTATAACATGGTTCAATAAAACTAGATTATGAGGGAATGTAACATGCATATGCATTCATTCCTATAATTAATTCAATACATGTTCACATATACCTGATACATATGTATGGACATGTGAATTTTTTTACAAGTTATAGGTTTTAAATAGTTACAAGTTCAATTGGCATTCTATATTGATACAATATAGATATATGAGGCATGATATTCATTCATGTTCATATTTCTACATGGAAATTTCAAATTTCACTTTTTAAAAGTTTAAATTTTTTAAATAAAATCTATATCTGTCTACAATGGTGTGATTTATTTCATTTTTTAAGTGTGTCACATTAGAGTTTAGTGACACTCAATGTCTATGGTTGCACTTTTTTTCATTCTAGCAAGCCAAATTTAATGGTTCCATTGTATTGAGTCATATTTAGTGGTTCCACCCCTTAAATTATTTTATAGAACACTCTACATAATTAGATGAGTGTTGGAGCATGCAATAATTCAAAATTGAGGGTAGTCACTACTTTTCAAATGAAGACTTGGTCACTCTCAATTTTTTATAGTTTCAATATTTATCCAAATGACTCAATAAGGAGGCACACACACTTCTCCATATTCAATTTATAGGGTAATTAGACTGCATACTCTTATATGTGTATTATTTCCCTGATCTCTTTTCAATATTCAAATTTTAAGTTTTAGCTTTTCAATTTTTAAATGTGAATAGTAACTAAGTCTAGTGAAATTTTTGTGAGTTTTGAATTGAGGTATCTTACACAATAAAGATTCCCATAAAAAGACAAGGTGTGCATACACACTTAGGTTTGTATATCCTTTACTCTTGTAATTTAATTTCATTGTATCACTAGAATAAATGGGGAGCAAATTTAGACACTCAAAATTAACCATTAGGTGCTTGATAATGTTTAATCTTGACATCCATACCTCAATTGGTCTATTCACCAATACATTAACTTAAAATCCATATGAGACCCTTCACTAATCCATTTATGATCTTTTAATTATTGGAAACATCATTCATGCATCTCTATTATACTAAAAGGTTATTACCATCCAAATCCCAATAGTCTTTGACCTTTTGGGTCAGGACCAAACTAGTAAGATAAGGACATAAATATGACCTTGTCCATGAGTGTGGCCTTATCCACCATGTTCCAATAATAAAATTTAAAATTTGAGACATTTCATACTAATTCTCATGTGATTTTAGAAAGGTTGATTAATAGAATTATTCTAAATATTCCTGTATATAAGCACGCTAAGGCCTCTTAAAGTATAATCTAGCAATCACTTGGTAATTGTACTGTATATTAAGTAAAAGAGCACTAATATTTTATATTTCAAGTTTGATTTATTATAAAAATCATATAAATTTTTTGAAGCTATTTTATATAGGTCAAGGGCATTCATTGTCAAGTATTCAAGTAAATTTTCTAGTTTCATCCATATGACAAATATCAAGATTCACTCACTCACTGTAAGAGGGAGAAATGCATCGGCCTAAGCCCTTTTTGGAATATGTAGGAAACACTAAAATTTTGTGAGTTTTTTTGAGGATAGTTTGAATATTACCCTTACCAAATTACACCCTTTATATTTTATATTCTATTTTATTTATGTTCAAGATTATATTTTTTCTATGGTAGGTCTTCCATGCATCAAATCAGCTCCCATAGTCAATCAATCAACCATATTTAACAACCAAAAACATTAAAATATAAAAATATCTCACACAATCAACTAAAATTTATCCATAGTCAATAGACAAGGCCATAGTATGCTCCTGTCCCCCTAGTGCAACCTTACCCAAAACATCATAGAATCCTATTTTTGGTTACAACATAATTCAAAAATCTTTCCAACTAGTTTTACATTAGAGATATGCCTGTATAGTCAGTATAAATCATATCCAATATAGGTTTGTGCATTTCATTATTTATTTTTATTTATATCTTATTTAAAATTTTATATTTTATATTTAGGCTATTTATATTTCTTAATCTAAATCAATATTTCAATAGTTTAATGTCTATTGCATTTTATTGATAAATCAAAATAAATATAAATAATCACAAGAGCAATATTGGTTCACACATATAGGGGTAATCCTTCCTTCTTTTTTTCAATCTTTTTAAATTTAATTTACATTTCAATTTTTAGTTTCGTATGTGAGCAATAACTACTTTTGCATCATTATAAGATTTTCCATGAAACACCTTGCATGATTTGGAGCTTATCCCAAAGGCAAAGTGTGTTGTACACACTAAGGTAAAATATTTCCTCTAATATAGTAATTTAATTTCTAGATTAAAGGGTGGAAAATGTAGACACCTAAATTTAGTCACAAATACTTTATTGTGTCAATTTTGGCCCTATCTCACTTGAATTGATTTGTTAATTTAAAACTATTTTACACCTCACTTTATGCCAAGCACTTACATGGATGTATTTATTTATTAAATTTATATCCAAAACCTACATATGTTCTAACAACTGAAAATATCCATAAGCATATGTACGAATAGATCCAAACCCAAAAGTCACATGTTTCCCTAAAGGACAAAAATGTCTAATATGGGACAATAGTGGTGGGTGTTCTTGTCTCATATGAGATGTTTTTGTCTTTGGTCCTCTAACAACTAGTTTTTAAAATTAATCTCTCCCTTACTTTTTGATCCATTGTGTTAGGATTCCTAACATGTGGTTTCCATTTTTGTATTGCTATAAAGGCACACTTAATTGACTTATTCTACCACTTGAAAATTTTAATACAAAGGCACAATTACACTATTACACATTGAGCAAAGCTTCCCTATTCTTTCCTATTGTAATTCTAATCATTTGAAGTAGTCCTTATTCAAATTCAAAGCATGTTTTATTGAAATAAATATAAATAATGTTCAAGTATTCAATACATCTCTAGATGCATTAGTATAGTGAAAAGAACACAATTGCACAAAGTGATATGAGTGGGAAAAATACGTGGGATTGAATTCCCTCTTCATAGTATTGGATATGTAAGAAACTTTTAATCATCATGGGACTGATTGGGGTTATATCAGCCCATTACACCCCTTATTTTTTTATTTATGGGTTTTCAATAATTCCATATCCCTATTAGGGTATCAACTTTGAAGAATCTATTTACAAGTCAACTTTTAAGGTATTTTGTATCAAATTTTACATGAATATGACAATTTAAACTCAAATTGAGTCCTCATTGAAATTTTTAAAATAGGGTGTGTTGGGTACAACAAATTACACATCTCAAATTACCTTTGGGTAATTATCAAATTCTTATTAAATTTTATAATAATTTTTTTATAAAATTCTACTTGTGTCATATCTAAGAAATGTTTTGCATGTGGATCATATTTTTTTGAACCTTTTTTTTAACAACATATTTTACATTAGATGAGACCCTTGTATTTTCATGCCAAAAATTTTCAAACAAATTTCTTGTTCCTTCAACTAATACCTTGTCTTTTTATGGGAGCATACCACAAAATGCCCAACAATATATGAGTAAAAGGTCATTGATCCTTGTTTTTATTTTTATGGATTTTATTAGAGTTTTTATATTCTATTTCAAGGATGTACTTATTTTACTAAGAAATCACACTCTAGATGTTGACTTAATCACAATAGGTTCTGTTATTACTTGTCTTGCCACATTACTATTGTTTTTGAGTTTTATGACCTATTGAATTAAATAAATTCCTCATTATTTAATTATTTATTCCCTCTATATTTCTTGTTCTTAGCCCTAAATTATTCATCACAAGGTACATTTTTTGCATTTTCATTAATTGAGCAAATAATTGACATTGTTTTGTATGCATAGTTTTATACGTGTTGATCATGACATAGAATCGATATTATTGACATTTTACCTTCCATAGGTTCTATTATTTTCTCATATATTTCAATAAAATACCTTGGTGTTCATCACATTATCATTGGAGGTGTTGGTCTAGGAGTTACATTTTTTTATTAAATTGGATGGTGTTAGCACTTAAACCATAGAAGAGATATTAGATTGTTGGTTAACTTTAAACCTTATAGGTGAAGTGAAATCCTATTTATTAGGAGATATATTAATTAGGTTCACTACATGATGCTAATTATCATCATAATCAAAAAATTTAATGTAAATAAATGTTTTATTATATTATGTTTCTCCATGTGTTTCATCACTCAATGCAAATTACTTAATTACATGTTATACATTTTGAATTTCATCATTCAACAAGGATTGATTAAGTTATCTTATATAATTTAAAGACATCTAAATTAAATTATATGGAATTGAGCATGTTATTTTCATTTGAAATATTACCTGGTGTGGAGGAAGTACCTTCACCTTATTTAGAAGCTCTCTTATTTGCTTGTATTTTTTTTAATTTTTCTCTCTTGAATTCAATTTCCTCATTTGTTATCTCTTTAATTTGTATTTTTAATGGTAACCTAACCCCATTATTTATATTTACGTAAATAAATCCATGTCTAGAATAAAAATTAAATAATTTATAGTTATTGAGATAAAGTAAATGGAAATTTTATAGAGTGTCAGTAGTAAAAACTAGTTCAAAGTTTGTAAAATACAAAACTAATTAGTGAATTTCATGGGAAAACAAGTAAAGTTTATGAACTACAAAAGGTATATACCCTTTTAAAAAACATGCATGCCCTATTGTGAGTAGTTTAAATAGGCATTTACATTTACTTATCTTTTTTGGGATTCCAAAGGGCATACACACTTTGCAACATATTCCATTTACAAAGGGTGTACACCCTTTGAAGAACACTAAAAATTCGTTTCTCATACACCCTGTCAAGATTTATATATTTTTATTTTTCCACTTTCCCTCCAAAATTGGTTTAGGTTTATGCTTGAGGGGTCCAAACCTAGCCTAAAACCTTTCATGGATCAACACACATAATTTTTAGGAAATTTATGAGTCTTTTCCTTCTTTGGATACACACTTGATCAGGAAGATTTTATTATTTAAAAAAAAAAATGTGTTTATAGAGTGGAAAACATAGTTTTGAATATGTAAGTTTTTAGTATTAAACTATTGTTCTTAATTATTCTTATCTATCTAATTTTCACCCTTAAGAAGGTTGTTCAAGCCTTCCTAACTAGATGATAGCATGGAATCACTCCTAGGCTGTGGGTGGCCTTATTAGTGAAGTGAATATCTAGATTGGGTTTTCTTATTTGAAGCTTAAACCAAAACTACAAGTAACTTACTATACTTGCAAGGAAAAAAGATATAAAAGAGCTAAAATTAATAATAAAATATGGAGGTGATGCACCAAATATAGTGTCCTCTACTTTCTAATGTTTGTAATATGAAATGACAAGTTTACAATTTGATTTTTACAGCTTCCAAAGAGCTCCTACCATATAAGTGATTCTATATGAAGGCTATGTCTATTAAAATAGTTAAGGTGATTAGTCAAGAGGCCTAAGAGTAGACACTAATGAAATTTCAAGACTTAAACTTAGTAAACCATGTACTACACTTTGTATAACCTATGGAGAGAAGACTAACTCACATAGAGGAATCAAAGAGAAGGATAAAAGCACATACGTAATATCACTATCACAAAACATTCATAAAAAATTCATTAAAAATCATTATATACAAGATGAAGATGGTACAATTCAGCTTGAATTAATTTTAAAGGCAATTACAAGTCTTAAAATTGGCAGGGCTTCACCATAACCAGTTTGAGGATACATCAAATGCATTTTAAGGCCTCATTTATAGAATAATTGAAAAAAGAGAGAAGGATAAGACAATAAGAGAAATCATGAAATATCTCTCATGATTATATCAATTATAAAATAAAAATAAAGTGACACCAAGCTTGAAAAGAGTGTGTTATCATCTTGCCTCTTAACATTCTAAGCCAAGTGTTGATGAGAATCCTCACAAAGAGTGGCGTAGAAGGCCATTTTGGCAGTTTTTAATACTTCTTAAGTCTAAATCCTTCTCAAAGATTTACATATTTATTTCTTGATGGAAGTTACAAGTCATCTAATTTACGTTTGGCATGGTTGAGAACTTTCTATGGAAACTTTGCCCTTTCAATGCCTCTTCGTCATATGAGACTTGCACTTGCACTTCATGATTCATTTAAATTCCCTCTCTTGCTATCAAGGTTTAATTTTGAAAGTAAAGTCTATTTTTTTACACTAGATACCTCAAACATAGTTTTTTTATTCTTTTAGGTCCTAAATTAGGTCATGGAACCTTTGTTTAAGCACTTGAAAACACATTATAGCTGTAGTCTTCACACTTGTTTGTTAATAGACTATAGAGGGATCTTCATTATCATTGAGGTTTCGAGTAGATTTTAGGGCTAATAATGATCCTTGTATCTATTAAATAACTTAAAATCATATTTATATGATGTTTATAGGTTCTCCAAGGTGTTTGAATAACTATTTTATCTCTGGAACCTTGCAACTAGTTTGTACCCTTACCTTTTTGAAGCCATATTAGTCATAATTCTTCATTAAGGCCTAATTGACCAATTGCATTCTATAATATAACTATTAAAACTTATTAAACAAATTTAAGAGTGTGATAAAACATTTATAATGGCTGAAAGACCCTCTACAACTACTTAGGAGAGTTTTTCTAGCTCAAAACCTTAAAAACAAGCTCAAGAAGGAATTTTTCAGACCATTTTCCATACAAATTTAAATCACACATGCCAGTAATTTGCTCTATCAGATGCCTAAGAGAGGAATAGAGGTCATAAAATTGGTTTTTAATTCATTTAAATCCATTTTATGTGCTTGGAGAGATGATCTTTTCCATCAAGTTTTGCTTAGGGTTTATCAAGGGTTTTAGAGTCACCTAGCTTCTTAATGATGGTTCATAAAGATGTGGGATTTGATGTATGAAATAAAACCAAAAATATTATTTATAAAACCTCCCATTCATTCTATAATGTGATAAGGAATCCATGCACTTAATCATACAAGTTCACACATACTAAAAGTCACGTTTTTGAGCAATACAAGCTTGACTGTGTATTCAAGAGAAGTCATCTGATAGGAAAAGGGATAAAAGTGCCTAGTTTTAGCTTTGAAACACTATTTTGAGGTCTATTAAATATTATATTATATTTTAAAGCGGTATTATGAAGGGATTGACCCTTTAAATCCATTGGAACTTGCCTTAGGCCTTGGTAAGGGTTTGTGGACAATCACATTAAAGTGACCTAAGTAGACCTCATTGAGCATTTTATTTATTTATTAGTGAGCTCAAAATTTATGGAATCATCTTACAATATAAAATTAAAATAATATGAATCTTTAATCATCAAAAAACCCCAAAACTTGAAAAATTTCTTTAGTTTTCATACTTAGGCCTGTAGGTGATTGCTTGGGCTTATTGAATACACCTGTTGAGAATGAGTCTTCTTGAATTGGTTTTGGAATTATAGGTAATCCTAGAAAATATGGAGGAATTTTAATACTATTTCATACTTATATAAAATTCTTATAACCTTCCATCATCAAAAGTATGCCTTTTTCTCCTATTTGCTTGTGACAAGCCTACATGTGGTCATTAAGCCTAAATCTTTCTTTTTCTCTTATTTTGCCTTGGAAAACTAATTGGTCAAAAATGACACCATATATAAAGTGACATATTTTTTTAATATCCTCTTTATGTATCCAATGGATTCAAAATACCTTAGATGTTCATTTGAATCCTTCACAGTCCCCTTCATAGGTATCATTTTCCTCTATTTGAATGCATGAAACTACATACATCTTCCTCTTCAATTAAATATACTAATTAATATGTGAGATAAATTTTTATACAATTAAAATTCTTGAGTCATATATATGTATTATAAAATAATTCCATATTGATTTTTCTAAGATGACACTCAAGATTCTCATGATTCTCTCAAGTCTTCAATGGGCCTAGGTTATTCTTCAACCAAGGATACATATATGTTATGATATATTGTTAATAAATAATAATTAACAATTATTAACACATATTAAATTAAATATATGATATTATTTAACTCTCACCAATCAATTCTCATGCACACACCTACCCTTTTCTATTTCGTTTCCTATACACAGGTCTACAACTATGGGGTGCATTTTATGAGGGTAGGTAAGTTGAGGTTTGAGTCTTCATAAATGTTTATAATGATTTTATAACACTTGTATAGACATTATATAGTGAAATTTAAGTTCACCAAGACACTATGTGTGTTGATCTCCTATATAATCTCATGCTATATTCACTTGCATGTTTTATATGCACCTAGACTCCATCCCTTCACCATTGGTCTGAGAAATTTGGATCTCATGATTTTAGATATTTTGTAAAATGAATGAGAAAATTATATCATGTATTAAATAGGAAATATATAATTAAATTATAACCATTTAGGTTCCAATGTTGACCTATAGGTCTGTAGACCTATAGGTTCACAAAACTTCTTTTGGACTTGGATTTGATGAGAAAAACTAGAAATAACTCCTAAGGTTTTCCACTTAGAATACATTAATGAGAATTATACTAAATAACATGTGTATATATTACTATATATTCAAGAGTCTCTTATAATGAATAAACAACCATACTTGACAAGGGTTATCTCAACCATGTCTGTTGTTTCATACAACCCATATGTGCATGTATAAGTATTTGCTTTTCTTGAAGATCACTTATTAAATTATCCTTTGAATAGGTTTTATGGGTATTTGGGGAGTTTTATGAAATATTAAAAACTTCATTTAATTCATTCCATTCACCAAAACACTTCATGACTCCTTTAAAAAGTGATTGTCATGTCTAGTCTGATAAATCAAGACTATTTGGTGTTAATCTAAACATGAACATCAAGACCATTGAGGAAATATACTATTTTAGAGTTAAAACAGTTATCAAGATACACATTAAAATATTTCTCATGCATTCATTAAACCTTATAATAATGTAATAGGAGAAAAATGACCTTGTGGGGTTTGGAGTCATCTTTTTACACCTTAATTCCTTAGTGATTATTCATAAAGATAAGGAGCTTAAACAGATAAATAATGCTAGAAAATGGAAGGGAATTAGGGTATCCATATATTAATATTATCTTATAATATAAATATCTCTTTTCTCTAATTACTGATACAAAACTAATGACCTTTTTGAGCTTTCCAAATAGATTTGCAGACTCGATGGAGAAATGGATTGGTTTTTTGCCCTTTCTAGTTCTACAAACCCTTAATTTTCATGGATTTGGGTTTAAATATAATAAGAGGATCCCTGTAGGAGTGTATAAATTTCCCTTAAATTTAAAACCTCTTAAAAATACATCCATTACCTTGTTTTTTTAAATAATCTGCCTATTTTACCTCCTTGGACTAATGGAAATGATGAACCATGTGATCATGCAACTTTCCCTAACCTTTACGGAGGTGGAGGAGTATGCCAAAACATTTTCCATATTATTTTACCCTCAAACCTTATCATATCTCTCATTTGGACGTTATAAAATTATGAATAGGTGGTTATAAAGAGATTTGAATATTGAAAATTAGTTGTTAAGACATTTGGAGATGTATAAACAAGTACAAACATCATGATATTACATAAATGTTAGATGAATTAAAATACCCTATCCAGTGATAACATATTTCACATTTTCTCTTTCTTAGCAAGTATTAAATGTAAAATAATGCTGAAGTAAATTAAATACCATAATATTATCAAAACTACCTTAATATCTCCAAAATGCTTGAAAATTCAATGTGGTCAACTTACTAGTTCTACTCCTTGGTCAACTTGGTCAACTTAGATCATAACTTTTCTTGGAAGGATCACCACCTTGCCTCTTTGGCCATGATTTAATATTTGCCTTGACTTTATATACAAAACTTAACTTTGTCAAACCTACCTTAATATATGCTAAACACATGAAGAATACTACATTGAATGACTATTGATGACATGACAAAGTGACTTGACCCTATTTTCAACTAGACCATCCTAGAAGGATTTGTAAACTACCAAAGATGACTCTATAACTATTATCTTTAGACCTAACATAACCAATAAAATACCTTTATGATGTCTATTAACAAAGCTAATATCATGTACATTAAAGTTTTGAATGGTACTCATTAATGGTGGCCAATTTTGGCTAACATCTTTGGCAAGCTGATGGGATTGCTTGCTTGATTTGCATATAAACTAGTGTCCTTGACAATCCATTAGGCTATGGGGTCATGAATTCTACTTGAATCAAATATAAAATAAAAATTGAACTTGAAAATAACCTTTAAAGTAATTTAAACCAAACTAAATCAAGACACACACCACACACACATGCGCCAAAAGACACTTGGAAGAAGACAACAACAGAAACAAATAAAAAAACTTGTGCTCCAAGCACTTAGGGAAAATGAAGACCTAATATACTATGTAAAAAACTACAAAACTGACCTTAACAACATGGTTTAAAATGTATACCATTGACTTGGATACTCAACTCTTCTCCTTAAAGCCTTGTAAAGTGAAAGGAATTATGTTCTTTGCAACCAATAACAACATAGGGACCAATCCACAATGTATCAAAATTGGTATGCTTACCAGGTTTAGTCCTATCTTTATCTTAATTCAATACAATATATCCTTCTTGATATGCTCCTAGAATAACCCTTCTATTAAAGGTCTTATTAATTTGATCTTGGTGGCATTCCATGGTATGCATAACATGATTTATTTTCTCCTCTAATGATATTAACTTTGTCAACCTTATTTCAATAGGATACTCTCCATCATCTCAATTTGATGAGCTAACTCAAGGGTTGGTAGTTCAATATAAATGGGTAGCATGGCCTCTCTCCCATAGACAAACATGTAGCATGAGTTTCCAATAGCCTTCTTGGGGGTGATCCTATCAGGTCATAAAGTTATTCTTAACTTGATGTGCTAATCTCTTTTATTGTCTTTTATTGTTCTCTTAATGATTCTAATCAAGTTATTATTGGTGTAATAAACTATCCCATTATCTTGAGGGTAGTATTTAGAATAAGAACTTAGATATATGCCATGCTTGAGATCCCATTAAATTATTCTTACACCACTAAATACCAATGCATTATCATAAATTATTGTTTGAGGAACTCCAAATCTAGTCACTAGGACTTCATAAAAATCAAGAACTGAATTTTCATTAGCCTCATATAGAGCTATTTCTTCCACCCACATTATGAGATAATCAGTAGATGTAAGCACCCATTTATGGCTAACACTTGAATATGGATTTATCATGCCAATTAAATCAAGACCCCATTGCATGAATGGTTGATCTACTTGGATAGGATTAAGAGGAAGATATATAATCCTTTGTTTACCTATGAAAAATACACACTTTTGACACTTCCTTACCCAAGCATAAGATTATTTAAATAATCTAGGCCAATAGTACCCATCCTTCATCACTTTTACTATTAAGGACTTAGGTGCAAAGTGACCTCCAGCTGGTTTATCATGGAATTTTTCTAATAACTTATCAGTATGATTATTTTCAACACACCTCAAGAACATCCCATTAAGATACCTCCTAAATAGGAATCCATCCATAAGAACATAGGGGATGGATTTAAATCTAAAGTATCTTCTCTTTGCTCCATCTAAACCTATAAGACACTCACCTGTTTGAAGAAATATTACCATATCTTATGTCTAACTTGGATAAAGTGAAGGTGCAATAGTATTAGGATAATCTTAAAATTACAAAAAAACCTCTTCTTCTTCTTGAAGGTCTGATGTGAAGTGTTCACATATCCTTCTTCCTCTTACCATCTAAAAATCCTTGATCTCCACATCACACTCCATGAAATTGGTTATCCATCCAACCCTTTTCTCATTTAAATCCTTGTTAAAAAGGAATTATCTTATGCTTTTTTGGGTCACCATTTATTAATATTAAATTACAAACCATATGCCTAAAATTATTAAGGCTCCTTATGATTGAAAACACTTGCTTCTCAATGAAGGTGTATCTCTCTTCATAATATTATAGCCTTTAACTAAAGAAGGAAATAGGCTACTCAAGAACTTCACTATTATGTTGTATCAACATGGATGATATGGTGTCAAGGTTAGCAAAAGTATACAATAAGCAATCTTTTGAGAAATTAGGATTGATAAATGTTGGTTCTTATGCAATGACTTGCTTAATATCTTCAAAAATCTTTTTTCCTTATTTGGTTTAATTAAAGACTTGATGATTATTAAAAATGGTTGTAATAGGATTCAAAAAGTTATATAAAACTAGGTATTAAAATTATAACAAAGTTAATTTTACCTTGAAAACTTTTCAAAACTTTCTTATGTTTGGGTAAAAACAAAGTCAAAATGGCACTCACCCTTCTAGGATCTATAGTAAGCCCATCCTTGGAGATAATGTGGCTTAATAAATTAACCTCATGAACTAAAAAATCACATTTATTTGGTTTATATATATCTCATATTGTCTACACCTTTCAAAAATCAATCTAAGATGAACTAGGTGATCACTAACATTCTTTGAGAAAATTGTTATGTCATCAAGATAGATTAATAGCATTTGATTGATCAAACCTTAAAAATATAGATCCATGGCTCTTTGGAATGTATCCCTATATTATACATCTAAAATTACATTATATTATAAGCATATGTACCCCATTTAGTAGTAAAAGTTGTCTTATATTGATCTTATTTATTCACCATGACTTGGTTGTAACTTGAGTAGCCATCCAAGAGAGAGAAATGTTAAGAAATTGTAACCACTTTAAGAATTTCCTCCATGGAGGGTAAGGGATAATGATATTTAAATTAAACCCTATTCAAATCTATTAATTACACACATAATATGATCTCCTTACTCTTATTTTTCATAGTAACTAGGTTATCTACCCATGAAGAGTGCTTAATAGGGAATATGATTATTGATTCTATCAACTTGGTTAGCTCTTTTCTCATTAGCAACTCAACTTTAGGATTAATAGGCCTTTATATTTGTCTTATAGGATTGGAATTTAGATCAATATTATGGCATGTTTGGATATTATAGGATCAAATCCCTTAGGGTAAATATATTTCCAAGAAAATACATCAAAAACTTATCTACATAACTCAAAAAATGTAGCTCTCTTAGCCGAAGTACATACCTTTCCAAGCCTAAGAAGCTTGTCTTTGAATATAAATACTATATCATGATGTTCTTCTTTGGAATACATGATAATTTTGTCCTTTTTCATTTGATCACTCTAATTGAATATATTATTAATATTTATTAGACCTCAATTATAGAATTTGATCTCCATATTGGTGCTGAAATTTGGCTTGGTTTTTACAAGAAAACTTAGCTTCTTATTGAAGGAAACATACTATTTTTTTTTCAACTTTCCAATTAACATCATTATCTAATATTGATGGCCTTACTATGACCTTGATATGTGGCCAATTTTTTGATTTCTTGATATCATTAGGAATATCAAATTGATCTCCCAATAAAGCTAACCTATCAGGATGTTGATTCTCCTCTCTTGGAACTGATTAGATGTTGAAAGCTTTAAAATATTTAATAAGGTCCCATACCCTATGTTTTTATGAATTTAATAATGGATTATTAGCAGTACTTTTATCTTTTACTTGGTGGATTACTAGTTCACTATCTCCAAAAACTTGTAATTGCTTCACTCCTTTCTTTTTTACCCATTGAATCCCATTTATAATATCCTTATAATCAGCTGCATTACAAGTAAAACTAACTTAAAATATAATTACATAATATTACTTATCATTTGAAGGATAAACTAGAATTATACTTTCCCCTACTCCATTCTTACTTCTTGGACCATCAAAGAACAACTTACATAGGCCATCACTATCTTCACTTGACTTAAAGAGATTTGGTATGACTGTACCTTCTTCATGTAAACTATATACACCTAGAATGACTTATTCAACATCTCTATATGTATCATATTCATGGATTTTTAATCCCCAATCATCAATAAAAATATTTGATATGTCTTCAAAAGGTACAACTAGTTATTGATCAATAGGATGATCCTCTTCATCAACGATGGTGAAATTGACATCTGAAATGTTTGGATTGTATGGCTCAAGATGAAACTTAGACATAGGTTCAGATTTGATTAAAATCTTAGTGTCATATCTAGTTTTTAAAGCTATGTATGACTAATCAGATGATAAATAACCCCTAATATTGGTGGTGAAGTCTCTTGAAAAACAAAAAGCAAAGTAGGGTGGAAAATACACTACAACAACATCTTGAACAATAGAAAAATTATGACAAGCATGAAGTGTAAGGTTCAATACTTTGATCACACTGATGGTATTAGTAATTGAACTATCCAATTGTAAGACACCTTTTATATTAGGCTCATACTTTAGGCCTAGCTTATTATCTATTTGTTTAGGCATCAATAAACTACTTAACTCACTATCTATCATGCAATTATGTACTAGGCAATCTCCAATAATCACTAAAACATAAAAAGGAGGTGGTTTACCATCTTTGTTTGGTTTCCCATGATTATGTGTAGGAGTGTTTGTGAAAACAAAACTATCTCATCTTGAAAATATTTTTGAAAGGCTAAGATTTGAAAACTCCTCTTGAGGTATCTCCCTTTATCCAAGGAGAGCCAATGTCTCCCACATAGTAATATTCACATTCAACCTCTTCATTTGGTCCATAATGTTGATGCAAGAGATTTGAACCTTTGGGTACCTTCTTGGAGCTACCATACTATGTTGAGATTGTATAGTTTGGGGTATAAAAGATAACTTAAAATATTGAACAATAGATAAATTATGACAAGAATGAAGAGTAACTTTCAATACTTTGATCACACTGATGGTCTTAGTAATTGAACCTTCCAATTTCAAGACACCTTTGATATTAGACTCATACTTTAGGCCTAACTTATTATCTATTTGTTTAGGCATAAAAAACTACTTAACTCACTATATATCATGCAATTGTGTACTAGGAAATCTCCAGTAATCATTGAAACATAAAAAGGAGGTGGTTTACTATCTTTGTTTGGTTGCCCACTGGTAGGTGTAGGAGTGTTTTTGAAAACAAAACTCTCTCATCTTGCTAATATTTTTAAGAGGCTAAGATTTGAAACTCCTCTTGAGGTATCTCCCTTTGTCCAAGGAGAGCCAATGTACATATGAATACTCACATTAAACCTCTTCATTTGGTCCATAATGTTGATGCAGGAGCTTTTAACCTTTGGTTGTCCTCTAGGAGCTGCCATACTATTTTGAGATTGTATAGTTTGGGGTATAAAATCACCCTTCACATTGTAATTTTTATGATTTTTTTGGGCCTTAGGAGATATATTAACATATTTTGTTCCTTGAGACATAAAAGGAATAGTGGTTGTACCCTTACCTACCTCTTCAACATCATCAATTGCTCTACATTTAGACCTTATGTTAGATATTATAAAAGTATCAAAAAGATTACTTATGATTCCAAACTTATTGAATACACATCAATCTCCCTCTTTCCAATTTACCAATGTATCATTTGATTAAACTTTCTCTCCATTAGTCATTACCTAATTTGGAACTTCAACTAGTGTCATAAAAGGAATGGTTATATGTTTTGAAATACAAGCTTGATTAAACACTTCATTCTGATTAGAGGATTGATTATGATTATAATCTCATTAAGAAGTATAATCATGGTCTTATACCAAATTATTTTTAGTAGGTACTAAAGCTCTAAAAGTGGAGGCAACATTAGGATTGTAGCTATTATATAGTTTAACATTGGTATTCTACCCTTGCCCTTGAGAACTACCTTAGAAAGGTGGCCTATTGGACTGATTGGATTGATATGGAGCTTGATAAGGTCTATGAAATTTATTTTGTTTCCTCTATGCCATTACTATAACCTTGTTTGTAAGAGTCTTGAGTAATTATTCAACATCAGTTGATTTGATTGGTTGACTAGGAGTAACCAAATCATGATCGATTAATGTAGGAATGGGAGAAATAATGGGAGTAGGGGCCATATATTAGGAAAAAATGTCATGGCATGCATGGTGAGACATCTTTCCATCTTATATGATGTTATTTTAAGCTTTTATGGGAAGGTCATAGTCTTCACGTAAAGTCTCTCCTCCCATGGATTGTATCATAATAGCTTTATCACTATTCAATGCCTTGAGATAGTAGAAAAATACATAATTTTAATTAGGTCTCACAATAATTGGGATCCTATCCCATGTTTTTTAAAACCTAAAATTTAAGTCTTGCATGAATTATTGTGGATTTCTCTTGATAGTAGTCAATTGTTCAACTAGTGACAAATGATCACTCTTGTCTTCCCACCTCTTACTCAATTTATATCCAAATTCATCTGATGAATCAATGAAATTAGGAGCTAATGCCATATACAAATCTAATGATTTTCACTTGAATGAGATTTCCAATAACCTAATTACAACATTTTCTTGAGTGATATTATGAATACTATAGAAATTAGACATATTTCTATTATGTTTAATGGGAATAATGGTGTTTTCTCCACTAAATAATGAAACACTCTTGAGGGATTCCATAGGGATATCATCATATATTTCAAGGTTTAGAGGATATATAGAATTTAAAGCAACAAAGGGTAGGTTTCTAGCCATCTTTCTAGCTTTAGAATAACTTGGAGTGCAATGAAAATGGAGCTTCCTTATAGAAATCTTGGTGTAGTGGAAAAATAAATAATTATCTTTATCTTAACTAAAAATGAAGGTAATTCAACAAAATCAAAAGGAATACCTTTGGACCTTAACCTTTTAGTCACCTATGGCATGGAAATTGGATTTCTAGTCTGCAAACAAGAGCTAAAAACTTGTTGGAGTTGTCAGATGCTACATGAAGGAGGCTATTAAAACTACAATTTTGTCAAGAACATCATCAATATTACAAAACCTTGTTGAAATTTATTCCCACTGGGCATGACAAAAATATTATCTATCTAATTTTCACCCCTATGAAGGTTGTTTAAGCCTTCCTAACTAGATGATATCATTGAATCACTCCTAGGTTGTGGGCGATCTAATTAGTGAAGTAAATATCTAGATTGGGATACTTCCCTTGATATTTCAGCCAAAATCACAACTAACCTACTACAGTTACAAGGAAAAAGGATATAAAAGAGATAAAAATAATAAGAAAACATGGAAGTGATGTACCAAATTTAGTGTCCTCTACTTACCAATGTTTGCACTATGAAATGACAAGTTTACAATCTAATTTTTACAGCTTCCAAATAGATCTTACCATATAAGTGATTATATATGAAGGCTATGGATATTAAAATAGATAAGGTTGTTATTAAAGACTCCTAAGAGTAGACAATAATGGCAATTCAACACTTAAACTTAGAAAAATATGTACTATACTTCATATGACCTATGGAGAGAAGACTAATTCACATAGATCCATGAAAGAGAATGACAAATGAAAGAAAGTAATATCACTATCACAAAATATTCATAAAAAATACATTCAAAATCACTGTATGGAAGATGAAGATAGTATAATTCAAATTGAATTGATTTCAGATGTAATTACATGTCTTAAAATTGGTGGGGATTTACCACAACCAATTTGAGGATACATCAAATGCATTTCAAGACCTCATTTATAGAAGAATTGGAAGAAGAGAGAAGGATAAGACAAGAAGAGAACTCATGAAATATCTCTCATGACCAGATCAATTAAAAAATAGAAATAAAGTGACACCGATTTTTTAAAGAGTGTTTTGTCATCTTGCCTCTTAACCTTCTAAGCCAAGTGTTGATGAGATTCCTCATTAAGAGTTGTGTAAAAGGCCATTTTGGCGGTTTTTTATGCTTCTTAAGTCTAACTCCTTCTCAAAGAGTTACATATATATTTCTTGAGGGTAGTTACAAGTCATCTAATTAACATCTGGCATGGTTGAGAACTTTCTATTCCAACTTTCCCCTTGCAATGATTATTCATCATATGAGACTTGCACTTGAACTTCATGACACATTTTCATACCCTCTCTTACTATCAAGGTCTAATTTTTAAATTAAAGTATAGTTTTATAATTTAGATACCTCTACCATAGTTTGTTGCTTCCTCTAGGTCTTGCATCACGTCATGGAACCTTTGTTTAAGCACTTAAAAACACCTTATAACTATATTCTTCACACTTAGATGTTAATAGAGTAGAGAGGGATATTCATTGTCATGGAGGTTTCATGTAGATTTGAGGGTAAAGAATGATCCTTGCCTATGTTCCATGACTCTAGTCCTATTTATATGATGTTTAGAGGTCCTCTAAGGTGTTTTTGAAACTCTTTTATCTTTGGAACCTATCGATGCTTATAAATGAACCATAGGTGCTCTTAGTGTTTAAAGAACACTTCTCATTTTAGAATTTAGAAAATTTAGAGCACGAGTTACAAGTTTTGGCAATCTAGTTGCCTATGGTGAAGTAACATCAGAGCAAAATAAACTATTCCATTAAGAAAATGGAATACAGATCAATATAAATGAATTAATGATAGAAATAAAATGCAAAAAACATAAAAATATATTTAACATGGTTCACCTAATATGGGATACATCCACACATAAATAGTTAGTCCTTTCTTATTATTTAGTCCAACAAATGAAGGGACAAACCTATAATACAACCACTACAATATCTTATTCACTCACATATTATGTGCTGTCATCATTAAAATACAGTCATATAAAATGAGTTTTACATATTAGGGAAAAAATGCACAAACATAATTTCTACCATGAGATCTGTAACATAATAGTGAACAATCTAGATTTACTATGAAATTAAAATATTTTATAATGCATTTTTAACAAAATTTTGCTTCAAGGGCACTACTCCCAAGCTCTCACCAGGGGGTGGAAACCCTAGTGGGTGGGGGAGTTTCCCCCCCACACCCCACTATTGGGAACTGGGCATTAAAATAAGATCAGGCTCCACCATCCAATATGTTCCATAATAATTATATAACTTGATGGTTGGGAGACACCTTGGTCCATTCTTCATGAATCTATGTTAATAATTATTTAATTATGCTCTAGGTTTAATCTATAGACTAATATAAGTGGATAATTATAATGAAGCTAAAACTAAAGTGATTTTGGTGTTAAAAAAAGAGTAAAGAGAAGGGTAGAGCAAAAAAGAAATGAGTGATTGCCAATTTTAGTCTCAAAAATTATGAAAAAGTATCAATTGCAACTGAGTATGCATTTAACCAATATATAATGCAACATAGCCTAAGCTCAAATATCACTATATATCAAGCAAATTTCAAAGGAAAACATAAAGAGTCACAAGAACCAGGGCTAATTTAAGGATTTACCACTATAATCAAATAGTAATTGTACATCTGAATATAGAGAAAAATGAAATGAATTAGAACCTAAGATATTTCAACTAATTTAGCATAAGCACATATTAGAAACCCTGTGATTAGAAAATGCTACTCAAAATTCAAGACACCATTCAAATTTAAGACCTCTACTAGAAATTGAGAGAAAAAGATATATTAATAATTAACACATCAAATATGGACAATCATTGCAGAATTCATTGATTCTATTAATTACTTCAAGTGTAAAAAGTTGCTTCAAAATCTCCCTCTTTTACAAATGGTAACACATGCCTTTATATAAAGATCAGGTAATATACCAGTCAATTACAAAATACAAGTGTACAAAGATAAGGACAATTATCCTTACAAGCTCTAAAATACATGTGATTTACACAATCATATTGACTTAGAGGCAAATATGCTAACAAATTGGAATATGCCTTTACAATGGAATATCATATTTCAAAATGTTACAAATTATTACAAAATAAAATATTGCTTAATTTGCTAGTGGGGCCTCTAATTATCATTGTTGGAGGATGCTCATTGCTTTAGTATGATGCTCATCAATTAGTTCCAAGTCCACAACAAGCTTCATACTATATTCCTCTTATTTATCTACCAAGTCATCAAGTTCCCTATTGTTCCTATCCATGGCCTCCTTAATGCTCCTAGATTTGTTTATCATTTCCCCTACATTGAATATCATATCCAATATTTTGTTGTTATCACCCCCAAATTGGCCTTGGTTTTTTCCTTTGATTTTTTAAGTTACCAAATTAGCCCTATGCTTAAATTATTCATCACTTATAATTCCAAGGGTAGTGGGCTATGCAATATCTATAAGTATAGTTATAAGAAGCTTCTCAATCCTTGCAATTATCTCCTTATCATCATCTAGGAGTCTTTACACAATATTATGCCAAACACTCAAACTTTGAACTTTTTCAATCAGAATTCCTAGAATTATGCTCAAGTGTCCCAAACTAATGGTCTTAAAGCCTAAGATCTATCTCTTTGCTCAAATATTGATAAGTTTGGAAGTTTTGTATTTTGAGGCTTACCATTGGGTGATCAGGCTCCTAGCTAATGTACACTACCCCTGTAATGTACTTTACCTTAGTTTCATTGAATTAAGTGCTAAAAAAATGTCATAAAATGACTTATTAAGCATCTTGATCATGGAATCTATCACTAATAAAATTAATTACATCTATAATTTCTCATTTTCCCTTTCCAAATTTAAGATCCTTTGAATTATACCCTTGATTCTAGCCTTGACCTATGCTGAATGGGCTTCAATCAAGATTTCGACATCCTCCTCATGAATGGTAGCCTCACCAAGCTGCTAGCCTCCCACTGGGGTTAATCCCATAAAGGGTTACCCCTTTTGAAAGGTGATCTCCTCTATTTCAACCATTTTAGTCTTGGTTGTTATTCACTCCAACCTAGCTATTTCAAGATTGAAATGGATGGTAGTAATTAGATCCTTAAAATTGGGAGGTTTTGGGACCTCCATACTTGATCTACTAGATGCTCTTAAATCATCCATATTCTTGCCTTCTAGTCCCTAAATAGACACAATTATCCTCTCTTCATGATATTTCATCATATACCTTATCCATGGCTTCATGTCATCTTGATCTCAATGTCAACAACTCTTGTCATAGCCCATGAATGAGAAAGAGAGGCAATATTTTGTAGTTTCCCATAAATTAACTAATCAAGAATGACTGGTAAATGAATAGGTAATTCATCACTGAATAAATTTACCTCACTTATGGTGTGAGGGATGGTCAAACTTGGTCTTTTCCTTGGTCCTATAGGAACCAATGCTAACTTTTATTTTATTCTCTCTATGGATGCTACATGGACAAGCTCTTTTCCTTTATCTTCCTTAGGATCCACTTTTTTGTCTGAGTCATAGGCATATACAAGCTCCATGAGGGAACCCTCAAGTGTCTCTTCTAGTTCTAACACAATCATGTCTAAATATTATACTGGATAAGGTGGTCTTTATGGGATTGTTTAATATAGGGGTCCCTCCCCAAGCCTCTCTTCTAATTTCACCTCTCTTACATTCTCTTTGCCTTTACCTTGTTGATTTTGGCCTTACACACCTTGAACTTGCTCAGGATACTCTTGTGGATGTGGTTGCTCTGGCTGGGGTGTCTTGAATGGGCATGACAACAAATGATATTTCAAAGGGTGCATTTGCCATCTTTCCCTAGATTGTTTGTCTCTTTGATTAACCTGTGTTCTAGCTTGATGTTATGGCCTTGAATCCTGGCCAACACTTCTTCATAATTATTAGCCTTGATGTACATGGTGTCATAAATACCAAGCTAATGTATATATTTGGGCTTTAGGATCTTCTTGTAGTTTAAGTGGCTGATAACTATACCTTTAGGGTCCCACATCTTAAGTTCATCTATAAAAAAAGCCAAATGAATCTCTATGTTTAGCCATGGTCTCAACTTGTTTACAATATTGAAAGATGGTCTTTTTAATGATCAAGAGAAAGGGGTGGAGAAGACCATTATTCTTTTCTTTGCAAGTGCCATCGATGCCATTTAGGAACTAGTAGGAAATTTCTTGCTTAGCTAGTTTGCTAGGAATATATATTGACAACATCAAGGATGAGACATGATGCCTTCAATCTTAATGACTGTGTAGTTAGGGTAGAACCATATATATCCTATAAATTTAACATACTTCTTTTTTAGGGGGGCATAAAAAAACTAGTGATGGCCTCAATTATAGCTAGATAAATGTAGTCACAAATGAATTTCATGCGGTTCTTATATTTGAAAATATGAAATTTGGAGTAATGGTGTGAAATAGTGGTCTTTCTATCTAGAGAAAAATTCCTAATTCTTGGGAAAGTAATAGAGGGTAGGAGGGTGTTAAATAGGTATGACATCATGAAAAACTACTTGGAAGTCTTTTTTTTATGGCAGTGAATTATTTGGTGAGGAAGACATTGATTAAATCTCCAATTGGAGGGTAAGCTTTTGTTCCACCATGAAATAGATGAAGACCTAAATTTTATTTACATAGGTGGTTAAGGGGGATCCAAAGGCTTGGTTTAATAGGGTCATTATAACCCTAATGCCTTCCCTAAATTGGATAAAAGGGATTCTTCCCTTGAAGTCTCTAAAGACATGGGGTCCTTGTTATAACCAAGGTCTCAGGATAAATTCTAGGTCATGTTTAGAGGTCCAGTCCTTGATTTTAGATAAATATACATGGAGAGTGTGAAGCTTATAATATACTTAAAATAATACAAGAGAACATATGCTACCCTTTTTGAGTCTCCTTCCCTAATGATCCACTCATTATCAATTCTAAAATCAACAAAAATAGGGGTAAGGATATCGATGCAATGTAGTACTTTGGGTTTTACCATTGCATGGTAGAGGCCTGCCATTTGAATAATGAATAAGTCATAATATATCTAGCTCACTATATCAATTCTTTGTTCTTATTTTTTAATTATCTTTAATTCTTCAATCATGAAAAAGAGCTCAGACTAGTTTCTCATGTTTAGAGAATTTAAGGCTGCAGTATAAATCTATAACTTTGAAAACCTAACTTTAATTATCCATTGATAAGTACATCTTGGTCTCCTCCTTCAGTATCTACCTATGATATACCATTTTATTTTTTCTTATGAATTATTTATAGTGGTATAAAATAGTCTTTATGAAAGCTCTCTAGCGCTTAGAAACACAATTTATGCTATATTTTGATCGAACGGTGATTAAATGAATACAATTGAGTTACATTTATGTAGGTTTTAGGGTTTAAAGATTTAATGGTATAATATATCAAGGCTTTGGATTATACATTCCTTGGATTTTATTTGGACCTTTGCCTTTATACCTTTGTGTTCTCTAGCCCATAAGATCTTGCATTTTATCCCTTTTTGCTTGTGTGGTGCTTATGTGGTGTTGGTCTTGGTATTTTATGGAATTTTTCATAAATACCTTTTGAGAACTAGATGTTGGCATTTAAAAATGTCTCTTTTATTTTTATTCATTGGATCAAAATCTAGGAGTAGTAGGAGTCATTGATTGTAATCTAGACCCTTGCTTATGATTGGCTCATTTTATTCCCAACATTATAGTTTTGACACTTAGCACTTTTAGGTGCCTCTTCATGCTCCAAAATGTATGTCCATCCTTTGATGAATGATCATTGGCCATGTGGTGAGTTTATGGGCCTTTAAAAATTCATGAGTGCCTTTGTACCATTAGATTGAAATCTAATGATAATGTGTGAAGCATCGAATTAGCCTACCAGCTTTGCCTCGAATGCACTTTTGCCATACATCAGGTTTATGGGCTCTCAGGGCCGTGTTAAAAATTATTTGGGAATCTTCATGCCATTGGATAAAAATCCAACAATAAATTTGTTGGAAATATTGTCATTGATGTCAAAGGTCTAGCACTTTTGGTGATAAAGGCCCCATAACATTTAATGGTGTTTTTAATGTTCATATCTTAGGTAATGTGTTTTAATATTTATTTAATATAAACAAGTATATTTTTGGTTGCATAAAGTCAAAAGAGGGCCCTTGAAGAAGTCAAAGAGTCATGGGGAAAAGACAAAAGAGGGAAAGGTTGTATTTTCCCATGAAGGGTCATCTTGAGGAATTCCAAGAGTCACCAAGTAAAGACAAAAGAGGAAGGACACATTTTCTCATGAAGGGACACTTTGAGGAATTTGAAAAGTCACCAAGATAAAGAAAAAAAGGGAAAATATGAATTTTATCATGAAGGGTCACCATGTGACTTTTAAAATGAAATAATTCGAAGGGTCATGAAAGTTTGACACCATTTTCCATGAGGATTGAAGGGTCACAAAGGGTGAATGTCAAAGATTATTTGGTAAGTTATAAATAAAGGTTTGGGAAGCCATTTGTAATGTGTGGAAGAGAGCATGGTTTGTAATTGTCATATATAGCTTAGAAGAGCAAAGGAGAAAAAATAAAGAGATATTGTAATGTGATATCATTTATTGAGAAATCAACATTGAGAGATAGTTGTGTGGTATACACAATAGGGGTTGGTGCTCATAAATAGTTATTGCATTGGTGCTCAGTAAAGGGCTTGGTGCTCACAAATAGTTACTATGTTGGTGCTCAATAAAGGGGTTGGTGCTCCTACAAGTTGGTAATTACAAATATTGTAGTTTGAGTTGGTGCTCATTCATATATTTGAGATTGTTCTCCATGGTTTTTCCCACATTGGGTTTCCACATTAAAATCTGGTGTCTCTCTCTATCTTGTGTGTTGTTTATTGTTTTAGTTTTATTGCATATCTTGAATGAATGGTTAGGTGGAATTTGATTAAGTAAAATTTTATAAGATATATGATATATTGATTCACCCCCATCTTAGTATATCTTGTGCTTAACAATTGGTATCAAAGCAAGGTCTTTTGGAAAGAGTTTTACAGCTTAAACATAGATCGAGGAAAGCACAATGGCTAGATCACATGGAGGTTTTTATACAACTAAGGAACTTTTGTTTGATGGGACAAATTATGACTTTTGGAGCATAAGGATGAGGAAGTACTTGATGGTCCTTGGATTTGATATGTGGCAAGCAATGTTAGAGGAATATGAAGAGCCATAGATGCTTGTAACTACTCTAGTAGAAAAGAAGGCAAGTGAAAATAATGCTAAATATTTAAATGCTATTTTATGTGGTTTATGTGAATCAAAATTTGTTAAAGTTATGTAATGCAAATATGCTCATGAGACTTGGGTAAATCTTGAGAATATTTACAAAGGTGATGGAAAGGTTCAGTGGGCTAAGCTTTAGACTTTTAGAAGATAGTTTGAGAGTTTGAAGATGGAAGAGGAAGAAAATATAGAAAGTTATCTTTTATGGGTTGATTAAATAGTAAATCATATTCAAGGTCTTGGAGAAAAGTTAGAAGAGTCAACGGTGGTACAAAAAGTTTGGAAATCTCTACCAATGAGATATGATGAAAAGGTTTTGGCAATCAAGGAGATGAAGGATATTTTGAAGCTAAAGATGGATGAACTACATGGTATTCTTATGGCATATAGGATGCGGATCAAACAAGAGAAACCTTCAAAAAGGGAAGCTGCTTTCAAGATATCAAAGAAAGAGAAAGCCAAGATTTAAGAATAAAGTGACAGCTCTAATGGTGAGGAAGATGACAATAGATCTCTATTCATCCACAAGCCTAAAAAGTGCATAGGTAAATATCAAGGAAAATTGCCATTTAAATATTTTAAATGTGGTAAGATTGGACATTTTGTAGATAGATGCCCATTTAAGAATAATGGTGACAATGAAGAAGGAAAGTCTGTATACAAGAGAAACTTCAAAGGCAAATACAAGAAGAGATTCAAGAATAAGAGTTTATATTCTAAAGATCTTAGCTCAGCTGAAGACAGTAGAGTCAGTGACTCAAATGAAGAAGAGAATCTATTAATGACCATACATGAAGATGTATCCATAAGCAAAAGTATAGATGATCAAGAAGAAAAACATGATGAAAGTGAGGATGAAGCCAAGGTGAATCTAGAAAGAGAACTCATTATGCCTTAGAATAATTAGAAGCTCTTGAGAAGAAGAATTAAAGATT
The DNA here is from genome assembly GCA_037957365.1 of Torreya grandis. Classification (NCBI taxonomy): domain Eukaryota; kingdom Viridiplantae; phylum Streptophyta; class Pinopsida; order Cupressales; family Taxaceae; genus Torreya; species Torreya grandis. The sequence goes on from JARHVA010003490.1 coordinate 1,204,695, forward strand.
GAAGTGTTAGATTGAGAAAAATGAAAAGGAGTCAAAGGAGATAATTGAAGATCTACAAGAAAACTTTGAAGAAGCCAAAAATAATGAAAAAGATCTTACAACACAATTTTAAAAAGTAAGTGAAGAATGTGAAAGGTATTTTATTGAAATTTCCTCTTTATATAATATATTACGATCTGAGGGATTGAATGTGATTGGTCTAATTGGCTATATGCGACATTTTGTTGGTTCTCCTCACACCATTTGATTAAAGGCCATGATGAAGTGTGAATCATTAGATCCTCTAAGATGCACGTTGTTGAAGTCAAAGTTTGGGCTTTCTTCACTCCATCAGATCAAATACCATGATAAAGCATGGGCCATTAGATGCTACAAGATGCAAGGAAGTTAATTTAAGACCATAGCTGTATAAAATATTTAGGATTAAGGTGTTAAGACTAAGGTCTCTCTCGATTAATAAATACGTTGGGGTGTTAAGATTAAAACCTTAGGCTAAGGTATAAATGAGGGACCAATATAACATACAAAGGGGACTCAGGGAACCAAAATTAGGCTAAGGCATTAAGAATAAGGTCTCGTTAGTATTAATAAATACTAAGATCAAAATATGAGCTTTATCTTTAAGTTCAAAGTGGATTTTAAAATGGTTATCTCCAATTTGATTCCCACCAACATTCAAATTTAAATTGAGGGTTTTCCCAGGGTTTAGGGACATGAATTTCTTAGGGACAAATGCCATGGAACCTATAACTAGAGTAATAATTTTTTTTACTAGTGACGTTAGTATAAATTAAAGGTAAAACAAAACCAAGCAAGCTTTCCTTTTAATAAAGTGGATGATCTTCAAATTCTATAAATGATCCTATCATGCTAAATTTTTCATGTTAAAACTTTAGGGTTTCTCAAGGGTCCCAATTTTCAAAAATGGGGGGTATGTTGGTCCCAAAAAATAGAAACTCAAGGGGGGAATATATCAACATGTTAGAACTTAGAGACTCTAATTTAGAAAAATAATTAGGTCATTCACTTCATTTGATCAAAACCCTCACCTAGACTAGATTGTGGTTGAAACAAACATTGCATTTACAAACTTAGGGTCAAACACCAGGACATAACCACACTATGTGTGTGTGCTTTCATTCCACTTATTATTTTTTCTGGAGTCTAAGAAACAACTTCCAAGTTTTAAGTGCTCAATCACTCATACTTGACTTATAACACATATTGGTACTCATTAGGCACCATGTTTCAGCTTAGGAAAGGCTTGGGCATTGCTTTTCTACCAGCCAACCATTCATAGCCCCAATAGAGATGCCTTTGGCTCCACTCATGGCCTTGATCCACTACCATCTAGGCATCCATAGCCCTGGTGGAGACTACCAGAATCACCTATGCTTGAAAGCTTTTTATTTTGCATTGTATCATTTTTTTTATGAATTTTCCTAGATCTTTATGCTTTCAACAAGGCTGGGAACCAAGGTAGCTAGGTCTTGGGATTTGGTCAAGTGTTTGATTTTTTTAAAAATCACTTATGGTTGCAACTTTACTCTAGGGACAAATGTTGATTAAGTTTTAGTATGGGTATACCATGATAATTTTAGCTTTTTCCCTATAATTACAAGTCTTCTTAAAACCAACTTGAGGTCAGGATGATGGTTAGGTTTTTCAGATAATGATTAGCCTTTTTATTAGACATTAACATTTAATTCATGTTATAAAATTATGATTTTTATCCTAAAACCATGGTCATCCTACGTATGGGGTTCCACAGCTATATTTCTAAAATTTGGGAACTTTCAAGCAAACTTCATAACTTTGAGTTTAGGATTGATTAACATGACTTATTGGATTCAAGGAACAAAGCAACAAGAAAGAAACACATATAAAAAATTAGGAAATAAAGACAACAAAGGAAAATAAATAAATATATACATGCTTATGTATAAATAAAGGATAACAAGGAAAGAACTGAAAGGAAACTAGCTAGCCTACCTGCTCTAAATCTAACCATCTTACAGTTCACTCCATGAAGACCTCCAGAGGAGAAACAAAGAAGTAGTGCTTGAGGTATTGTCCATTGGTGGGCAATGTAAAATCTATCGCTTGTATATCTTTGATCTTGTAGGTGTTGTTTCCTAATGTTTCTACAATCTAATATGGGCCAATCCACAAGGGTGTGAATTTACCATGTTTTCCCTTAGGCTCAAATGCTTTGTCCTAAAGGAGAACTAGGTCTCCTTGTCTAAACACCTTGATTTTGGACCTTTTATCAAACCATCTCTTGATTATGGTTTGATACCTACTTAAATTGGCAAAAGCTTTGTCCCTTGCATCTTTCATTTGAATTATGTCTAACAACTTTGAATTGGCAAGTTCTTGGCTCTTTCTCATGCATTCTTGTGTTAGGGTGTGGAGCTAAAAGCTTCACCAAGGAGCAGACTTAAATAGGTTCGGGTCTACACAGACACCGGCGTCGGTCAGGAGCAACCGATGTCGGTCAGTTGCAGTTACAGAGGCACCGATGTCAGCAGTATGGTCGGCTGGCGACGGTCACAGGCGAACAGGCAGGAACCGACGTCGGTTACCTGCGTGTCCAGAAAGCTATTTCCATGGACAGAAGCGAGTGTTTGCATGATAAGTTTGAGTTGTGGACTCAAGCTTGCATCTCTATTATTAGCATTACTATTTTTAGAGCCCTTGTTGAAGAGGCTTAACTGTTTGTTGTAAGAGCATGCTCAAGTTTCCTTTTTCTATATGTAGGAAAGATCTTCTTAGCTTAGAATTGTAGAAGAGAGAAGAACTGTAAGAGTAGAACATTGTGAATGTTTGAAGGACAGTACTGAGTTGCATCAATCCAGGTTGTTGGATTTGATTGTACTTGAGAGAGAGCTCTTGAGGAATAGAGATCTAGTGAGAGATCTTGTGTGCATCTGAGAGAGGTGTGGAAGAACGAAGTTTCTTCATTGTATTCCTATTGTAAAGAGTTTCAATACAAGTTTTTAGGGTGTTTTCTTGTATATCTTGTTCTGTGCTATTTGTCATTTCAGTTACTTATCTATCTGGTTTATTTCTGCGTTTATTGCTGTCACAATTGTAATCTATTGTTGGTTTGATCCCCCAACAAGTGGTATCAGAGCCTTGGTTACAGGTTCAGAGCTTGGTAATTGGTATCAAAGCTCAGGTTCACTAACAGGTGGTTTAGATCTGTGTAGTGTGTTTGGATTACAGGTTGCTCACAGGAGTTTCTGCAGGGATTTTTGTTTGAGTGGGAGAAGCAATGGCAGAAGAAAGTAAGTTGTGAATGGAAAAGTTTAATGGCAAGAACTACCAACACTGGAGAATGCAGATAGAGGACTATCTATATCAGAAGGATCTTTACTTACCGTTAGGTGGGATAGCAAAGAAGCCCAAGGACATGGAGGATGAAGAATGGGAAGTTCTTGACAGAAAGGCTCTTGGGTCTATAAGACTGAGTCTGGCCTCCACTGTGATATCTAATTTGTCACAGGCAAAAACAACGGTAGAGTTGATGACTACGTTAGCAAATATGTATGAAAAACCCTCAGCTTCAAATAAGGTATATCTTATGAAGCAGTTATTTAATTTGCATATGAATGAAGGTGGATCTATTTCTACTCATCTGAATGATTTCAATGGTATTGTGAATCAATTAAGCTCAGTAAATATAGTGTTTGATGATGAGATAAAAGCTCTTTTAATATTATGTTCTTTGCCTGAAAGCTGGCATGGCTTAGTAATGGCAGTAAGTAATACTGCATCTGCATCAAATATTTTGAAAGTAGAGGATGTTGTTAGTGTTATCTTGAATGAGGAAATATGTAGGAAAAGCACAGAAGAGACATCTGGGAACGCTTTAAATTTTGAGAGCAGGGGAAGGCAAAAAGAAAAGAGCAAGAGGAGATCAAGATCCAAGTCTAAGGTGAAAGGCAGATCTAAATCCAGAAATGGCAGGAAGCCACAATGCTGGAACTGTGGAAAGATGGGGCACATAAGCAGAGATTGTTGGTCAAAGCCTAAGGAGGACAACCAGCACGAAGGAAAGGAAGAAGCCAAGATTGCAGGTATTGCACAGGATGCTTTAATTTTCTCTTTGCATAATAACATAGAATCTTGGGTATTAGATTCTGGTGCATCTTTCCATGCTACCCCTAACAGAGAATATTTTAGTGACTATATCCATGGAGATTTTGGAATAGTGTACATAGGGGATGATGAGCCTTGTAAGATTACTGGCAAAGGTAAAGTGCAGCTAAAGATGCAGAATGGCAACACATGGGTGTTGAGAGATGTGATGCATGTTCCTAGTTTGAAGAGAAATTTGATTTTTGCAGGTAAGCTAGGTGATGAGGGTTGTATAGTAACTCTCACAGCAGATTCTTGGAAGGTGACCAAGGGTGCACTCATTATGGCTAGAGGTAAGAGAGAAGGTACTATCTATTTGTGTAATTGTGTTATTAACAAATCTCCTTCAGTTTTATCTACTTCAGATGTGGATGCTAAATTGTGGCACTCAAGGCTTGGCCACATGAGTGAGAAGGGGATGTCAATTCTTAAGTCTAAAGGTATGCTTTCAGATTTGAAAAGTATGGATCTAGAATTTTGTGAGCATTGTGTATTTGGAAAACAGAAAAGGGTTAGTTTTCTCAAGACTGGGTCTACTAAGAAAAGGCAGAAGTTACAGCTTGTTCACACAGACGTGTGGGGACCGGCTCAGGTAGCCTCTATTGGCAGATCACGGTACTATGTTACATTCATAGATGATGCCACAAGAAAGGTATGGATCTACTGTATTAAAAATAAATATGATGTTTTTGAGACTTTTAAGATTTGGAAAGCTATGGTTGAGAATGAAACAGGCAGAAGATTAAAGTGCTTGAGATCTGATAATGGCGGTGAGTTTTGCAGTCTTAAGTTTAACTGGTATTGTTACACTCACGAAATCTGAAGGCAAAGGACGGTTCCAAGGACACCTCAACAGAATGGTATTGCTAAAAGGATGAACAGAACTATCATGGAGCGTGCAAGATGTATGAGATTGCATGCAGGGTTGCCCTTAGAGTTTTGGGTAGAAGCAGTTGACACCGCAGTGTACCTGATTAACAGAGGACCCTCTACAGCTCTGGATGGTGGAATTCTAGAAGAGGCATGGATAGGTAAAAAGGTAGATCTCTCATATCTCAAATTTTTTGGTAGTGAAGCCTTTGTGCACATAGATAAGGAAAATAGAAAGAAGCTTGATGCTAAGTCTATGAGGTGCACGTTTATTGGCTATGGCTCGGATGATTTCGGTTTCAGATTTTGGAATCTAGGAACTAATAAGGTAATCAGTAGTCATGATGTTGTTTTCAATGAAAGAGTGATGTACAGTGATCAGATGAGGAAGCTGGATCAATCTGGGTAGAGCAATAGTGAATTGGACGAAGTTATGGTCCAAAATGAGCTCGCGGGAAAAAGAAATAATCACTTGCAGGAAAACACAGAGACCGACGTCGGCAGGTTAGGAACCAGCGTTGGCAGTACAGAAACTGATGTCGGTCATACAGAGACCGACATCGGCAGACCAGGCACCAAGGTTGGTCAGGCAGAACCGACGTGGGCTAGTGACAGGTCTACAGGTGGCCGAGGTCGGTCACTGTCAGAAAATTTGGGTGGACAGATTGTTGAGAACGAGTCCAAGACACCCACCAGGTGGTTTGAAAGGGTAAGTAAGCCTCCAATTAGATATTCTCCTTCCTTATATTATTTATTGCTAACTGATGGTGGAGAACCAGAGAGTTTTGAAGAAACAATATAGGTGGAGTCCAGGAGTAAGTGGGAGCGTGGCATGGTTGAGGAGATGGAGTCCTTAAGAGAGAACCAAACATGGGATTTGGTTGAATTGCCAGCTGGTAAGAGAACACTGAAGAACAGATGGACCTACAGGTTGAAGGAAGGTGAGGATGGTCAGATGCGATACAAGGCCAGATTAGTGGTAAAAGGATTTGCACAAAAGCCAGGTATTGACTTTGGTGAGATTTTTTCTCCTGTTGTTAAGATGACTTCAATAAGGGTTGTATTGTCTTTGGTTGCTTTTGAGGATTTGCATCTCGAGCAGCTAGATGTTAAGATAGCATTTCTTCATGGAGATTTGGATGAGGAAATATACATGGAACAACCAGAAGGATTCAAGGTCAAGGGTAAGGAGAAGTTAGTGTGCAAACTAAAGAAAAGCTTGTATGGCCTCAAGCAAGCTCCAAGGCAATGGTACTTAAAATTTGATAGGTTTATGACTGAGCATGGCTACAGTAGGTGTCAATCAGACCATTGTGTGTATTTCAAGAGATTTGATAATTGTAGATATATTATTCTATTGTTGTATGTAGATGACATGCTAGTTGCAGGGTCTCACATGCAGGATATCTCAGAGCTTAAGGTGAAATTAGCTCAAACGTTTGCTATGAAGGATTTGGGAGCAGCGAAGAAGATCCTTGGCATGAGCATTAGGAGAGACAGGAAAAATCACAGGTTGATATTGTCTCAAGAAGATTATGTGAACAAGGTGTTGGAGAGGTTTAATATGCAGGATGCAAAACCGGTAAGCACACCTATGGCTGGACATTTTAAGTTGAGTAAAGAACAATGTCCTAATTCACATGATGAGGTAGAGTACATGAGTAAGGTTCCATATTCTTCCGCAGTAGGAAGTTTGATGTATGCAATGGTGTGTACTAGACCAGATATTGCCCAAGCAGTGGGAGTTGTAAGCAAGTATATGGCCAATCCAGGAAAGGAACATTGGAAAGCGATTCAATGGATCCTTAGATATCTGAGAGGAACCAGCAGCAAGCATTTGTGCTATGGAGGTTCAGATACTTCTCTACATGGTTATGTAGATTCAGATATGGTAGGGGATTTGGATGGCAGGAGGAGCACCACAGGTTATGTTTTTACTGTAGGTGGAACGGCGTTTAGTTGGATATCTAAGTTGCAGAAGGTTGTAGCCTTGTCAACTACAGAAGCAGAGTATATTGCAGCCACAGAAGCTAGCAAGGAGATGATATGGATGACACGGTTCATGGAAGAGCTTGGAAGGGAGCATGGGAGTTGTAGATTGTATAGTGACAGTCAGAGTGCAATCCATTTAGCTAAGAACTCAGCTTTTCACTCAAGAACCAAGCACATACAGCTAAGGTACCACTTCATACGGCAGGTATTGGAAGATGGTGAGTTGAAGCTGGAGAAGATCCATACAGACAAGAATCCTGCTGATATGTTAACAAAGCCAGTTACGAAGGAGAAGTTGAATCTTCATTCAACTTCTATTAGTCTTCATGATTGAGTTGAAGATGGAGGAGCTAGAAGATGTTGCTGTATAGGTTGGTGCAGCTGTTTATCTCCAAGTGGGAGATTGTTAGGGTGTGGAGCTAAAAGCTTCACCAAGGAGCAGACTTAAACAGGTTCGAGTCTACACAGACGCCGGCGTCGGTCAGGAGCGACCGACGTCGGTCAGTTGCAGTTATAGAGGCGTCGACGTCGGCAGTATGGTCGGCCGGCGACGGTCACAGGCGAACAGGCAGGAACCGACGCCGGTTACTTGCGTGTCCAGAAAGCTATTTCTGTGGATAGAAGCGAGTGTTTGCATGATAAGTTTGAGTTGTGGACTCAAGCTTGCATCTCTATTATTAGCATTACTATTTTTAGAGCCCTTGTTGAAGAGGCTTAACTGTTTGTTGTAAGAGCATGCTCAAGTTTCCTTTTTCTATATGTAGGAAAGATCTTCTTAGCTTAGAATTGTAGAAGAGAGAAGAACTGTAAGACTAGAACATTGTGAATGTTTGAAGGACAGTACTGAGTTACATCAATCCAAGTTGTTGGATTTGATTGTACTTGAGAGAGAGCTCTTGAGGAATAGAGATCTAGTGAGAGATCTTGTGTGCATCTGAGAGAGGTGTGGAAGAACAAAGTTTCTTCATTGTATTCCTATTGTAAAGAGTTTCAATACAAGTTTTCAGGGTGTTTTCTTGTATATCTTGTTCTGTGCTATTTGTCATTTCAGTTACTTATCTATCTAGTTTATTTCTGCATTTATTGCTGTCACAATTGTAATCTATTGTTGGTTTGATCCCCCAACATCTTGTATAAATCTATCTATGGGAAACTTGAGAGTGATGGAAAAGATGGGTTCCTATCCATACACCAATAGAAATGGTAAGGATCTTAAGGATTTCTTGATTCTTATCCTATCAGCCCAAAGTGTAAATTTAAGAAGCTTATGCCAAGTCCTAGGTTTGTTTGTAGTAGACTTCTTGATTACCTTCATTAGGTTATTATTTATTGACTCAAAGACTCCATTTATTTAGGATAATGGTTAGATGAAAACTTGATAGTGATGCCATTATCATAAGCCCATTCGGTCATCTATATAGATATGAATGTACACCCGTTGTCACATACTAGAGATACTAGAGTCCCAAACCTGGTACATATGTTTTCTTCCAAGAAGTTGATCACTTCTTCAGTCTTGCATTATTTAGTGGCTTCAAATTCAATCCACCTTGTACAATAGTCTGTGGTGGTAAGGACATAATTGTGACCTTTAGATGAGTTGGGGTTGATTACCCCAACAAAGTCTAACCCCCATTAATCAAAGGGTTTGTCAATCATGATTGGCTACAAAGGCATTATTGCCTTTGGCTCATTGGGGTTAAAATTTTGACATGAGTGACATTCCCTCACATGTTTATGAGAATCCTTAAAAATAGTTGGCCAATAATAGCTAAATATAAGAATTTTATGGGTTGTGGTCTTCCCAGAAGGATGGCCACTACCTAGATTTTCATGAAAGGTGTTCATGATTTGGGTGGTTTCTTCTTATGAGACACACCTTAGGTAGATTCCTTCAAATTTTATCATATACAAGATCCCATCCTTGATAAAGTAGTGGGCTAACTTTAATCTTAGGCCTTATTCTACTCCCTAGATAGACTTGTAGGAAAAGTACCATTAATTAAAAAATGTATGATTGAATCATACCACTCACTAGCTTGAAAGTTTTATTGATCCACTTGTATAATATTAGCCTAGGGTTAGTATTAGTAATCATCAAGATCAAACCTTGGCACCTTATCAATTTTTTTGTTTTCATCTCTAGGTCATATTACTACAAGACTGACATCTACTTACCTCTACATTCCCCAAATTCATTCTGACTTAACATGAGTTTGGTGGTAGGGTCAGGTAAGATAGCATGCACCTTATTTCTAAGGATGTAATGCTTGAATTTGATAACTAATTTAACTAATAAATATTCTTGATTATCAATAAAATAATAATTTGACTCAATATTATTAAAATTGGTGATCATAAAAGCTATTAGGTGATCATACCCTTCAATCTTCTAAGTTAATACAATAGCCATAGTGTGGTCACATGTGAAGGAATAGAGGTAGAATTACTTTGAGAAGTCAAGAATTACAAGGATTGAAACCTATTTAATGGCCCTCTTGATATTATTGAATGCTTTTTTGGAATATTCATTCCATGTGACCTTGGGATCCTTCTTCAATATGTCATTCAGTGGCTTAACAATTTTTGCAAAACTAGAAATAAACTTTCTTACAAAATTTATCTTACCAAAAATGACTTTAGCTATTTGTTATTGATTGGGGGTTCTATTTTAGATATGGACTCCACTCTTTTAGGGTCTATAGAGATCCCATCCTTGGTTATGACATGACCTAGTAATTTTACTTGAGTCACACAAAAATGTCATACTTTCTACATCTTTCAAAAACTTGTTGTAAATACATGAAGTGATCTTCCATATTTTTAGAAAAACCTATTAGATGATTGATATAAATAATGATGAATTTACCTATCATGCCTTGAAGGCATGGTCCACAACTCTTTGGAAGGTGGCTCTTACATTGATTAGTCTGAAGGGCATCCTATTATAAGCAAAGGTCCCCAACTTTATGGTGAAATCTATCTTCATCCTATCCTCTCTATCAACCAATAATCGATTGTAACTTGAAAGGCCATTAAGAAAAGATATTATAGCTGACCTTGAAACAACTTGAATTACTTGGTCTAGGGAAGGAAGGGGGTAATTGTCTTTCTCTAATGCTTTTTTCAAGTTTTTAAAGTCAATACAAAGTCTAATCTCATCATTATTCTTCCTGATTGGCACCAAATTAGCCACCCAGGTAGAGTGTTTGATGGGGAAGACTATCCTAACATATAGAAGTATCTTAACCTCTTTAAAAATCATTAATTCTAAGATAGGGTTTATAGGCCTTTGCTTCTACTTGAATGGTTTACAAATTTATTTAAGGGGTATAGTATGTGTGATGAACCTTGGATCAAAGATATTTAAGTCATCGTAGGACCATGCCATGACATCTCTATATTGGGAAAGGAATTCCTTAGCTTTCTTATTCTTAATGTTTATACATGCCTTCCCAATATTTACCAACTGGGGTTGATCATGTAAGCCAAGATCAATAGCATTATAATCTTTCCCACTTACCTTGGGAACCTTATAAGCCTTTGTAAGTTTGTCCTAATAAAAAAGTCTTTCTAGAGCAATCATCTCCTTGGGGATTTTGTTGCATTCAATTGAATGACCTTGCCATCAAATTTGTCCCCCCTAGATGTATTTTCATTAGCCTCATCAATAATGTGAGCATAAAATGATCCAAAATGGTCATGAAATTGAATATATATTGATCATCATTGAAAACTTGAAAATGGCTAATATTATTAGGGACTGAAGGACAAAGGATCAACTCAATGCTAAAATTTGGGGAATCTTGGTTGGGCATGAGGTTGGCTATAGTAGATGCCAATTCATTAGTAGCTTAGTTTTCTCCCCTTGGGTTGTAAATGATGCTAAAGGCATCAAAGGATTCAATCAAATACCATACTCTGAACTTATATCTCTTCAAATATGAGAGTTTACATTGGTATTTTCTTCTTGGTTGACCACTAGTTCTAAATCCTCATAAACCAATATTTCTTTGACCTCATTATTTATAGCAAATTGTAAACCTAAGATATGGGCTTCATACTTAGTAGGATTTTTAGTACAAGGGAATTAGGGCTTGTAGGAAGCATGATTATTTTTATTATTAGGGTCAATCAAGACAACACCAACCCCTATTTGAATACTACATCTAGCACCATCAAAATGCAATTTCCACAATCCAAGGACAACATGAGCATTATTGGGATCACACACCTTATCAGTCTATAGGGTAAAGAATCCTAAGTCTAAGTTAATTATGTTGACCCTCACATTTACAACATTGTACTTAGTTATCATATTTTTCATTCTTGGCTCTCTCTCAACCTTGATTTGATTGGGGACTCCCTTCTAAGGTAGATAGAGATGTGAGCAATCTATGGACATGTAACCATTCAAAGCCTTGGTCCATTCCCTACTCAATAAGATTCCATAAACATTAGGTATGTCAACCATTTGAATATCAATGAATTTTTTCACCCTAGGCTTAGAAGCTAGTTGCATATAAACATTTAATACTTCTTCTACAACCTTGACTCTAGATTTTTATAATTGGGTGACAACCATGTCAGACTTTATAGGTGTTAGACCAAGTTGCTTACATATACATATAGGAATGATTTTGGTAGATGCTATTGAATCTAATAATAAATTATGAAATTTCTTACCAAACATCCTGATAGTAAGCAAGAAAGGAGGAGACTCAGCTTTCACTTTATGCACAGTCACATTGGCATGATTATCTTTGGGTGGATTATTGTGCTTTTTTGACAAGGATTCTAACAGGAGGTCACTTTGCTCTATAATCTACGTGAGTTCATGTAATGTGATATTATATTTTATTTTATTCATGTCCTCAACTATGTTACACCTAGTTTTACTAGAAGAACTAAGAATCTCAACATTGGGTTTAGAAGTACTCCCTTTTGGTGGCTCTATATTGTTGCTTGAAGAGGTATTAGGAGGAGTTCCAAAATTATTTGGAGGAATTAAGGTAGTCAAAGGTTTCCTCTACTCTTTTTTCCTTAAGGATTAGGTCTTCTTCAAGAACTACTGAAAGGCTTAGATCTCCTCAAGGATATCATTAGGTTCATTTTCCTCTTGAAATGGGAAATCAAAGGTGTCCACCATGAAGGTTTGCTTAGATGGCTTATATCTAGAGGAACCTACACCACATTATTTGTTAGGGACCAATTCAAATGTATCTAAATACTCTTGGAAATCATAAAGTCTTTGAAAAATTATATAAATCAATTTCCCCATCCTTGGTTGTGTAATGTGCCCTATAATAGTCAAGCAATACAATATCAATAAGATTAATGTCCATATTATTGTTACTGGAAGATGGTTCATTAGCCTTGTTATTGTGAAAACTATCATTCTGAAATATGTTGTTTGGCCTATTAAACTTTTGAAATGATAAATTCCTACCAAAGTGTTCTCAAGTAATGCCTACTTGTTTCTACAATTGAAGGAAATCAGTGCGTAATTTTTGAGCCATTTTCAAGATAGACTCATTATCATTTTTAGGAGTTTTAGAATTATGTACCTAGTTATTTCTAGCACCTATAGTTGTTACTAAAGCTCATTGATCATTTACATTAAATCCATTAGTAGGATGACTCAAGAATCCTAGATTCTAATTAAGGGTTGCATGACTTAAGGGTAATTGGTTTAAGTTTGGAAGTTGGTTTAAGGCTAGGATATTTTGGTTATTATTGGGGAACAAGTTCATCATAGGCATATATGAATTCACATTTGGGACTGAGTAAGCCATTTTCCCTTGGGGCTATATTTGATCATTAATGGTCACTAATTCAGAGTAGGCTCAGGCCAACAAAGCTATAACTAGGATGGAACTCTTTAGGAATATAAAGGTCATAGGATCCACTACATCTTTGTAGATCTCTAAATCCAGAACATCATCAGGGTTATAAGATTGTATGGTCCTACTATACATATTTTGAAATCTAGCATTGAATGACCTGATAGGCTCATTGGCATCACTTTTAATGGTGGTGAATTGATGGACAATAACATAAGGACTAACAATATTACCAAATTAATCAATAAACACATTATTGAAATCATTCCAACTTCTAATGTAATTATCAGACAAGTTTAAAAACCATTCATAAGATGCATATTTAAAAGTGAAAGGAAATATCCTACATGTTATATCCTTATACACAACATTAAGTAACCTTAAGGTAACTTTAAAAGACTTGATGTGTTCTTTAGTAGTGACTATTTTGGTTATTTCTTGGGGTTTCTTAGGAGATCATGAACTACCCCTGACACATTAATTAAAGAATCCCATAACCATGCAATACCTGGATGAAGGTCGAAGGCACAAGCACCTTGAAGAGGCAAAGTTGGAAGAGACTTGGATCTCCTACATCTAAATTTATCATGTTTGTATCTTTTATGTACTTTGAGCTCAAGTAAAGGATCTCTGGTTAATGAGTGTGATCTTGTTCTAATCTTGGGAAATTCTAGCTTGAAATTTGAATATCCTACCTAAAATATAATGTGTTAAGTTAAATTTTATAAAGAACAAGAGTTAGACCTACACATTGAGCTTATTTTGCAAAGGTGGTATGAAAAACTATAAAGGATATTGATCTTTGATTGAATTAGCTCAAAGATGAATTCAACTACGTAAATATGGTCTATCTTTACAAGTCTAAGCCTAAAGAACTCAAATATATGAAATATATGCCCACCTTTGATTGAAATGAGCCATCATAACCTTAGATACTATGAGTTTTCAAAGTTAAATCTAAATTTATCAAAAACAAGCATCAATGCCCAAAGAACTTGAAAGGAAGCATAAAGATGTGCTAAAAATAACAAAGAATTCACTCAAAAACACAAAGATATATTGATCTTTAAATAAAATATACTAAGATCATCAAAGATTTGAAGAATTCAGGCCCTCCTTCTAATGCTAGTGAGAGCTATCTTGTTGATGATTCTATATGAACCATAGGTGCTCTTAGTGTTTAAAGAACACTTCTTATTTTAGAATTTATAAAATTTAGAGCATGAGTTACAGGTTTTGGCAATCTAGTTTCCTATGGTGAAATAGCATCATAGCAAGATAAACTGTTCCACAATATTTATATAGCTTGGTGATTAGGAGCCACCTTGGTTTGTTCTTCATGAATCTATGTTAATACTTAGTGAGTTATGCTCCAGGTTTAAGCTATAGACTAATCTAAGTGGATATATATAATTAAGGTAAAAGTAAAGTGATATTGGTATAAAAAAAGGAGTAAAGAGAAGGGTATAGTAGAAAAGAAATGAGTGATTGCTAATTTTAATCTCAAACATTATGACAAAGTATCAATTACAACTGAGTATTAATTTAACCAATATATAATGAAACATAACCTAAGCTCAAATCTCACTATATATCAGGAAAATTTCAAAGGAAAGTGTAAAGAATCACAAGTAAGAACCAAGTTTACTTTAAGGATTTACCACTATAATAAAATATCAATTGCACATCTAAATACAAAGCAAAATGAAATGAATTAGAACCTAATATATTTCAATTAATCTAGCATAAGCACAAATTAAAAACCCTGTGATTAGAAAATGCTCCTCAAAATTCAAGACACCATTAAAATTCAAGACATCTACTAACAATTGAGAGAAAAAGCTATATTAACAATTAACACATCAAGTATGGACAATCTTTGCAAAATTCTTTGATTTTATTATTTTATTCAAGTGCAAAAAGTTTCTCCAAAACTCCCTCTTTTAAAGATGGTAATACATTCCTTTATAGAAAGATCAGGTAGTATACCAGTCAGTCACAAAATATAGGTGTACAAAGATAAAGACAACTGTCCTTACAAGATCTAAAATACACATGCTTTTCTTAATCATACTGACCTAGAGGCAAATATGCTAACAAACTAGCATATGCCTTTACAATGGAGTATTCTATTTCAAAATGTTACGAAATTTTACAAAATAGAATATTGCTTAATTTACTGGTGGGGCCTCTGATTGTCATTATTGGAGGATGTTCATTGCTTTAACATGCTACTCATCAACTAGTTTCAGGTCCACAACAAGCTTCATAATACATTCCTCTTCTTTATCTACCAAGTCATCAAGTTCCCTACCATTCCTATCCATGGCCTCCTTAATGCTCTTGGCTTTGTTTGTCCTTTCCCTTGCATTAAATATCATATCTAGGATTTTGTTGTTATCTCCCCCAGATTGGCCTTGGCTTTTTCCTTTGATTTCTTGGGTTACCAAATTATCCCTATGCTTAAATTCTTCACCACTTATAATTCCTAGGGTAATGGGCTATGCAATATTTATATTCATAGTTCCAAGAAGCTACTCAATCCTTGCAATTAGCTCCTTATCATCATCTAGGAGTATTTCCACATTATTATGCCAAGCACTCAAACTTTGAAATTTTTCAATCATAATTCCTAAAATTATGCTCAAGTGTCCCAAACTGATGGTCTTGAATCTTGGGATCTATTTATTTGCTCAAATATTGATAAGTTGGGAGATTTTGTCTTCTAAGGCTTTCCATTGGGTGACCAGGCTCTTAACCAGTGCACACTATCTCTCTAATGCACTTTTCCTTAATTTCATTGACTTAAATGCTTTAAACATGCCATAGAATGAATTATCAAGTATCTTGATCATGGCATATGACACTAATAAGATTGCTTGCATCTGTAAGTTATCTTTTTCCCTTTCCAAATTTAAGATCCTTTGTTTCATACCCTTGACTCCAACCTTGGCCTGTGATGAATGAGTTTCAATAAACCTTTCCATATCCTCCTGAATCACAACCTCACTAAACTACTGGTCTCCCATTGGGGTTAATCTCACAAAGGGTTCCACCTTTTGAAAGGTGAACTCCTCTATTCCAACCATAGTATTCTTAGTTGTTATTCTCTCTAACCTAGATATTTTAGAATTGAAATGAATGGTAGTAATTGGCTCCTTAAACTTGGGAGGTTTTGGGACCTCCATATCTAAGCTGTTAGATGATCTTAGAGCATCCATCTTCTTGCCTTCTAGTCCTTAAACAATCACAATTATCCACTCTTCTTGATCTTTCATAATAACCCTTATCCATGGCTTCATGTCATCTTGAATCTCAATGTTAGCAACTCTTGTCATAGTCCATGAATGGGAAAGAGAGGGAATCTTTTATAGTTTCCCATAAATGAACTAGTTAGGAATGACTAGTTCATGAATGGGGAAATTATCATTGAACAAATTACCTCACTTATGGGGTGAGGGATGGTGAACCTTAGTCTTTTCCTTGGTCCCATAGGAACTAATTCTAACTCTAATTTTCTATTCTCTATGGATGCCATAGGGACAAGCTCTTTTCCTTTATCTTCCTTAGGCTCCACCTCCTTTTTTGAGTCATAGGCCTTTGCAAACTCCTTGAGGGCACCCTCAAGTGTATCTTCTAGTTCCAAAGAAATCATGTCTAAATATTGTACTGGAGAAGGTGGTCTTTGTAGGAGTGTTGAATATGGGGGTCCCTCCCTAGGCCTCTCTTCTAATTTCACCTCTCTTACATTATCCTTGCCTTTACCTTGTTCATCTTAGCCTTTCACACCTTGACCTTGCTCAGGCTGCTCTTATGGTTGTGGCTACTCTAGTTGGGGTATCCTAAATGGACCTAATAATAAATGTTATTAAAAAGGGTGCATTTTCCATCTTTCCCTAGATGGCTTGTCATCTTTGATTAACTTATGTTCTAGCTTGATGTTATGGCCTTGAATCCTAGCCAACACTTCTTCATAATTATTAGCCTTGATGTACATGGTGTCATAAACACCATGTTAATATATATATTCAGGCTTTAGGAGCTTCTTATCTTTTAAGTGGCTAGCCACTATACCTTTAGGGTCCCATATTTTAAGTTCATAAAGTTTAAAGCCAAATGAATCTCTATGTCTGACCATGGTCTCAACTTATTTCTAGTCCTAAAAGATGGTCTTCCCAATGATTAGGAGAAAGGGGTGGATAAGACATTTCTTCTTTTCTTTACAATTGCCATCGATGCCATTTAGGAATTGGTAAGAAATTTCTTGCTCAACTTATTTGATAGGAATATAAACTGGTAACTTGCAAGGCTAGGACATGATGCCTTCAATCCTAATGACTATGTAGTTAGGTAGAACTATATATCTCATATCAATTCAACATAATTCTTGGTTATGGGGTAGATTCTAGGCATAGAAATACCTATAATGGCCTCAATTATGGCTTGATAAACATAGTAAAAAATGAATTATATGTGGTTCCTATATTTGAAAATATGCAATTTGGAGTAATGGTGTGAAATGGTTGTCTTAATATCTGGGGACTAATTAATAATTATTGGGAAAGTAATAGAGGATAGGAGGTCATATAGTAGGTATGCCACCATGAAAAATTTCTTGGAGGTATTCCTTTTTATGTTAGTGAATTGCTTGGTGAGGAAGACACTGATTAGATCTCCAATTGGAGGGGTAAGCTTATATTCCACCATGAAATAGATGGAGAGCCAAAATTTATTTACATATGTGGTTGAGGGAGCTCCAAATGATTGGTTTATAGGTTCATTATAACCCTAATGTCTTCCCTAAATTTGATGATAGGGATTCTACCCTTAAATTATCTAAAGATATGGGGTCCTTACTATAACAAAGGTCTTAGGAGAGAGTCCAGGTTATGCTTGGAGGTCTACTCTTTGATTTTGGACAAATATACATGGGGATAAGGAACCTTGTAATATCCTTTAAATTCCACCGGAGAAACATATGCTACCATTTTTGAGTCTCCTTTCCTAATGATCCACTCATTATTGATTTTACAATCAATAAAAATAGGGGCAACGATATCAATGCAATGTAGTACTTAGGTTTTGTTGTATTATGGTGGAGGCCTACCATTTGAACAAGAAATAAGTTATAATACTTATGAATCACTGTAGTAATCATTTGTTTTTATTTTGTAATTAGATTCAATTCTTTAATCATGAAAAAGAGCTCAAATCAGTTCCTCACATTTAGAGAATTCAAGGATTTAGTATCTAACTTGATATATTTGAAAACCTAACCTTCATTATCCATTGATAAGTATAGCTTGGTCTCCTCCTTCAGTATCTACCTATGAGTTTCCATTGTCTCTTTTCCTATAAATTACTTATACTAGTAGCAAATGGTGTCTGTGAAAGCTCTCTTATGCTTAGAAACATAATTTAGCTCTCTTTTGATCAAACGATGACCAAATGAATATAATTGAGTCATATTTGTGTATGGTTTAGGGTTTGGAGCTTCAATGGTAGAATATGTCTAGGCTTTGGCTTATATGTGCCTTAGATTTGATTTATAACTTTGCCTTTATACCTTTGTGTTTTTGAGCCCATAAGATCTTGAATTTTGTCGTTTTCTACTTGTGTGGTGCCTATGTGGTGTCAGTTTGAGTCTTTCACATCATTTTTCATAAATAACCTTTGAGAAGTAGTCATTGGCATTTAAAAATGCCTCTTTTATTTCAATTTATTGGATCAAAATCCAAGACTAATACAAGCCATTGAATTTAATCTAGACCCTTGCCTGTGATTGGTTCCTTTTATTCCTTGTATTGTAGTTGTGACACTTGACATTTTTCAGGTGCCTTTTCATGCTCCAAATCCTATGTCAGTCCTTTACTGAATGATTATTGACCATGTGATGAGTCTATGGGCCTTTAAAAATTCATGAGTGCTTTTACACTGTTAGATCAAAATCCAATGATAAAGTGTGAAGTGTCAAATCATGTTGTCAGCTTTGCCTCGAATGTGCTTTTACCACACATTGGGTTTGTGGGATCTTGGGGCCTTGTTGAAAAATATTTTGGCATATTCATGTTGTTAGTGTATTATTAATCTATAGAGATGCTCAAACATTAAGTTAGTGTATTATTAATACCATGAATTAGGCTAATTCCCTTAGGTGAAGGTTTTTTTTGCTCATTAAATATAAAGTAAAACTTAGGATAAGGGATTTATGCCTAATTTTTTAGATTTATATGCAAGGAGACCATGGCCTAAATATTTTAAGCTAATGTTTACGTCATGTTGAGTAAACATGATGTATGTATTGGTCTAAAATATTTATGTTAAGGCTTTAAAATATGCTCAAAGGGTCAACATGACATAATGGTCCAATAACATATATGATTTTATTGCATTTGATAAAACATATTAAAATCTTTAGCTAGATGTACTTGGTCTAATATTTATACTATAAGGACTCTCTTTTCAAAATAGGACTTAGTATAAGCCTATAATTTAAGGTTCATGATATTTTGAATAAAATATCATGGGGACCTTAAAGTATAGACTTAGACTAGGTTTATTTTGCACATTTAGATTATAAGACCATTTTCATATTTTACAATTTGAAGACTTCTAGTGTTTTATCTTTTTTTGAGTACTTCCCTTAGCCTATAAATCTATTTCTAAGCTTTCCAATAAGATTTGGGAGTGTATTTTGACCCTAAGCATAATAATTCATAAGCTTGAATTTGACAGTCTTACACACGTCAAATACATCCTCACAGACATCAAATGATGGTTGTACGAATGCCAATTTTAGGCTAATGAAGTTTTTAATTTGATAGGCTTAAAGTTTATGATCTTACAAACTTTAAATATGTCCTCATAGACATCAAATGATGATCACATGAATGCCAATTTTAGGCTCATCAAATTATTATGACCTAGTGTAAGAATGCCACTTGGCAAGTTTGTAGGATCTCTCAGGGTCCTGAACTATGTTCACTCTATTAGATCAAAATTGGTGATGAAGCTAAGGGAAGTACTCAAAAAAAGATAAAACACTAGAAGTCTTCAAATTGTAAAATATGAAAATGGTCTTATAATCTAAATGTGCAAAATAAACCTAGTATAAGCCTTAATTTAAGGTTCATGATATTTTGAATAAAATATCATGGGGACCTTAAAGTATAGACTTAGACTAGGTTTATTTTGCACATTTAGATTATAAGACCATTTTCATATTTTACAATTTGAAGACTTCTAGTGTTTTATCTTTTTTTGAGTACTTCCCTTAGCCTATAAATCTATTTCTAAGCTTTCCAATAAGATTTGGGAGTGTATTTTGACCCTAAGCATAATAATTCATAAGCTTGAATTTGACAGTCTTACACACGTCAAATACATCCTCACAGACATCAAATGATGGTTGTACGAATGCCAATTTTAGGCTAATGAAGTTTTTAATTTGATAGGCTTAAAGTTTATGATCGTACAAACTTCAAATATGTCCTCATAGACATCAAATGATGATCACATGAATGCCAATTTTAGGCTCATCAAATTATTATGACCTAGTGTAAGAATGCCACTTGGCAAGTTTGTAGGATCTCTCAGGGTCCTGAACTATGTTCACTCTATTAGATCAAAATTGGTGATGAAGCATCAACCATAGGATCATGATCTAGGAGCTCACTTATGATTGATTATTTCTATTAAGTGGGCCTTTTTGCTTTTAATCCTTAAATGAAAATGTGTCATGTGTCGATCATTTGGGCCTTCTAAAGTCTTTTGAATTTTTAACTATCTCATACCATTTAATCGAGTCTTTATGAGCTAGTGACAAACATTGATTACTATCAGAGGGATCAAATGTGATTGGTTTAATTGGATATATGTGGGATTTTTTTGGTTTTCCTTGCTCTATTTGATCAAAGGCTATGATTAATCATGGACCATTAGATCCTCCAAGATGCATGTTTTTAAAGCCAAAGTTTGGGATTTTTTTTCTCCATTGGATCAAATGTCATGATAAATCACAGGCTGTTGGATCCTACAAGATGCAAGGAAGTTAAGTCAGGATCATGGATGTATAAAATACTTAGGATTAAGGTGTTAAGACTAAGGTCTCATTAGTATTAAAATCTTAGGTTAAGGTATAAGTGAGGGTCCAATCTAACATAAAAAGGGGACTTAGGGAACTAGGATTAGGATAAGGCATTAAGACAAAGGTCTTGTTAGTATTAATAAATAGTAATCTTAAAACATGAGCTTTATCTTTAGGTCCAAAATGCATTTTAAAAAGGTTACCACCAATTTTATTCCCACCAAAATTCAAATTTAAACTGAGGGTTTCCCTAGGGTTTAAGGCAATGAATTTATCAGGGATAAATGTTATGGAACTTACAATTAGAGCAATAAAAAAGCATTTATTAGTGATATTAGTCCAAATTAAAGCCAAAACAAAACCAAGGAAGCCTACCTTTTAATAGAGTGGATGATCTTCAAATTATATAAATGATCTTGTCATGCTTATTTTTTCATGTTCAAACTTTAGGGTTTCTCTAGGGTCCCAATTTTCAAAAATGAGGGGTATGTTGGTCCCAACAGAACCTTGCAACCAGTTTGTACCCTTACCTTCTTGAAACCATATTGGTCATGATTTTTTATTAAGGCCTAGTTGACCACTTGAAGCTTGTACTATGACTATGGAAACTTATTAAATGATTTTAATAGGGTGATAACAACTCTATATTATCTCAAAGACCCTTTGTAACTACTTAGAAGAGTTTGTCTAGCTTAAAACCTTGAAAATAAGCTTAAAAAGGAGTTTATAAAGACATTTTTGTACAACTTTAGCTCACATGTGCTAGTAATTTTACATTTCATATTACTAGGAGAGGAAAAAAGGTAATTTAAGTGATTTATAAGTCATTTCAATCCATTTTGGGTTCTTATAGAGTCGATCTTTTCCATTGAGTTTTACCCAAGATTTAACAAGGGGTTTAAGAGTCACCTATCTTCTTAATGATAGTTCATAAAGTTGTGGGATTTGATGTATGAAATAAAACCAATATCATTATTTATACAACCCCCCTTACTTCCATAGTGTGCTTAGGACTCCATGCACTTCATCATATAAGTTCACACATACTAAAAGTCTTTGAGTAATACAAGCATGACTATATATTCGAGAGAAGTCATTTGGTAGGAAAGGGATAAAAGTCCTTGGTTTTATATTTGAAAAACTCTTTTGAGGTTTTTGAAAAATCATATGAGATTTTAAAGTGGTATTATGAAGGTATTGATCATTTAAATCCATTAAAACTTTCCTTAGGTCTTGGTAAAGGTTTGTGGATAGTCACATTGAAGTGACCCTAGCAGACCTCCTTGAGAATTTTATTTATTTCTTAGTGAGATAAAACTTCATGGAATCCTCTTACCATGTCCCATTCACCTTTTATGACTCTTAAATCCTTGAAACACCCCAAAAATTGAAATATTTCTTCACTTTTCATGCATAGGCCTATAGGTGACTGTTTAGGCTTTGTGATTGCACCTCTTGAGAATGAATCCTAAAATTGGTTATGGTAAATCCCTACCAATTTTAATACTTTTAATTTCCTTTGAAATCAATTCAAGCTAAATTCAACTATATTCATCTTTCATACAATGATTATAAATGAATTATTGATGATTTTTTTGTGATAGTGATATTACTTCCTTACATTTGTCCTTCTCTTTTATGCCTCTATGTGAGTTATTTTTCTCTCCACATGTCATATGAAGTGTAGTACATAGTTTATTGAGTTTAATTGTTGAAATGTCATTATTGTCTACTCCTAGTCCTCTTGACTAATCATCTTAGCTATTGTAATAGACATAACCTTCATATAGAAACACTTATATGGTAGGATCTATTTAGAAGTTTTAAAAATTAGATTATAAACTTATCATTTCATAGTGAAAACATTGGGAAGTAGAGGAAATTATATTTGGTGCATCACTTCCATGTTTTTTTATTAGTTTTAGCTCTTTTCTATCCATTTTCCTTGCAAGTGTAGTAGGTTAGTTATATTATTGGGTGAAACATTAAGGGAACTAGTGAAATATAGAGATTCACTTCACTAATTAGGCCACCCACAACCTAAGAGTGATTTCATGCTATCATCTAGTTTGGAAGGCTTAAAAAATCTTCCTAGGGGTAAAAATTAGATAAATAACAATTATTACTTAATTTCTACACAACATACCTCATTATGATCTATATACATATCATTACAAACAAATTTATAAAATTTTGACCATTAATCAAAAGTTTATAAAACTTATATGTCACCAATATAAACGTTATTAGCTATTCTTTAAAGAAAAATTATTTTTATGAAGTTAAAGTCAAAAAAAAGTATTCATACACTTATAGTTCTAATTTTCCAAATATCTTGACTTGTAAAATTATATATATATATATATATATATATATATATATATATATATATATCACCAATATAAACATCATTAGATATTATTTAAAGAAAAATTATTTTCATGAAGTTAAAGTCAAAAAAATGTATTCATATACTTATAGTTCCAATTTTCCAACTATCTTGACTTGTAAAATTATATATATATATATATATATATATTAATAAAAAATATTCTCACCAATATTCAACATTTCATCTATCCATAATGAAATTTCATACAATAGTTAATTCATTTACTAAAGAACTTATGTTCGTACACATCTAGTCTCCTTATCTTTTCACAAAAAGTGCTAAGCCATTATAATAAATGCATCAGTTTCACACACCTTTATCACTAGGCATTGAAAAAAATTATATATTTAGAAACTAAATCCACGTCAAATTATTTTTCCAAGTGGATATAAAATTATTTCCAATTTTAGCTATTGTTATTTTCAAAAAAAAAAGTGGCACTTTAAGCCCCACTTTGTCTCCCATTATCTTGCATCTACGCTATAGGCAGAATAATATTAAAATACAATATACTACTTCATATTTACAAAAATATAATGGAGACACAATTTGGATGACCAAAATGTTGATGGACAAGGCCCAAATTATACTGAGTTGAGCACATTTGGGGTATACATTTTGGGTTGAAGTAGTTATTACTACTTGTTATCTAGTCAATTGATCCCTAACATAAATGCTAGTTGGTAAGACTTAGAAATAAGTGTGAATTAGTAAGAATCCATGATTGAAACATATGTGCATTTTTGGGTATGAACCCCTCTCATATCAATCAAGAAAAGATATTGAAACTTGATACTAAGTTTGAAAATCACATCTCCATTGGGTAAGGGGGTGGTGTCAAACAATACAAGATATGAGTCCAAAGATGAATAAGGTGGTCTACTATAATCCAATCTTTATGGAGATTCATAAGGTTCATGTGCATAAATAACAAAAGGAGAAGAGAAAGGAAGAAACAAAAAAGTGAAGGTTGAGACAAATGTTGAAGAGCTTTATAGACTATGGTGTGATAGATGAAGAGGAACATGAAACCCTAACTCTAAGGAGATAAAAATAGGTTGCACAGAATGATCGAAAGGTGTAACACACTATACCTTCATTATTTACACTTGATAATAGTGATTGATAATGATGAACTAAAGATGGTGAATAAAGATCTAGGTTTCATAGAGATAAAGTCTTATAAGAAGGTTGTGAAGAAGGAGATGGAGTCTCTGGACAAAAATGATATTTTGGATCTAGTTTAGATACCTCCTAAATGAAAACCTATAGACTAAAAGTGTTTTTTCAAAAGGAATTAAAAATTAAAAGGGAATATGGAGAGGTATAAGTATTTATTTGTGGAAAAAGGATTATCTCTAGTTTTGGTAATTTACTTTGGTAATTAACTTTAGTTATATTTATATTAGCCATTGTTATTGTGTTTGATCTAGAGATAAAAAATATGGATGAAAAGATAAATTTCTTACATGGGTATTTTGAATTAAAATGAAGGGAAAATATAACTTGGTTTGCAGTCTAAATAAATCCTTTTATGGCTTGAAGTAATCACTTAGAATGTAGAACCATAAATTCAAAAATTATGTAGTTGGACATGGGCATCTATGCAAAAATGTTGATCCTTGTGTCTAATACAAGGAAGAGGGTGAAAATTTTATAATCATAGTCCTCTATGTGGATGACATGCTACTAAAAAAAAATGACATAGACATGATCAAGTAGGTGAAGTCCCAACTATCTACACATTTTCACATGAAACATCTATGTTCTACAAGATTTAAATTTAGAGTGGAAATAAAATGGGATCATATGAATAAGGATATATGGTTGACTTGAGGAAGCACATTAATATGGTGTTTGTAAGGTTTGGGATGGAGGAGAAAAATTTGGTGTGCACCCATTTACCAATTGGTCAAAAGCTATCAAGTGCACAATGTCTAGAGACTCAAAAAGAGTTAGAGAACATGTCTCAGGTTTTTTATGTGAGTGTTGTGGGAATCCTATTGTATGAAATGGTATCTATGATATTACATAAGTATTTGGAGTATCTAGTTGATTCATATCCAAAAAAATCAATAAACATTAGGTGGTAGTGAAGAGGATCTTTAGATATCTATGAGGAACATATGATCATGCTATATACTCTTAGGATACATCTGATAGAAGGAGGACTTGAGTCTATACGTATTTATGGATTTTGATTGGGATATATATTTTAATTTTTTTAGGTCTAATAGTGTTTATGTTTTCAACTTTTTTGGTGGAGTTTCAATCTAAATGACAAATGACCAACTAATGTGGCACTATTGGGTTCAAACAAGAAGTGATAAATATAAGTTGAGATAGTCAAATCATAATTTATCAGCAAATAACCTATAATATCATTCTCAAAAAAAGAAAATTAATGTGTGATATAATTTTATGAGGGAAATAATGGAAAGGAGAAATATATCTATAGATAAGGTGGACACAAAGTAGAACATTATGGATTCATTAATCAAGGCAAAAAATACAAGGGTTTTACAAAGGTATGGAAAAAAACAACTTACAATTGAAGGAAATTTCTGAGCCTAAATTTGATATCTAATTTTATGGTTTACATAGGATTTAGAATGAAATACAAAAAATAATCTAGAAATAAATGCGAAGCTTATGTAATGATAAATAAATAAAAATGTCTAGTATTCTAGCAGTATTTAGTGAATAAAAGATGCTAAAATGAAGGTACCATTTATAAGTGAAATGCTTGATTTTTAGGAAAGGAAATATGATTTGAAAAATAAATATTATAGTTTCAAAATAAAACTATGATTTATAACACCTTTTATGTAGTTTATTGGATCAATCTTAGACTAACATTCAACACTATTCATTTCATGAGGACACCTATTAATGAGGTTATTGTATTGATCTTATATATAACATTCAATGATGTCATTTGAATAAGATACCTATGATTTAATCCAATGGATTAATCTTATAAATAAGATGCAATAATATTATTTCATAAGGACAACCATTAATGAGGACATTATAGTATACTTGGAGCCAACACAAAATAATGTCATTTATGAAAGACTATTTTTAATGATGTCATAAGAATAATCTTAGAGATAATACACAATAATAACATTAAATTAATCATAGAGATAACACACAATAATTTCATTTAAATAAAGAGACATATAAATGAGCCCATTGTATCAAATCATGATTGTATCAAAGAACTATGCCATTTTAACAAATAAAACTATTAATTAGGCCACTACTATTAAATCTTGAAAATAATGATGACATTTTTCTAAGACATCTACTAATAAATCCACTATACCAATCTTAGAGTTGACACACAATGATATCATTTCAATGATGACACCTAATAGTGAGATTATTTGAGAAATATCAAGCCTTCCATACATGTCAGATCCCAAGATACCTATAATTAAGGTTGTTGGATAAATATTGAAGCTAACATGAACCTTGAAAATTTATAAAACACCTATGAATGTGATGATTTTAACAATCTTAGAGCTAACACACAATAATTCATTTTCAATTGCAAACATCACATTAAGATAGTTGATGAAAACTTAGAGCTATAAGATAGTGATACCATTTTAATCTCATTTATAAATGAGATATTTTGAGGAATCTAAAAGCTAACATACATTATTTTCATTTCACCAAAAATTATATTAATGAGGTCACCAATTCATGAGACCATTGGATCAATGTAGGTTTGATCACACAATAATTCCATTTGATCAAGATATTTTTAAGACTCTTTGAACATTTTTTATTAGCCAACACCCATGATATAATTTCCATAGTTTGATGTGATAAATTTGTACAGAAATCAAACAAGGGAAGTAACAATGAATTTCATCCAAAATCACTAAAAACTACTCCAATTCACAACAAAATCTTTAATTGGGCAAGGTAGATAAAAAGGAAGGTAAATAACAATGAAAATATTCAATTATAGCTACAACATGTAATCTAATTTTCCTCTAAAATATAGATTATGTGCCCCAAATTGATATGTAAATGAACTTGATATGTTGTACTTCTTGACTTGTCTCAAACACTTGCAATAATAGGATGATGTAAGATGCTTGACAAGGGATTGGAGATTAAATTGACAACACTGTTGAACCAAAATTATTAGTTCTTAGTTACAAAGGAGTGTGAAAGTATAAATAGAGAGTGGTGGATAAAATGAAGGGCTAGATTTGATCTCAGGTGGAATTAAAATCAATGGTGGAAAAATATTATAGGAATTTAAAATTCCTAGGGAGAGTTAAACAATTAATGAACTAACGAATTAAAAATTCCTTAGAAATTCATAGAGAGGGGTGGTGTGGAGCTCTATGCATGGTGTGGAATTCAAAGAGATTATTATAGGGTTATATATGTGTTTAGGATAATTAATGAAGTTTGGGTGAGATATTAGTGGGAGGATTTATAGGATAAGATAGTGGGAGTAGGTTAGTTTGGAATTAAAATTTCCAAAATAATGTAATAATGTGTTAGTAGGTTAAGTGTGACATAATAAAAGAGTAATAATATAATTAATTATCATGAGATGAGGGTCAGTATAGTGTGTGATATGAAGAGTGTAATAAATTGTTAAACTATTGACTATAAGGGATTATTAATGTGATAATAGGATAAATTACAAACTAAATAATATGATTAATTTATGAGGTTGAAAAGATATTAGATGATTTAGACATGAAAAAGGATAAAAAAATATTTATATGTATACATTTTACCCTCTTTTAAAGGGTATTAATATTGGAAGAGAGTAATGGTATTTAAAATAAGAAATATGGTCATGAAACTTAGTAAGTTAGAGGAATAATGATGCCCCTCGAGGGGCCATGCAGGAAGGAACAAGATGGATGGTCACTTGAAATAAAATGAGGGATGGGACATAAAATGGACAAGAGAAGGAGGGAATGGGATGTGAGATATGGGATAATGGATACAATTGACCATATTAATGAGTCACCGATAGATGATTCCCATAACAAATAAATATGTGAGGGATAAAAATTAGTGGTGTCACAACCTTAGATGTGCCCTAAACAAGAATCAACCATGACATATTGGTGATAAAAGGTTATTATATTTAGACATATATTAGGTAAGGAAACATTCTATGAGATATACATTATTATGTTAGATGATGGTCCATAATTTTTATATGTATCCAAAGCAAGGATGTATGCTAAGGAGAGCTTTAGGAAAAATGGGATGATGGGCTGCAAGCTTTAGATATATCCCAAATAAAGACACATGCTAGGGAGAGCTATGGGAAAAATGGGATGATAGTCCAAAATATTTAGACATATATTAGGAGAGGATTCATTCCAAGGAGAGCTATGTGAAAAATGGTATGACTGATAAAAAATACCATGAGCTTTGGATGCATCCTAGGCAATGACAAATTCTAGGGAGAGTTGTGGGCAAAATGGGATGATGGGTTACAATATTTAGATGTATCCCAGGTAAGGATGCATGTCAAGGAGAGTTGTAGGAAAAATGGGATGATTGATAAATAAGGCCATGAGATTTGGATGTATCTCATGAAAAGAAGAATGTTGAGAGAGTTTTGGTCTCAAATAAGATGATGATTTGAGTGATCGATTGAATATTTGAATATTTGAGGTTAAGTGATGATAAGAATGAGAGGATAAGTGATAAATGATAGGATCAAGTGACTAAGGGATGAAAAATAATGAATTAGTGTGGTTGATTTATCCTCGAACACTCTATGTGATCGACTACTTCCAAAAGACCTCAGACTAATGTAGTTTTCCCTAAGAGGGAAGGTGTGATGAGAGATGATAAGTTAGACTCAAGGATTAATGATCATGGGTAGATGTATTAGCTAGTATATTTGACTTATATGTTCAATATTATGATTAGGAAGATGATGGATGACTTGGAAAAATGATTAGATATTGTAAGTTACATGTTGTTTATGTGATTGTGATCGAGCTAACCTCAGACACCCTATGTGTCTGAGTGATACCTATATAGTTTGTATGGACCTCAGGCTGATGTAGTTCTCCATAAAATGGAGCTATGTGATGATAGATGATATGAAATATTAGATGAATTTAGTGTCCCAAATATGTCCCTTGGAGATTGGTCAGAATTGATGAGGATGATGGATGTTAGCAGGAGTGTTAGCTGTTAGATAGATGATATGATAGATGCTTGATTTTAGATAGAGTTACATGGATGGTATGATTTTGTTGTTGATGTGATTGGATGGATGATTAAATAGTTAAGTTGATTTGGATAGGGTTGATAGATGATTTGAATTAATGTTGATAATGATTGGCATGTTAAATATGATTACTAGGGATGTTATATAAGAGGATAGATGATTTGATTTTGGGTTATTAATTTTAATAGGATAAATGATTTTATGATGATAGGGTGTTTATGGTAAGTGTATGGATTTATGGGATCTTAGATTTAGATAATGTAGGATGAGGAGGATTATATTAGATGGTGGTTGACTATGGATGGGTAGATGTTAGAGTGAATAGGTAGATAAGAATTCGTGATGAATTATTGAGTTATGTATAAGTCAACAATATATTTTAATGTTTCACTAGGAAGTATGCACCATAACACTCATGGAATCATGATGACATTGTGCCAAATTGTGTAGAGGCTCTTACCACACATAAAAAAACATAAAATAATAAAATTACATTCCATATGATGCACCAATGTAATTGATATGGCTAAGGTCTCATCATGGAATTATGTTCATTTCCCCATAGACATAAAAGATAAGAAAATAAGACACACATTTATAAAGAAACTGTAAATGAGATACATAGATAAAAAACAAGCATATACAATCACATAAACATCAAATAAGTACATACAAAACACAAGTATTACACTAAATATTTTCAAATAGGGAAGAGGGTAAATAACCTTAGATTTTGATGTATCTATGTCATTGATTTTGTTGCCACTAAGTTGAAATGGATACACCATAATGGTGTATTGCATATTTATGAGAGACATGGGGATGTGAGGATGATTAAGAGTGGGAATGATGTATATAAATCAAGGTGGGTAGAAGTGTAAGGCCATTGTTTAAGGATATATACGCATATGTGGACCATTTAGGTGTAAAAGGAAATCTATATGGAGTAACCAAAGCATTAGGATATGACTAGTAATGAAATGGTGACAAAGGATAAGAGATAAGTGATGGGGAAAGAAATGGAATCTCTAGATGAATCTATAATAGTATTATTCTCATACCCTTATTGATGTGTCAAATTTACTTTTGTTAAGAACTCACTACCTTATTATATATTCTTCCTTGAAAGCATACTACATATACAAATTTTGAACCAAGATAAATGGAAAGTGGATAAGGTATGGCATGAATGGAGTGAATAAATGAGATTGATAAGGTTCCCACATGTACTCAAGGTATTACAAATGAGGTACTTGTAGATGAAGGATTATCATGAGTGATGTTAGAAATTAATTTTCATTAATGTGCTTATCCAAGGTGATAGAAACCTAGTTTCGCCATTGGATGAAGAGTTTTTTTTGGGTATAAGACTATGTAAAGTAATGTAAAAGGACAAGGACTTGCATTATCTCATCATGTTAAGATTGTGAGTGATGTGTTGTTTTGATTGTGTTTATTACTTATTAAGGCTAATCTTAGAGATCCATCATGTCCTTTCTTGACTCTTGATTTTTATTTCTCTATACATCTCCACTAAGGTCTCATTGTATCCTTTATGAGGTATAATGTTTCCTAGGGAGATGTGGATTTAGGATATGGTATGGAATTTAAAGGTGTGATGGGTGACTAAGGATTGGGATTAGAAATTATACAAACTATTAAATATGTTTGTTGCATTGTTCTTGATTTGTGCCATATGGTAAGAGATTTTAATGGATCCAAGGACTTTTACTTTTCTTCTATTTGATCTAAATACATGAAATATTATTGATCTCATTAATATTTATTTTGGTTTAAATTTTTCTTGATGATTCGTTAGATTTTGACTATCCTATGGTGACTTAAGGAAGGTTTCACCATAGGACTATGACTTTTAACTTTGCTGATTATTATTTTAACTAATTTTTTTCCGTAATGGACTTTGATTTAGCCTTGACTTGTATAGACTTCAAATTATTTCTGGATCAAATTTGACTTGAGTATTATGATTTATTAGTTAACTATTATAATAGAGCCTAATAGATTTGGCTCATGATATATTACTATAAAGAGAATATGATGACATATGCTTCTATTTATCCTAGTTGAGGAGTGTGATGATGTGTTTGTCAAGGAGAAGGAAGGGATTGATGATGGATGATTGTGAAGAGGATGGATTGGTGAGGTTGATGAATAGAATGTGGGAAACATGATCTTCATATATTTTTATCAGAGTCTCAGATTCAATGTCAGATAAAGTATCCTTAATATTTAAAAAATAGTCATTAAGGGTCTTTGTATGACAATCATACGAAGTTGAATCAAATCCATCCCAATAGAAATCAATTGAGAGATCTTCTTGAAGTCCCATAGTGTTTTCTATGACATTATTGTGTTAAAAAAACTAAAAAATATGTCCTTTTATTGACTACTATCTGGATTAAATATAAAAATAGATACATATATAAAAATATTAGTATCCACCAAGTCTTCATAGATGGTGAAAACAAGAGGGGAACCATTTAAGATCTATTTTTATCTCTATGTTTCTAGATTTGACATCAACTCATGGTCACAATTAGCACATTACTTAGACTTGACACACTTAACATATTTTCATTGAATTAATCTTAAATCATCACAATGAAATAAATTGACACTCTAAAGCACACATAAACATACACAAACACTCAATAATGCCTTTATAGGATTATTTAATTCCATGAAAGAGTTCTGGACTCTCATATAGTTACTCTTGAACATATACAAATATCTATTTTGCTCTTTCATAGATCATTCCTCAAAAAATAACTTTATGTTAATCAAGTATTCCTCTTAACATAAAAATATTTCTATGGTGTTTCTTCTACTTCCCTGACCTCCACATAACATACAAGATTTAGGTAACTTTCAGTTTTCAAGATCGACACCTAATTGTTAGTAACTATCAGGAGACATTTCACAGTGAATGATAGTTAGAAAAATCACCATATTTTCAACATAATTAATCCAATTGATATGAAATGTGAACAATATAATAATATATTTTCCATCATCAATCAAAATTTTACTAACTCTTAAAATACATTACCACAGGTTATCATAGGTGAAGAACAACCTTTTCAAGTGTCACAAACTATTTGATGCATATGCATCTATATAAGTAGTTTTATTATGTTAGTTTTGGTCTTGAGGATGCCCTAGAGGCCATAATTTTAATAAAAAAGAGCCTTTTCCAAGATTCACTTGTTCATTATAGGTCATTTTCTAGACCTTCTTTGTTTCCTACCAAAATAAGAAATTCAATTTTTTAAAATATGTTTCTCATAGTTTGGAGTGTTTTGACATGTTCAAAGGGTTTGGTCCTATGGTAAGGGATTATTAGGGTCTTAGTAAATATTTTAAATGTTTTAAAACTATTATCTCAATCTAAACTTATTTCTAATCAGCTCAAGGCATGCCTAACATAGGTAAATGACTGAAGTAGGCTTGTTTTTTATAAGCCTTAAGTTGTTAAGAGGTTGTTGTTATATGAAATAAGAGGTAAATAATATTTTAATTATATGAAAAACTTGATAAGAATAAAATAAAAAATAAATGAGCACAAAAATGCATGAAAAAGAGGATAAAACTTAATTAGCAGAGAGGATGGTGTAATTTTGATATGTATGTAGAGGACTATAAGTATATTTTGAAGATACATGAAATAAAAAAGGAATTTTGGTGGAACTCCTTGTTTTCACTTAGAAATTTGAAGGTATTAAGACATGTTATGATTGATTACTAATCTTGTATAATGCTTTCTTTAGTTATGAAAGTCTAAAACTTTGTTTTAGTAACACAATCTGAGTAAAATAAGGTGTTTTAATGTATTTTATTGATTACAAGACTTAAAGATTGATTTTGATATATAGGAATTTTTATAGATCATAACAAAAGTATAAGGATAATTTTGTCATTAAATTTTGATATTTCTCATTATTTATGCTCTCAGGTGGTCTATAGTCCTAAAACCCTAGTTTAGGGTTTAAATTCAAAACATTAACCATAATTTTCAAATAAATCATCAAAATCCATTTAAAATTTGTATATTTATGCTATAAATTATGATATAATTGATTTAAGTGGTATAAATCCTTTAAGCCCTCCTCTTGTGAAGATATTCTTGACTATGTCTGTAGACCTACAACTAGGCCTAAAACAAGGTTTTGAAGACAATTTTCCAATTTCTTATGAAAATTTAAGTTTTAGAAGATTAAGGAACCAATTTATTGTCTTCTGGGAAATTTGAATGATTTTATGGAACTATTTTAGTGATATTTAGAGTTTGAGGTTGCCAAATATTGTTAAAGTTCAAGTCTACATGTCTTACTTTAGACAATAAACCCATTATTATTGTATTTCTTATAAGAACCAAGCATAGTAAATGGGAAAAGTCTATGTCAAATTTTAGACAAGATTTAAATAAATAAAATAATCTTTTAAATTAATTGGATGTATTAAACTCTGAGTTTTTACACACAAAATAAGGTGACAAGACCCATTAGATAAGGTTTAGAGAGCCTAATTTCACTATGTATTTATAATAATAAATCATGCAGAAGATGAGAACTTATTTTCAGAGTGATAATAAGCTAATAAGGATGTAAGGATATTTTTGGATGATAAATAATGTTGATAAATCCAAAATAAACTTTGTAAAGGATGAGCTCAATTTATTCAAGGCAAGGTAGACAAATGTAAGAGACTAAAGTACCATGTTTATATCAAATCAACATCAAAGTTAGTGAAGGTATTATGTTACATCATTTAATTTAGAGGTTAGATAACATTAATGAGATTTTAAATAAGCCTTTTTATTAACCTTTTTAATCATTAGATTTTTATTTGAGTTTTGAATCATTGAGAAGGCTACTAAAAAAATTGGAAACACATATAGTGAAGACCGCTTATGAATATAGATACATTAAAATGGTATTAGATGTTAGAATATCTAAGCTAAAGAGAGAGAAAATAATGTGTTATGATTCAAGAAGTGTGACTTAGTAAAAAGGATAGGTTGTGAAATAAAAGGTTATAAAGGAGAGTTGATAAGAAAGGATAACATATGATAAAAAAATAACTTGTAAGGATGTCACTTAGAATAAGGGGTACTAGAGAAGGTCAAAGGAGGAAGACAATAGCATAGGGATTGATGATAGAGATGAAGAAAATTTAAGAGCATTTACAAGCAATGGAGATTGTACAGATAAGGGGTATTGAAGCAGATTATATGAATGATGTAGGAGAAGGACCAAATGGAGATGTGGCAAAATAATAAGAACAAAAAAGTGAAGAAGATTCAAGACCTCAATTATAAATTCCCATGTATGAATGGAGTCTAAATGTTGAGGAGTTAGTTGATTGGATCAATGTAATGGGAAATATTTTGAGTATGAAGGCATATATGATGACAAAAAGGTAAATTTTGATATTAATAGATTGAAAGGTCATGCATCCCTATTGTGGAATGAATTCCAAGATGAGAGAAGAAGAAAATGTAAACCAAAGACCAAATCATGGGATAGAATGGTATCTAAGTTGAAGTCCAAATTTATTCCAAGGGACTATCACACATATTTATTTAAGAAATCTCAAAATTTGAGGCAAAAATAAATTAACATGAAAGCTTATACAAAGGAGTTCTACAAGTTGACTATTAGGGAAAGTCATATAGAAGAGGCTGTTGAGAAAGTGGCAAGGTATATTAATGGTCTAAAGTTTAACATACAAGATGAGATAAAATTATTTCATGGAAAATTGAAGAAGCCCACTAGTTGGCCTTGAAAGCAGAGGAAAAGCTACTTAGGATATAAACTTAGTTTTCTAAAGGAAAAATTAGCCATTTCAGATGTAGAGGGTAACACGATGGTAGTAATCAGATTAAAATTTTTAATGAATAATAAATTAGTTTTCAAATTCAAGGTCAAAGTCTAAGAGAAAATCATTCATATAGGAAAAAATTCACATGCAGAAGGCAATGGAGAATTATTTTGGGGCAAGTGTTTTAGATGCAATGAATATGGTCATAGATCTTATGAATGCTAAAAATATCTACAAGATAGCCATAGTAATCAGGTTATACAATTTTTATATGAGGAGAGTATAGGGTAATGTGAATAATCATAAACAAGAGAATCTTTATTGATAAAGAGGACACTACTCAAACCAAATAAGGAGATCAAAGAACCAATGTATATGAAAGGTTTGTTTAGAACCACTTGCAAGTCCAAATATAAGTGCTATAAATGATAATAGATAGTGGTAGTATTGATAATCTAATATCTCTAGATATGGTTGAGAAGTTAAATTTGAAGAAACTAACTCATACAACACATCAAAAGGTGTCATGGTTGCACAAAGGACATAAGGTCTTAGTAAATTAAATTTGCAAGGTAAAATTTTAGATAGGCAACAATAAAGATGAGATTTTATGTGATGTTATGTCCATGGATGTTTTCCATGTATTATTGGGAAGACCTTGGTAATTTGACAGTAAAGTAATCCATGATGGAAGAAACAAGACCTATGCATTTGAGAAATATGGCAAAAGACATATTTTGATTCCATTAAGAAATAAAGGTAAAAAAATAGTAGAAATCAATAATTAGGTATTGATGATGAGTAATATAGAGTTATTACAACATGTAAAGGAAAAATAAGTTGAATATACATTGCTAAAAAATTGAGGATAGTTGTTGCAGCCACTGAGGTAACTAATCTACCTTTATAAATTCAAACTTCATTATATAATCATGTAAACATGGTGACTAAAGAGTTGTCAATTGAGTTTCCATTAGTGAGAAACAAAATTTATTATAGAGAGTTCATTGAAGAAGCTAATTTTCCAAAATAAATTTCCATAGAAGGAAATAAGAAAGAAAATTTACTAAGTGAGCAACATGAGAGAGAAGAGCAAGAGGTTGTATTGAGGGACAATAAGAGGCTCTTGTGTGAGGAACCTCCTATTAATGTTGAAAAAAATATGAATGAAGACTATTGTGATCAATCTATAACATAAAGAGTATTTTTGGAAGGATAAATAGAAGTTTTCAAGGAGAAGGATAAAAAATAAGTAATTCAGGTGAAAACTCATGTCCTTAAGAAGAAGAACAGGGTGATAGACTATCCATATGTGGAAGTAAAGAAAGAAGCTCCATGATGGGATGAAATCCTTTATATTTCCTACAAGTTTTATTGGATGTTCTATTCATAATAATAATTTTCATAGCTAAGAATGGGCCTCAAAAACCTAATGCGCAGATTTATTTATTTAATATGTTTACTTCATGTTTATGTGTAGTAAAAGATGATAAGGACAAAATAAAAATAAAAGGTACATAGATGAATGAAGATATTACTTCAATCATGTAGGAATTTCAATCACCTAGAGGATAAAATCAAAGAGAGACAATACTGGCACTCTTTTATGATAATGAAGTTGTAACTTTTAAAACTCAATCTTTTGGTGAAACTACAAGGATTAATGTTATTTCATAAAGAATTTAAGTTTCAAGGTAAATGTACCAAAGCACAGTTAGGTAGACATGCATGTGAGCACAATAGAAGTATACATCAAATATAACATTGCAAGAGGGTATGAGTGAACCAAAAAGAGGAATATTGAAAAAGAGAAGACATCAGAAGCATTTGAAAATGGTTATTCCAAGTATAGGAGTAGCAATTAAGACTCATGAGCAGGAGCTCATGAATAATTTTTTCTCTTTGGGAGTCTTATGTAGGTGAATCTATACAATTAGTTCCATTATGTTGTTTTTGGTCTTTAGGAGGTCATAGAGGTCATAAATTATCAATAAAGATCCTTGTCTAGGCTTCCATTGTTCATTTTAGGTCATTTTATTGACCTTCTTTATTTCCCACCAACATGGGAATTAAAAAAAAAATGAATATGTTTCTCATAGTTTGGAGTGTTTTGGTATATTCAAAGGGTTTAGTCCTATGGTAAGGAGTTATTAAGGTATTATTACATGTTTTAATTTTTTTTCAATTATTATCTTAGTCTAAACTTGTCTCAAATCAATTTAAGGCATGTCCAACGTAGGGAAATGACAAATTAGGCCTAATTTTTTATAAGCCTTAAGTTGTTAAGAGGTTGTTGCTACATGAACTAAGAGGTAAATAATATTATAAATATAGAATAAAATTTATAGGACTCAAAACATAAATAAATGATCCAAGAAACACATGAAAAAGAGGTTAAAACTTAATTAGTAGAGAGGATGGTGTAATTCTATTATGTATGTAGAGGATTGTAAGTATATTTTAAAGATGCATGAATACAAAAAGGAGTTTTGGTGGAAATTCACTCATAAATTTTAAGGTATTAAAACATATTATGATTTTTCACTAATATTTTTCAAAGTTTTAAAGATGTTTTTGTTAGTTATAGAGGTCTAAATCTTTGTTTTAGTAATGTAATCTGAGTAAACTGAGGTGTTTTAATATATTTTATTGATTATGAGACTTAAAGAGTGATTAAAATAGTAAGGGGAATGTTTATAGATCATAAAAACTATAAATAACATTTTTAATTCATTAAATATTGATATTTCTCATTATTTATGGTCTCGGGTGGTCTATAGTCCTAAAACCCTATTTAGGGTTTCAATTGACAAAATCAACCATAAATTTCAAAAGAACCATCCAAATACATTTTAAATTTGTATATTTATGATAAATTATGTTATAGTTTATTCAAGTTGTTTCAATCCTTGAACCCTTCCATAGGTGAAGATATTCTTGTATGTGTCTACAAACTTGCAAATAGGCCTAAAACAAGGTTTTGAAGACAATTTTCCAATTTATTTTGAAAATTAAGTTGCAGAAGAGTAATGAACTATTTTATAGTATTTGTGGACATGTTAATGAGTTTATGGAACCATTTTAGTGATATTAGAATTATAAGGTTTAGAAATATTTTTAAAGTTTAAGTTTGTAAGTCTTGCTTTAGGCAATAAACCCAATATTACTATGTTTCTTGTAATAACCAAGCATAGTAAAAGGGAAAATCCTCTGTCAAAGACTAGAAAAGATTTAAATACACAGAATAATATCTAAAATTAATTGGATGTATAAAAATATAAGTTTTTACACTTAAAATAAGGTGAGAAGACCCATTAGATAAGTTCTATAGAGCCTAATTTCACTATCTATTTATAACAGTCAAGCATGTAGAAGATGGGAACTTATTTTTAGAGTGAGACTAAGCCAGGAAGGAAGAAAGGATCCTTGTGGATCATAGGTAATGAAGATAAATTAAAAATTACCTTTTTAAAGGATGATATCTCAATTTATTCAAGTCAAGACATAGGTGTGTAATATACTAAAGTACCCTCTTTATATCAGATCAACATCAAAGATAGTGAAGGTATTGTGTTACATCACTTGGTTTAGAGGTTAGATGACATCAATGAGATTATAAAGAAGACTTTTATGAAAGTTTTGAAGAATTATAATTTTATTTTAGTTTTAAATTATTGAGAAGGCTACTAAAAAATATTGGAAACAAATTTAGTGAAGACTCCTTGTGAATCTAGATACATTACTACCCATATGACATTTCTAGGTTGAAAAAAAATTAATAAAAATTATGATTTTTTTACTGCATTCATCCAAATGATATAAAATTTTAAACATGGAAATATAACCATATTTTATAGAAAACCAATACAATTTTAAACTTGATTCTTACCATAGTTCTACTGCAAGGTAATGAACCACTAGGATATATAGATACATTTTATGGCTTAATGATAGCTACAAAAACTATCACAAATTTGTCTCCACTCATACAATTGTGATAAATATTGGAATTTTTTTTTGGGATAAAGTTTATTTCACATCTCAAAATTTTGTAACCCAAATATTAATAAATATATCTTAAAGGCTATGAACTATATACAGACTAGACACGTTCAATTTCTGGCTAGACAATAGTTACAAAAACTATCATAACTTTTATGCCATTTATCGAATTAGTTTGAAGTATATAAAACACATTATAAACTATAGTTTGTATCACCACTAATTTTTTTAACTTAATTATTATTGAAACTATTTCTTAAGTCAAGAATCTTTTGCCAAGTGTTATGAAAAAATTAGGTGGTTCATCTCCACGGTGAATCCAAATGATTTGATTTTTTTTCAAAAGCTTTAAATGTTAAGATACATGATCCCACTATATTTCATCATCAAATTATTACCATATCATTACTGTAAGTAGTGTTACCTCATGCTAAGTGTAATGATCAATATGTTTCCATGGTAACTCTAAATGGTTTAAAACATGGTAAAAATGTTATAAGTGTCATATGCTATGACCTCAAAATATTTAATCATAAAATTCATAATGTGTTAAATAACAATTTACAATAAGTTATTCT
Organism: Torreya grandis; assembly: GCA_037957365.1. NCBI lineage: Eukaryota > Viridiplantae > Streptophyta > Pinopsida > Cupressales > Taxaceae > Torreya > Torreya grandis. The sequence goes on from JARHVA010003490.1 coordinate 1,244,683, forward strand.
AAATTAACAATCCCCATAGACTAACGTAAATATTCAAAATGTCTCTACACTTTTCATGATAAAGGAATACTTTTGTAGAATCATTCTAAGAGGTAAAAAATCTCACACAAACAAAGCCACAACCCAAAATCAAAGAAAACACACCACACTCTATTTTTGGTTAATTCAATATTGCACAAACCTTAGATGATCCTACATCTAACACCTAAGGATTATAAAAGGTGAGATTCTATTTGCTTAGATTGAATAAGTGATAAAATCACTCTTTTGACCATGAGGTATAATGGCCAAGGTGCTCCATTCCAACACACCAGTTACTTTATCTAATTATTTCACTTTTGAATTGCATTTCCAACTCCTTGTTGGTTATAATTTAGTCCTCCTCATCTCACCTCTAATTTTATTTTTATACTCTATTCACTTCTCTTGTTTTGGGGTTATACCCACCATAATATCCTTATTTTTTGGGATTAGACTCACCATAATATCCTTCCTTTGTGGGATTATACCCACCATATTTTTTCCTCCTCTACCAAAGGGTCATCATTTCTACTTTGCATCTTCATATGGGATAAAAACCACTTTCATTTGACCACATCCACCATAATGTTTGTTCTTACATCTTACTCTCCCTTGTGGGATTAAACACACCGTATATATCATCATAAATCCTTCTTGGCTTTGGTTACTCAATATCTAACATTTTTTTAGATTAATTTCTTCTATTTACAACACTCTTTCATGGTTTTTATCTCCTCTCTCATTCCCAATATCATTATCATATATTCAATATACATTTGGGCATCAAAATGATAACCCATAACCTCTAGTCCCACTTAAAGGATATTTTTTTCTTCCTCAAATCTATCTATCCACATTGATATGCCAAGTAACCTCTTCATCTCTATTGAAAAATCCTCTTATTTTCTATATGTTTTCACTAATATAAAAATTAGCTGCTCCTCACATTTTGTGAGCTCAATAAAGTCACTCTCTTCACCTTAAAAGGCCTCTTTTAATGCCCTCATTCTCTTCATCTATGTAAATACAAAATTATGCTCTTAAATATGTGCTTGGGTTGATATTAAACTCAGTTTCACCCTCTCATTGATCATCCATACACTATAAGCTTTATTCTCACCAATATTTAGCTTATCAAAGCCTTAATAATCATATTTCCTACTCCTTAGGATAACATTAAACTGTTCTTGTGATAAATATACTTCAAAATATTGTAAATTATATTTCACCTACAAATCCTCTTGACAAAAATATTATTACCATGATATACCAATCTCTTTTATCTCCATAATGACCTAAAGACAATCCTTCTTGGCTTTAACATCATCACCAACAAGCTCTTTAACCACTATTTCCATACTAAGATCTTGTTTGAATTCTCCAATCTACTTCTCATACAAATTATCATGTTAGAATACACCACACTTTGTTCTTTTATTTTCCATTTATGTACCTACACATTCAGGGAATCAAGATCTCCCACATCACTTCTTCCATATCTTCTTCACACTACAATAACATGTTGTCCAAGTATTCTCTATTGATCACATTATTATCATATATTTCTCTTTCATGATGGATTCCCAAAGGCCCATTTTCAAAAAATTAAATGGTTGTTCTCTTTGCATCATTATTCATGTTTTATTATCCTTTAAATGGTTGGTCTAAACACATAATCTACTTATGTGCATTAGTTTGCACTTCTTCCACCTCTATTGTTTCTTTCATGTAAACATGAAACTCTTTTGGGCTGATATCTTCATTCACCTTTGTTGTTTTATTTATACAAACTTTTAACTCATCATGGAAGAATTTTTAATTTAGCTGTATGGTTTCATTTATAGAAACATATAACTTTATTTGGTTGTCCTCAACCCTTGTACCTTATGAAATAGAAAAGATAAATGCATTATCTTCATTAACCAAGGATGGTTCTGATTTTTCCCACTCATGGGATACCATAAAATTCTTTCCATAGTAAAAAATGTCTCTCCTTATTCCTCTTCAACCACTATCACCTCCATATCCTCTTTTATGTGGATTTATTCCTTTTTAGACTATTCATATCTCTCATTCACCTTTTTGTTCTAAATATTAGAATTGGGATCTACATATATAAGCCTAATCTCTATTTTGTCTTCTAACACAACTTTTACTTTTGTATACATATGCACATCCATGTTACTTATCAAAGTATTATTTTCTTACTCACATGGAATATTCCCATCCTTATTGACTTTCATGACAAATTTATTCTCACCAACTCTCTCAAGCCTCTTCACACAAATCTTATTTAGCCAATTTAGATGCAATATTGGGTGTAAAAATAGCCCAACAACTTGGAAACTATTTATTCCCATTCACATACCTTATTTCCCCCCTTCCTTTGTGTCCTAAATTGGATATATTTCCAATGCATAGCTATACTTCTACATAATTTCTTACATGTAGTCTTTAACCTCATCAGGTCTACAAAATTTTCATCTTCAAAATAAATTTGTATCTATAATATCCATTTCATGAGCTATTCTAAAATTTCATTTCCATAAAAAAAAATATCAATCAAGAATGTACCTTTTTTCTCCACCACAACCTTGGCTAGTCTCTTTAGTTTGTTGGAATATTTTCCTTTGCTTACTTGGCATCTTTCCAATGCATCCAATATGATTAGTAGGGACATAAACCCCATCATTATCTCCTCAACATATTCAATCATAACTACAACATCTCCACTTTGTTTAGTCATCTTTATCATATCCAGTCTTTCGTAGAATTTCTTCAACATCTCTACCAAGTCTAAGGCCTCTAGTGATATTCTTCCTTTGTGTGATATATCTCACCCCAACCAATAGGATTATCTCTCAAAACCTATAACATAATAAAAAATAGAGCCTCTGAAACTCATTATCAACTTTTAGGACTTCTCTCACACCTACAACAACTTAAGCAAGCTTTTCTTTCACTACTTATAACATACTCAACATATTTATCTTTCACATCTTGCAAAAAAATCATATAGGAGTTTCACACACTCAATGCACAAATAAAACATCTAGATATAATACCACTTGGTGAAAACATAAAAGAGGGGAATCATTTAAGGTTTAGATTTATCTTTGTGTTTCTATGGCTAGACATTCACTCATGGTCACACATTAGCACATTAATCATATTTGAAACACTTAACATATTTTCATTGCATTAATATTAAATCATCATAGTGGAATAAATCAACACTATAAAACACATAAACACTTTCACAGATACCTCTATAGTATTATTTAATTCCATGAAAGAGTTTTGGACTCTCAAATAGTTCATCCTAAAATTATACAACTCTTTGTTCTTATAAACACCCTAATTTGGTCAAGCAACCAAAAGTACCATGTCCTTTATTGCTCTTTCACATAAGGGTCTTATTTATGGTTATAGTCCTTGTTCACATGGTTATCTTGAGTTTTTAAATCTTTCTTATGTCTTATTTTCCCTATTTTTGACACCCCTAGTAGTCACATGTCACCTTTTTCCACTCGAAGGGGCCCCTAGCCTATCATCCCTAAATTTTGATCTATTTTGTGCCTTAGGACATTAACTCTACTTTTAGGATAGTATCACCACATGGTGCTACTATCCACTTTTATCTTTAGTTTTTGATGGGCCCTTTCACTCATGTTTGAGTCTTAAGCCCTTCGTGACCCTTATCTTGTGTTTTTATATATTTTTCACTACTTATTAGTAAATGAATAAGGTATTACATTACAAATAAATATCATCCTATATAAAGATCCTCATAAGGCATTTTACATCTAGTACTTAGTATTTTGGTATCTATTTACATAAAATTAACTAATAATATAACTCAAATACTCTATGTACTACTCCACTTTCACACCTATACATTTGCATGCTTATTCAAATAAGAGCCTAGGCAAAATTCATTCTAGCATACTATGAAATTTGATGGTGCACATTACCTAAAGGAGAACTACATGCCATCTAAGACCCCTAACATTAGGGTTAATGTAGGCAATGACCAGGGTAATATGGGTTCTTATTCACATAATTTTAACATCCCAAAACCTATTTTTCACTTTTCTTTTTCATTTGATTAGTTCATTATTTCATGTGTGTAGGTATTCATTAGGGTTTCGGAAAATAATCAACCAAAAAAGTGACATAGACGAGCCTCTACATGACATAAAATCACCTGTAAGACCCTTAAGAACTCTTGAAACTTCCCTAAAAGTTACAAACAATCACTATAGGAAGGACCCTAGTGCCAGAATTGGACATTAGTGCCACATGGTGATAATAATCTAAAGGAGAGGCTACTATGCAGATCTAGATATTGAAAAATGGTCAACCAATAAAATATTATTTTGTGTCTGCTTAGTCATCTCCAATATTTAGATCCATGAGAAACTCTATATATATTTAGATAAGTACACTTTCTCTTTGAATTTACTATTTTTATTAGAAATTAACAATAGACCAACCCTTTAATCTAGCTTAAGATTTACATTGTAAAACTTTAAAAGGTTAAAACATTTGGTGAACCAATCTTACTTTGAATATTCATTCAAAACACTAATTTTTCTTAGGGTTTACGTTATCTAAATTTTACACATTAAATTAAGGTTACAAAAATCTAATTTTCTATTTTTAGGATTAACCTAGCTAATTTAATTAATCTCATACTAGGGTTTTATTTATTTAATTCAATTTAAATATTTACAACACAACCCTAAATTCAAACCTTAGATTCACATATTAGGTACCTATACACACACAACATTAGAAATTAGGGTTTCAAAAATAATCCTATTTTATATTATAATATTTGTTCAACAAATTCACACATTGCACACATACTTATGTTATATTATATTTTACCTCTTGTGTGTTTATTATTCCTTATTTACACTATCATGTTCATAATAATCCTCATAATAATAATAATAATAATAATAATAATAATAATAATAATAATAATCATCATCATCATAAATGAAATCATTATCATGTTCTAATCTATAATATTGAAAATTTGTCCATTCATTATTATAATCATGAGAAAAATTCAAGATTGCATCAAGTGGATGATGGGTAGAAGATTTTTTAGATGCCATTTTAAATTTTCCAAAGAAGATAGTGTAAATAAGGAATAATAAACACACAAGAGATAGAATATAATCTAACATAAGTATGTGTGCAATGTGTGAATTTGTTGAATAAATATTGTAATAGAAAATAGGATTATTTTTGAAACCCTAATTGCTAATTTCCACACACACACACACACACACACACACACACACACACACACACACACACACACACACACACACACACACACACACACACACACACACACACACACACACACACTATTATGTGCATAATTTCCATTCACTAGAGAATAAAACACCTTCTATTAAACCTAACAATATAAAATATACCAATGATTTCCACTCAACCCTCTTTATTACAATAAAAATCATTTCTTAAACAAACCAAAATGAGGGTGATAGCTCATTTCCCTCTAACTAGGTCCAAGCTATCACACCTCCAAAGGTTATTGAGAGCACACTGACCCTTTCTAAACAATAATTCCAATCTAATATAGCAATGGCTAAAATAAACAATAAAATTCAAGCATTAAATAACCCCTTAATAATGATAATATATCTTCAAAAGTGTTAATTTATTTAATGCATGCTATGGTTACTTTTCAAAAATAATTACATCATATCACCTTGGAGAATGAAGCATAAAATTCCTAGGTTGATGCCAATGTTATCCATAATAACCCTATGCCATGTAGAATTTCAACAGTGATGTTTCCACATAACTTAAGATATTGGTGGTACCTATATTTGATGGATAAAGAGATCCATATTTACATTTTCATTATTATGAGAAAGACATGGCTCATATTACAAATAAGTTAATTCTAATAAAAGTATTTCCAAAGTCACTAAAGGACAAAGCACTAAATTAGTTCCACCATACACTCCCTGTTGGATCTTTACATACATCTAAGGAGCTAGATGTAGTATTCCTTAGGCATTATATATAGAATAAAGGACCTCTAGCCACACATGAGTGATTACCTTACCTATACTAGGGTGAGAGAAATCCTACATCAAAATACATTCTATGATTTAAATCTTGTTTGCATTAGTTGATTTATCAACCACCAGATTTAGAAGTGTAATACATTTTTGTTATAGGTTTAATTTCTCTTCTTAAGGATATATTACTATATTAGAGATCTAAATAATTTATACATATATGAAACATAGTTATATCACTAGAGGCATAGTTGGGATTAGTAATTACAAAGTCAAAGGCAAATTTGGATATAAACCCCTCAAAACCTTAGTTGTCAAATTTGGTATAATAGCCTACTCCACTTCTAATTCAAAAACTAGTGGAATATAAACAACCAATAAAAATACCCAGTAAGGGAAAATAGTCACTCTACATAGCGTAATCTACAGTGAGTAGCACATAAGATATATGCAAAGGGGTTATATAGTTTTTAGATAAGTCTGGGCCTCATAACATCTTGTTTACACTACTAGATAAGGGATGATCACACTTCCTTCAACTAATCATCATACACCACACCATTTACACCAAGTACCACATAAGCATTATTGTCATTTTCACTAGATAAATGGACATTAAGATGACCATTGTTATGAAATCTTATCTTTCATCAATTGGTATGTTAGTAGAAGCATCATAAAGTTCACATAGGGGGCATTAGGCCCTCATTCACCATACTCTCCTAAATCACACTCCTCTACAATGGAGTTATCCTAGGATGTTCCTTTTAGGAAACCATTTATTACTGATTGTATGAGCCATATGACTTTTAAGGTAACTGTTTATCAGTAGTCCTGCATATCATAACCTTAGAAATGATGGCAACCCATTCATAGAGTTTAGAGTGCACCTCTAGTACATATGTTGATTAAGATATTTAAGAAAAATTATAGACCCAAAGGCATAGTTTCAATACAAACACCAATCAAAATCTTTAGAAACAATTACAAAGCTTAGAATGCACCTCTAGTATGCATACTAATCAAAATATTTGGGAATAATTATCAACCTAGAGGCACACTTTTAGTTTGAGAACTGATAAAAACATATGACAATAATTACATAGATCATAACCTTGCTTCATTTTTCACACCAATTAAAATATTTGCAAGAAATCATAAAAATCAAAGTAAAGTTTCAGACCATCAATCGATCAAGATTTTTACATACACAACTAACCACTAGCAGTGCATCGTAAGTAACTCCAATTTCATAGACTATATCTACAACAACATAACATGATTTATATGTTCATTGGTTCTCCATGCCATCTAGGTTCAGATAGGACATCTCACCATCACATACTATATGCACAGGCATCTTATAAGATATAAACAAAAAAACCATATACCAATACAATACAAAAACTTAAATCTCCTATACATATGCCTAAAACATTCATAAAACATTTATAAATTAATTAACATTACTCAAATTGAAACAAAATTTAAAACATTGACATTTCAAATAATCAAATACATTTAAATGCATAACAAATTATACAACATAACCATATCTAGATGCTAATACACAATGCCAAATTAAAACAATGACCATCTATATATATGTATGACTTAGAACATCATTTCAATACAAATATGATGCATCACTCAATGATGTAAACATGAATTTTGGGACCAACTCCTTCACTCTCACTATTAGACACATCAAAACTAAAATTAAAGGCCCCACTATCTCTTTGAGACCTCAATCTATGACTACACCTACTCTCTCTCTCCTGGTACATTCCAATCTCAACCCTATACTCGACATACTCTGACTAAAATTGTATGTAATCATTTACTATATGATTAATCACCCCACCTAGATTATTAGGAGAGGGCATGGTCAACCTCTACAACTCTACACATAACTCATCTCTATAAGTTGTTGCTCACCTAAATGCCATAGTCACTATTGATGGATGATCAAACAAATGAGAATGCACTCCAATTACATTAGTGGCTCACTCCACCAATCCATCATCCATGACATCATATGAAATATGCTATGTAAAATCATGCATCATTGACTCAATCATGACCTCATAATACTCATCATATCCTACACCTATAAGTGTCTATACAATTCATAAAAATCCTATTATATTAAAACACATGATCAACATTACATAAAACATATAAACTAACTATCTAACTTACCATCAATAGCCCTTAGGGGCTCTACCATATAGTACCTCTTCTATGATTATCCCATCTCTTGAGAATAGAGGTGCCCATCTGTGTTCACTCCACTAGGCTATATAGACCTCAATCAGTCATACATCATCCATATATGGTACCTTAATCTCCAAATATCACTCTATCACTGGCATAGGAGCTAGGTCAATAATCAATAGCCTCAACCTACTATCCGGACTCGTAGGATCTCAATAATTCCTCATCCACACTATAGGTGTTGGGAGCACATCATATATATCACAAAACTATCAGGTAACCCTCTCATACTAAAAATGCTTGTATACATTATCCCAATGATTATGTATCTAATAACTAACTCAAAATTTTCTCAATTATATGATATCTTCAGGCCAACCCTAAAAGACCTTATAGGGTCTATAGACAATATCCTCTACTCTCTAACTATCTAATAACTACTGATAATACATAGTGTTCTTCCTTAGTGCATGCCCTATCCTTGTCCATCTCTCTTCAAATACTTGTGGGTGATCTGATCCATCTCATGGATGTGCCACTAGCCTACTCACAACTATGTGCTTGTATGCCAATAATGTCAATGTATTAATACTCCCACCACTCATATCCTATGTAAAGCAATACAAGTCCTTGTATAAATCATCCCATATGGTATGACCCCAAGAATACATGGTATCATGATACTAAATGTCATACACTATCTCATGCATCCTATATGAGATAGATACACTAATCCCATCCACATCAATAAATGATAATAAAAACACAACTCTAAATGTACATAATCATAGAACATCATCCATCACAATCATGGTCAACAATATGTCACTCTAACTCCCTAAGTGATGAGTCTCTACCACCATAGAAGAGAAGCACCTAGATACCCACTATATAGCTTGAGGAATAATAGCCTCTTTTCATTCATCCCATTTCCTAGAGATCAATAACCATAGGCTTAGAGATAAATCTTTTAATGTGATAGTCATCTTGCTCATACGTAGCTATAAGGTACACGTGTATGCATTCCACCTCTCATATAGTGCAGTGATCATATGTTTATCCCAGGGTATGGACTCCAAGAAATCAATGTAGTGTAGGCATACTCTCTCGATCACCTATATATCAGTATCAAACATGGGAAAACCCCATATAGTCTCCATCATCTTACCTATACATAACCCCATCATATAGGCATTAACCTAAAAAATTATAACCAAATCTGACATCAATAAAATAACAATACAACCAAAAAACAAAAATAGGAATCATAAATCAGTCAATAATGTTGAGCAACATATCTAGGGCCTAATGGACACTATATCTATCCATAGGATAGTGGTGACGGATAGTATTACCATAATCTGGATAGTAGTGCTACGATCTAGACACTAGCACCCAAAATGGGACAATATTACCAGATTTCTCTAAACTAGCCTAAAAATAATATTTTCTAGTAAAATTAGTAAAATAAACAACATAAATGATAAAAAATAGTAAATTTTTGGGTCCCTTACTAAGTTTACCTCCTCTAAATTCTGAATATGTTCCTCGACCTCCTCATAACATGATAAACTAACATCTCATCTCCTTGGCATGTTTTTATCTCTCATACTCAAAATTATTTTCACTCAAATGATGCAAATGAGTTTCTGATGATTCAAAATGACCTATTCAAGTCATAATTTACCCAATGCCACCATATTAAGGTTACCCCTTTGCACCAATTTTGCTAATTAATACAACTCTCTTGCTATTCACATATCTCAAGAAATGTAGCTCTAATTTGTGAACTGTTCTTAAATGGGACTTGATAGCGATACAATCTATCTATTATTGGTAAAACAAATCCTATAATAATTTTTAAACCTACAAAATGACAAAAAAATAACATTATACTAACCATACAACATACCAAGTACCTATCCAACTACACACGACATTATCAACTCCAACATAATCAATACATTATTTAAACCTACTACAACATCACAATTACCAAGTAACACTAACATAATTGATCATTACCATTTTTGGTTACATATCCTCATCATAGTCTTGGATATCTCACTAAAATGGGGGGTAAATATGCATAGATTGATTTAGATATACATATTTACATTTAAAATTTTAAAAACATAGGTTTACACAGGCATCCAGAGTCATAGATAATTTAGATATATAGATATACGAGTCTACATAGGTTTAAAAAAGAATTAAAATTCATAACTTATTTAGATATATAGGCACCCAAGTTTACATAGGCATTCAAAGTCATAAATAATTTAGATAAATAGACATACAGGTCTACAGAAGTTTACATAGGCATTTAGATACATAGCTTATTTAGATATATAGACACATGGGTCTACACAAGTTTACATAGGCATTTAAATTCACAAATAATTTAGTTATATAGACATACATGTCTATACAAGTTTACATAGGCATTCATATGCATATCTTTTTTAGATATATAGACACATGGGTGTATACAATTTTACACATGCATTTAGAGTCAGTGATTTTTAGATATACAAAGGCACAAGTCTACATAGGTTTACATAGGCATTTAAAGTCAAGGATTTTCAGATATATAGGTGCAAAATTCTAAACAAGTTTACACATTTTTACACAAGTATTCATATGTACACTCTATGTAAATGTATAACTTTGACATAGGTATACTAGTTTATTCAGATATTTAAATACATAACTTTATCACTCAAATATCAAGATTAGGGGGAATGATATATAGGACATGTTTTTTATCTCCATTTTCAGATTTATCAATTTACACTAATATTATCACTAGTATCATCACCAGGGTTTCACTAGATTAGGTCACATAACCATCTGCAATGGTTGATCTATAGCATTACACTAGACCAAATTTACATTACTTAGATTTAGAGTGGGACAAAGTGAGCCTTATTTCTCCATACCTTCAATTTACATTACTTAGATTTAGAGTGGGTATAAGTGAGCCTTATTTCTCCACACCTTCAGTTTACATTACTCAAATTCAAAGTGGGGGCAAATGAGTCTTGTTTCTCCACACATTTAGTTTACACACTTAATTTTAGTATAGGGGCATTTACATCATATGATTGCTTTCACACATTACACTCTAGTTATCATCCACTTATATTACCAATAAGTGGACCAAATCTATATTATATTCACATAGGTAAGTATAGGCACACATTTGTATTTTATTTTACTCTAGTACTTCTATTTCATTGCATTACTAGAATAAAAGGGGGGAAAATGTAAACACCCTAATTTGGTCAAACAACCAAAATTATCATGTCTTTTGTTTCTATTTCACATAAGGGTCTTAGTGATAGTTATACTCCTTGTTCACATGGTCATATTGGGTCTTTTGATCTTTCTTATGTCTTATTTTCCCTATTTTTGACACCCTTAATAGTCATAGGTCACCATTTTCTAGTCCTAGGGGCCCCTATCCTGTCATTCCTAAATTTTGATCTATTTTAAGTCTTAGGAATTTAGCACCACTTTTAGGATAGTAGAGCTACATGATGCTACTTTCCACTTTTGGCTTCAATGTTTGGCAATCCCTTTCACTCATGCTTGAGTCTTAACCCCTATATGACCCTTATCTTATGTTTTTGTATCTTTTTCATGACTTGTCAGCTAATGAACAAGATATTATATTATAAAAAAATATTATCCTATATAAAGAGCCTCACAAGGCATTTTACAGCTAGCACTTACTATTTTGGCACTTATTTACATAAAATCAACCAATAGTACAACTCAAGTACTATGCACACTAATCAACTTTCAGACCTAGATATTTGCATGCTTAATCAAAGAAGGGCTTAGGAAAAATTAATTATAGCATACCATTCAAGTGTATGGTGCACATTACATAAAGGAGAACTACATGTGATCTGATACCCCTAGCATTGGGGTTAATATAGGTAGTGGCCAAGACAATAGGGGTTTTCCATTCAATTGTAATTATAACATTGCATAACCTAGTTTTTACTTTCTTTTTCCATTTAAATAGTTCATTATTTCATGTGTGCAAGTATTAATTAAGGTTTTGGAGAATAATAAACCAAAATAATAACATAGACAAGCCCTTGCATGATATAAAATCACCTATAGGACCATCAACAACTCCCACAACTTCCTTAAAAGTTACAAATAGTCACTATAGGAAGGACACTAGTGCTAGAATTAGACATTATCACCACATGGAACTATTATCCTAAAGAGGGTGCTACTTTTTGGAGATAGATATAAAAAATATTCAATATATGAAAGATTCTTCTATGTCTACTAGATGTCTCCAGTATTTAGATCTATGAGAAACTCTATGTATATCCAAAGAAATCCACCTTCTCTTTATATTTACTAATTTTGCAAAATTCCATAGAACCAATAAATTCCAATTTTATTATAGATTAATAATAGACCCATCCCTTTAATATATATTAGGATTTACATAGTAAAACCCTAAAAGGTTAAAATAATTATACTCTTGGAGAATTCTAATCCTTCCCAGCTCATTCCTTAAAAATACCTTTCTCTAAATCACACTTTCCTCTTGAAAACACAATATTTATGGGGTGTATATTAAAATTACATTACTTAAATATAATGTATAATATTTAAGTGACCTCTAATTTTCAAGATCAACACCTAACTATTAGTAACTATTAGGAGTCATTTCAGGTTGAATGTTAGTTATAACAACCATCATAGCTTCAACATATTTAATCCAATCAATATGAAATTTTAACCATAGATTTTAGAATAAATTTTACATCACCCCTAAGAATTTCACCATCTGAATCTTAAAATGCACCACCATAGGTTACTGCAAGTGAATAAAAACCTTACCAAGTGTCATAGACTACTCATATGACATTTACAAGTTGAACGATAATTACTGAGAATTATGAAATTTTGACTCAATTCATCACAATGATATGAAATTTTAAACATGTAAATATAACCATATTTTATGTAAAAATATTTAATTTTATCACTTAATTATTTCCATATATCTACCGCAAGGTAATGAGCCATCAATCTACATAAATGTATTTTTTGGCTAAGTGATAGTTACAAAAAATATCATAAATTTGTACCAACTTTCCAAATTATGATAAAAGTTTAAATTTTTTTTATAGGATACATTTTATTTCACCTATCCAAATTTTATAATCCAACTCTTAATAAATATATTCTAAAATTCAATGAATCGTCTATACACTAGAGATGTTCATTTTCTAGCTAGATAACAGTTATAAAAATTGCCATAACTTTGTTGCCACTTATCCTATTGAGATGAAAATTAGAAAAAAAACTTGTAGAATACATTTTCTATCACCAATAAAAATTTGGTAGTTGGTAGTTTAATTATTACCATAGATATTTTTTAAGGTTAAGAACCATATGCCGAGTGTTATGACAAAATCATGTGGTACACCTCTACAATGAATCCAAATCATCTAGAATTTTATGTAGATGTTTGAAATGTCAAGTTATATGATCACACCAAGATTCATCATCAAATTATTACTAAAATACTATTTCAAGTAGTAATTATCCTTCCAACTGCAATAATTAGTAGTTTTTAGGGTAACTGCAAATGTTCTAAACCTTGGTTCAAGTGTTATAAGTGTCATATGCTATGACCTCAAAAAATTTAATCATCCAATTCATGCCATAGTTGAATAACCATTTATTAAAAGTTTTTGTGACTTAACAATCCCCACAGACTAATAAAAATAGACAAAAGGTTTATATGCTTTTTATGAGAAATGAATTCTTTTGCAACATTATTATAAGAGGTAAACAAGCTAAAAAAAACAAGGTGATAAATAAAAAATAAAAGAAAACACACCATACTCTATTTTTGGTTGATATAAGATTGCATAAACCCTTGGATACTCCTGCATCAATACATGCTATTAGTAGAATAAGTTTTAACATCCTTGTCATGTGAAGATTCTCATGATTCTGAAGAGGTGTCGTAAAGAAAATAATACTAATCCTCATATGGTGATTTGTACCATAAGTCATGATATAAATGATGTTTTTTGATCATGATAGGCACTAGGTGTTAAAGTTAAAATCATTGAGAGGGTGGGGGGGGGGGGGTGAATCAGTGAGCCTAGATATTTCAATTTCAATTCCAATCCTTTCAAAACTATTAAATAATCAACATATATTAGCTTGATCAAGAAACATTAACAAGACATATCAATCATTCAATGTATAAACAAGATCAAACACATAACACATATTTCTTGTGGGAAACCCTCATGGGGAATAAAACCCACTCTCAATCCTACAACACATGAACTACTTGTCCTATAAGAGATTACAAACAAGAGACTGATCAAGTCCTTATGACTAGGATTTAGTGAAACATAAATTTCACAAGGAGCATCTACCCTTAAGATGATAAAGTCCTTCTAACAAACAAACTTGGCCAATTCCTTATAACCTAAGGCCTTTAGTGAAACACCTATTTCACAAAGAGAATCTACCCCTAAAGAAGATCAAGTCCTTCTAACCTCTTATGAGATAAACACCTCCACCTTTGAAATGATGTCTTCAAAACTTGATGATGGATCTCTAATTTTTATAACCCCTATAAAACACCCTCTCTATCTCATATAGGCCTCAAATATAGACATGCCACAATCTCTCTCCTTCTTCACTCAAACTACCCTCATATGCACATTTAGATCTCTTCACATATCCTCAAATTACAAGAGCATTATTTTGACATAAAAAATATGACCTATAGGTCATACACATAGTTAAAAAACTATTATACTCATCAACTCATCTAACAAGCACACTACCTATCCTTTCTTCTTCACTTCAATGCTCACTCTACACCAATAAGCCTTGCACAAGTCTATAAACCATTTCATTTAGTTTCAATATTTATAGATCCTTCATGATTATCAACATCTTAGTTAGCCATTAGGCATGCCTTAAACCTTAATTAATATATCATATGAAGACACAATTAAATACAAACTTCATATATTTTTCATTATATGGGTCACCCTTAAGTAGCTACACCTTTCAATTAGGCCCTTGTAGCTCTTATAGATCTCATGGAGACCTATTCACCCATTTATCACTTCCTTGAGAAAAAAAAACACAAGACCAATTTTAAATACATGGGTTCACTATTTATTTCCCCTTTGATATATTCAAATTATTCAATCATCTTTTCTCACCTTTACATATGCTCAATCTACTCACATAGTAGCCTTGTACACAAAAAAACCATGAATGAACACACAAACAACTTTATAGAAATTATTCATACATAAGATAGATTGATCACACATAAAAATACCACATAGATCATCATAATGAAGTTTAAAACACTCCCTAATAGCTAATTCATCATGATATATCTAAACAACATCAAAATAAGTTTGAATAATCTTCTCAGGTCACTTTTAGGACACAGTCAAACACACAATCAACTTTGGAACTTAATGTATTTGCTTGTACATACATTTAGATCATCTAACCAGGTTATTTGGATGTGACATGGAGTCCTATACAAATTTTATTTTTATTCCATTAATAATTTCATCTTGGATTAAAAGTTATAGGAAAAATATAGAGCACTGGTATTTCCTTTACAAATTCAAATATTCAAATTCAAATGGTCACAATTAAAAATCGATCATATTTATATCATCATGTGCTCTCAATAATTATATTAAACACACACCATCAATATTATTTTAATTATCTCTAACTTTACCTTTGATCTTTCATCATTAGATCTTCATATTACTATTTGACTTAATGCGCTCCATCAATCTCCTATACGTAACTCAATCTTTATTTGTGTTAAACATTAGACACTTTGAACTCATTTATCTCAATACACACCATTGATATATATTTGTAAAAAAACCTGATTTACATCAAATTTTAGAAGTATCTTGGTATTTACCTTTGCCTATCTTTAAAATTTGAACACTTGGCATCATCTTGTTTTTTCTTGACATCTTCGAACAAACACGCTCCATTGATCTCTTCAAAAGTTGTTCAATATTTAACTTGTTAAATAACTATCACTTTGACCTATTTGAATTAATACACACCATTATATCAATTTATATGAACACCCATGAACTATTGGATATTCATTTGGTCCTAATCTTTATCTCTTACAAAATTGACTATGAGAACCATTAAAATCTGCCTAAAAGGCCAACTTTGGACCTCAATAATTTTTGTTACACTTAGATGCATGATATAAAATTTAAAAAATAACAACTAGGAACAAAACTAAACAAAAACATATTATAAAATCATTCCTAAAATTCCACACATGTGAAATATGACTACATCAAAATGCCTTCTTAGCTTTTCTTGCCACATGCAAATTTGGCCAAGTATGGGAAAACACTGTCAAATTGCCTGGGAGCCCAACTTTGCACTTGCATATATTTTGTCATGCTTAGTTGCATGAATTTAGATTTAGGGATTAATAGATTATCTCATAGTGTAATTCATACATATATCAAGTTACTCTTGAAATTTTCATACATGCGAGATATGACATCACCAAACTACTTAATCAACTTTGTTTGAACATAGAAAACACTGTCAAAATGCCCAAGAGCCCAATTTTACACACACATATCTTTAGATTCACTTCATTTCATGACTTGAGAATTGGACCATAGAAAGTTAGTATTAATGTGATTACAACCATATGACCAACTCCTCCTGACTCATCTACATGTGGTAATTATGACATCATCAAACTACCTACTCAAAATTTATACCATTAGACACAAAATGTCTAGATTGAAACTATGGACTACTAGATGAATTAAACTTATGTATAATATCACTCAATGCATCCTGGACCTATGATAAGACCTCTTTCACAAGATCAATACTTCAAACTTATCTCTAAACATTTATAGATAATCAACCTTTGAAGATCAACCAAGCCTATGTCAAGAATGCTAGGATAAGCACATTGCACACTTTGTCATTATCACTTTAAAATATAAAGTAACTTCATACAATCACTTTTAAACTTATATGACATCACTGAAAACTCTCCAAAAATATCACCCTTTATCATTTATGTCAACACACAACATACAAATCACCTTCCTTCTCTTTCTTCAAGCACTCTCACAGTAGGAGCTTTCTTCCCCTTTGACATAATGACAAAGTCAGGACCAATTGATCCTAAGGACCTAAAAATACTACCAATAGGAGAATACTATCTTAGAAATATACTAAAAACTCCCCCTTACCTTGAGCCTATGTCTTCTTGCCTTGACAATTTCATCTTACTCCATGCCAACACTCTCTTCAACCAAGCACTAAAATCAATAAATAAATAACACATAAAAATACTAAAATCTGATGAAATTCACCAAGAAACATATGAGAGGGACCCCCCATAATATATATTATCAATTACACCTCCTAAGCATCTTCAGATCTCCACACACCATGAAGAACCACCATACAAGATTACTGGCCTTTTATCTCTAGCTACCTCAAGGACCATAAAAAAAACTTCATGCCACTCACTAAATAGGAAACATGATCTAATACAACCTAAGAAATATCCTTTAAATACTCATATCTTTCTCTTTTGGATAAACTAAACACAAACCACTCTTCTTCTCACTAGGCCTATCTAGACTACTTGTAGCCCTACTTGGAACTTACAGAGCCCATAATTTTTAGTAAATTTACCTTCAAGACCTAAAAATTCATATATGAATCATTCTCATATGCCCATTTAAGTACACAAATTTTTATCACCTACATCATCCTATATAACATACTTCCTTCACAAAGCAACTTGCTAATTAGGCCTCCATCTTGACAAAAACATGAATAATTTGAAAACCATAAACCTTTAAATCTCTATGAAACATGATTTGAAAACCCATTTGGCCCATTCAACCTATTAATAATCCTCAAAATTCAATTCACAAGGCAAACCACTTTTATAGTAGAGCCCAAAATCCTAGAATCTCAAAAACAAATAGGGTCAACAAACTTCTTTCTAGTCAACACCCACCTCTTAAACATATTGAACACCTATAGACAACATCAAACACTTTTGTACCAAGTTTTGAGATTTCAAACCTATTATAACCTTAACTTCTTATACCATGGCTTTTGACCTATAGTAAGATAGATAAACCTAGGAACACACATAAACTTCCAAAAGGCATAAACATGATCATCAAGACACA
The DNA here is from genome assembly GCA_037957365.1 of Torreya grandis. Taxonomy (NCBI): domain Eukaryota; kingdom Viridiplantae; phylum Streptophyta; class Pinopsida; order Cupressales; family Taxaceae; genus Torreya; species Torreya grandis. The sequence continues at coordinate 1,263,260 of JARHVA010003490.1, forward strand.
CAACCACTTGGAACACATCACAAAGAATTGCACAGGCCTTTATGATGACCAAAATCTTCTTGAAACACCATAAATATCATTAAGCCACCTAGAAATGCCCATTATGACCTTGTACTATAGCTCCTTCAGAAACCTCTGGAGCAAGCTCATGAAATTATTGTTCTCCCTTGACCAATGAACTTATAAGATCAACACAAGTTTTTTTTATAGATTGACATTATGATCTTGAGCACACAAACTTTGTTCTCTACAATAAATATGTCTCTTAAGAAGCATAGGCATAGACATCCTACTTCACAATGTCCTAGAATAATGTGAAACCATAAATTGCCCATAACTCCTCATATTCCTTCTCCTCCTTGGTCATCTAGTGCTTATATTTCTTCTTCTTCTTAGGCTTAAGATGAGAAACATGCTCATCCACTACAACATTCTTATTCTCTTATATTATTTTATTGATAATACATGGAGACAACATATATTAATGACATACCTTTTCATCTATAGAATCTTCTTTGCAGTTTAGAACCTTATCACTAGGTACTTATAATTGATGTTTTTTGAATGATACTTGCTTAACAAAAATATGTTCACTTGGATCCATAAACATCTTAGAACTAGCCTCAACCAACACCTTGGTCTTCTCCTTGAACTTGGTCTCTTTATTTATAACATAAATAGACAATGAGAGCCCTTGTCACTCTTCAACATCTATAGCATTCTCAACCATAGTAAATAGATTACTTAGACCTATAGTCTCATCATGACTCATACTAACCACTTTTGGATTTCATGAGTTGACTTGCCTTCTTCCTTGCACACTAGGAGCCTGATTAAACCTATTTTGACTTTTAGACCTTTATTTGTAGAATCTAGCAATGCAACCTCTATGTTCATAGTTGTAGCAAACCATTATTCTTAAATTGAACTCAATAGACCTTATTTTAGATGGATTTTTTTTTCAAAGTTTCCCACAACATGACAGTTGAAATAGTCAACATTTATCACACTTATTGACTGATGATTAACATTCTCTAGATCTATGCCTAAACTAATTACAAGTATAGTAGTAACCATTTAAATTTGCATACCTCATGGAATTTGGTTGTTTGATCTAATTTGTCTTCATTTTGCCAACACCTTCATTCCTTGTCTGATGATTTTTATTAAAAGTATGGTTATCCATGTTCACATTAGTCTTCATCTTATCTTGAGTTGCATTCAATGGTTCTTTTTTGTATCCAAGACTATTTATATCACATGCATGATTTTGATCACTCAGAATATTGTTTAGATCACTTGAGCTCTTTTCAAATCTTAGAAATGACTTCACCTTACTAGATGTCTTTAATAAATCAATTTTTAATTACTCATTTTCAATTAGATACCTTGCACATTCATCTTCTTTAAGATTCAAGCTTGTAGATAGGATTCCTAGTTGACAATTGAGATGCTTGACCATATATTCATGCTCCTTGGTATCTTCATTCATTATTTATTGAAACACATTGAATTTATCCTCATAGTCATTGAGTTGAGACTTAATTTTCTTGTGAATATTCTTCTCAATCTTCAATTCTTTAAGGGCACTCATCAATTCAGTCTCATAGTCCACCTCATCTTCATCATCATCTAAATCACTCCAAGTAGACTCCTTTTGATGTGAGTAACTTCCTTCCTCAACCATGAAGAGGGCTTCATCTTTAATAGGACCATCATCTTCATGATTATACTCTAAGTTGTTGACTTCACTCTCATCTGATGAGTTACAATCTTATTTTATGTAGAAAATCTTCTTGTCCTTGAAGTACTTCTTCTTGTTATCAAACCTTATGATTCCATTTTTGCATTTATCAGACCTAAATGATCTCTTTCCATCATTATGACCTTGATCATGCTATTCATCATCATTTATTTTATACTTATGAGGGTACTTATTAGCAAAATGTCCTACCTTTCCATAATTGAAGCATTTAAGGGGTAGTTTACCTTTATACTTTCCTAAAACTATTTTTAATTTCCTTGAAATTAAAGTAATTATTTCATCCTCATCTATATCAAAAATGTCATACTCTTTGAGATTCTTACCTTGGAACTTCTTCTTTGGCTTCATTTTAATCTTGAAAGCTGCTTCCTTCTTTGGTGGTATATCATCATTTGATCTCATCTCATAGGCAGTAAGGGTGCCATGCAATTGATCCATATTCAACTAAGTAAGATCATGACTTTATTCTATAGAAGATAATTTTGGATCAAACTTGAGGGATATAGACCATAATAATTTTTAAACTACAATAGCCTCTTCAAGGTTCTGTCTAATACCTATGATGATGTTCACAATCTCATCAACTCTCTGTAGAAAGGATGCCACATAATCTTCTTCCTTAATATTGAGAATTTAAAATTTCCTTATATGAGTCTAAAACTTAGCAAGATTGACCTTTGAATCTCCTTCATAAATCATTTGCATTTTGTCTGAAATTTCTTTAGAAAATTTACAATGGATTACCTTGGTGAACTTAGTCTCTATAAGACCACAAGTGATGGTATTAATTGCCTTAGAATTATTCTCAAATAGCTTCTTATCTGTAGCACTAGATGGAGTAGTAGGAGCAAAGTGACCATCCATGACGTATTTCCATACATTAAACCCTAGGGACATAATGTAAGTCCTCATCCTTCCACTCTAAAAAGCATAACTGGATCCATTGAACATCGGTGTTTGATTGGTAGAGAAAATTCCTTATATTTGATGACTACCCATATTGTACTTTGGATCACCTTCAAGATATCAATCCTTTAACAAAGGAATCAATATGATACCAAGTATTAGAGGTACAATCACTGAGATGAGGGGTGAATTAGTGAGCCTAGATATTTCAATTTCAATTCTAATGCTTTCAAACTATTAAATAATAATCATATATCAACTTGATCAAGTAACATTAAAAAGAGAGATCAATCATTAAATTTATACACAAGATCAAACACACAACACATAATTCCTATGGGAAACCTTCATAGGGAATAAAACCCACTCTCAAGCCTAAAACACATGGACTACTTTTCCTATAAGAGATTACAAACAAGAGACTGATCAAGTCCTTCTGACCAAGATTTAGTGAAACATCAATTTCATAAGGAACATCTACCCCTAATATGATCAAGTCCTTCTAACCACATTTTTTTCAATTCATTTTGACCAACAACCTTGGTCAAGTCCTTCTGACCTAAGGCCTTTAATGAAACACCTATTTCAGAAGGAACATATGCCCCTAAGGAAGATCAAGTCCTTCTAACCTTCTATGAGATGAACACCTCCAATTTTGAATTGATTTTTTCAACACATGATGATGGATATATAATTTTTATAAACCTTATAAAACACCCTCTCTATCTCATATATGCCTCTCACATAGTCATGCTACAATCTCTCTCCTTCTTCACTCAACTTACCCTCATATGCACACTCAAACCTCTTCACATATCCTTAAACTATAAGAGCACTATTCTAACATTAGAAATATGACCTATAGGTCATACATAATTCAAAAAACTATTATACTCATCAAATTATCTAATAGACACACTACCTATCCTCTCTTCTTCACTTCAACTCTCACTCTACACCAATAAACCTTACACAAGTCTAAAAACCATCTCATTTGGTTTCACTATTTATAGAGCCTTCATGATTATCAAAATCTTGGTCAACCATTAAATGTTATTTAAACCTTAAGTCATATATCATATGAAGACACAACTCAATACATTATTCATAGGCCAATCATTGCATCTATGGGTCACCCTTAAGTAGCTACACCTTTCAATTAGGCCCTTGTAGCTCTTATTGGTCTCATGGAGACCTATTCACCGATTTAACACTTCATCAAGAAAAAAAAGAACATAGGACCAATTTAAAATACAAGGGTCCACTCCTTATGTCCCCTTCGACAACCTCAAATGATTATAGTCATCTCTACTCACCTCTATGTATGATCAATATACTCAAATAGTAGCCTTGTACACATGAACACCATGAACAAACACATAGAAAACTTATTATCAATTATTCATACTCAATATAGATTGATCACATATAAAAATACCACATAGATTATCCTCATGAAGTATACAACACTCCCCAATATCTAATTCATCACGAGATATTGAAACAACATCAAAATAAGCTCAAACAATCTTCTCGGGTTACTTGTAGGACACAATCAAGCACATAGTTAACTTTGGAGCTTAATATCTTTTTTGTACATATAATCAGATCTTATAACTAGGTTATTTGGATGTGTTATTGAGTATTCTAAAAAATATATTTTTAATCCATTAATAAATTCATCTTGGATCAAAATTTATGGGCAAAATACAAATCAATATTTTTTCCTTTGTAAATTCGAATATTAAAATTCAAACGGTCATAGTTAAACATCGATCATATTGATATCATCTCATGTATCATTAATTAGATTAAACATGAGCCATAGATATTAATTTAAGTATCTCAAACTTTACCTTTGATCACTCAATTTTGAATCATCATATTGATTATCTGACTTAATGTACTGTGTTGATCTCTTGTACGTAGCTTGATCTTTATCTGTGTTAAACATTGGACAATTTAAACTCATCTTGCTTAATACAAACCATTGATATATATTTGTATGAAAATATGATCACCATTTAATATTATAAGTATCTTAGTCTTTACCTCTTCCTATTGTTAAACTTCAAACACTTGGCATCATCTCGCTTCTTCCTAACATCTAGAATAAACATACTCCATCGTTCTCTTCGAAAGTTGATCGGTATTTAACCTATTAACCAACTATCACTTTGAACTATTTTAATTGATACACACTATTATATAAATATATATGATCACTTATAAAACATTGGATATTCATTTGGTCCTGATCTTTATCTCTTACAAAATTGACTAAGTATGGAAACCATTGCAATCTGCCTGGAAAGCCAACTTTGGACCTCAATATATTTTATTGTGTTTAGATGAATTGTTTTAAATTTAATGCATAACAACTAGGAAAAAAAATGAACAAACCCATATGATAAAATCTTTATGAAAATACCACATGTGAAAAATATAACTAAATCAAAATGTCTACTTAGCTTTTCTTGCCACATGCAAATTTGTCTAAATATGGGAAAACACTATCAAACTACCAAGGAACACAACTTTGCACTTGAATATATTTTGTCATGCTTAATCACATGACCTAAAATTTCATGCATAATATCCTCTCTCATAGGGTAATTCATACATATATCAATATTCTTCTGAAACTTTCATACATGTGATAAATAACACCACCAAACTGCTTACTCGGCTCCGTTTGAACATAGAAAACACTATCAAAATACTTGAGAGCCCAAATTTTCACAGACATATATTTGGATTCACTTCATCACATGACTTTATAATTGTACCATAGAAACTTGGGACTAATATGATTACAACCATATGAACAACTCCCCTTGAGTCATCCACACATGGAAATTATGATGTCATCAAATTGCCTACTTAGATTTTCTACCACTGGACCCAAAATGTCTGGATGAAAACTATGGACTACCAAATGAATTACAATTATTCACATAAGAATTCAATGAATATTTAACCTATGATAGGACCTATTTCTCAAGTTCAATACTTTAGACTCATCCTTAAACATCTCTAGACCGTCAACGTCTGAATATCAATGAAGCCTTCTTCAAGCATATTAAGATAACACTTTATCATTGTCACTTTAGACTATCAAGGCACTTCATCCACTCACTTGGACACTTATATGACATCATTGACAAATCTCTAACACTAGGATGCCTTATTCATGAAAACCAAGTTTTTTTCTTGATAATTCATATTTTGACACATGCAATTTATTATAAAGTATTATGCATCTTGTAAAAAATAAGAAAAGACTTATTCTATTAACCAATAATCATCTAATTTTTCAAGTTTTTTTTTGAATATAAACACAATTTAGAAAATGACATTGGTCCAAATTGATAATCAATCAACTTATCCTCCTTCATATTAGGGGACCCATAGATATAGGGTGATAAGGGGAGATTATAAATGTTGAACAATTGGTATTCATACTCTCTACACCCATTCTAAATGGATTTTATGGAGTGGATGTGCATGGATTGGAATACATGAAAGGAAAGTCATTTCAATGGATATATTTAATGGACTCTGGATCAACATAAGGGCATTGTGTTGTGGAAATATAAACTATGATCAAGTCCTTCTATCACTTGGAAAATGTGGTTGAATTATGGATCATCGATAATGGTGACTTTCATTCATGAGTGGTGTAATTTAAAATATTGGTGGGGAGTGGAGGGTACAACCTGTATCTCAATTATCTAAGGATATATCAAGAGGATGTTATAAGGTAAGTTAAAATCAACTGCATGGATGAGTGTTTGATATATAATGGGTCCCACCATGATGGGAAGGTAAATAGTGCCTAATGATTATCTCTCATTATCATCATAATCCTTGATTATAATAAGTTATGGCCCAAGTTTTGATTCATAATACCCTAATTTATTTGTTAAATTGATGTTACAGAGATTCACATTTGATATTTCATCTACAAGTACCTATGGGATCTTGTGATTGGCAACGGACACCTTGATAAAAAGAAGGTAATTGTGATTAGGTAAAATTGGTGACATATTATGGGAATTAAAAGTGATTTTTTGTGAGGATTATAGGTGACCAATAAGGGCTTGGGATTGGATTACATCAATGCCTATATGGATTTTTTAATTTTTTGACTATGATCATTCTTTGAGAAGAAATTGATTACCCCTTTACCAATGAGGGCATGTTCAATTTGAAATCTCTTTTTAACCATCTCATCATATGTACTAGTAAAATGTAATTGTAGATGATAGGTGAATTATGGATTGAGATTATTGATGAAGATATTTGATAATTATTTCTTGGGGATTGACCAAGGGAACAAACTTGTGAGGCTTCACCATTGTTGAATAAATGATGAAAATAGTTCTCTATTTATTTTCTTTATGTTGTATACATCTAACATAGTGATGTCATGCTTGACATTATATGATAAATTCTTGACTAAATTATAAGGTAATTCCCTAAGTGATGTGATGGATCCTTTAGGTAAATGTATGAACCATTCTAAAATGGTCCATCAAGAATTTTAGGGAATAATTGAAGCATGCAGGCATCACTATAATTAGCTTCATGGCATGACATAAATAATTCCTTGGTATCTTCCCTTATATCCCCCTTTCCTTTATACTTGTCAAACCTATGAGGTTTTAAGCGAGGAGGGAAAAGATCATGAAGGATGTCCATATCAAGAGGGTAGAAAAAGAATTATTTGACCTTATATTTCTTAGCATGTACTCCTGTATCCATATTTTTTAGAGCCTCCTTAATAGATTTACACTCATGGGAGAATGTAAGATTTGACAAGGGATTGGATGTGGATGATGGTTTATGTTTAGGCTTTTATTGGTCTTGGTAGGCATGTGATAAGTTATTTTTGATAGGATGCCTAGGTGAGTGATTCTTATGCAATTTGGAATCTATTTGAGAGGTGAGGGAGTTAATTTTATGGGTGATTTGATTTAAATGGTCCAAAATGGCTCATTTTTAGTCTTTCTTAGCTTCATCCTCCAAAATGGATTTCCCTTTATTATCCTTGACTCAATTAGAATTGATAGTCTTGGATGGTGGTTGTTCATCATTCATTTCTTGTTCATGATTGAATTCTTGGTTATCAACTTATTATTCAAAAGGATTGTGGTTATGAGAGGTATCATAATGTGTAATACTTTGGACAAGGTTTTTTAAGTGGTTTAGGTGTTAACCTTATCCCTATCTTAATAAGGTGTACTAATAGTGATTCTTGATTATCATAAATATACTATTTGATTTGGGCTTTGTTCTCATCATTATTCAACAAATAATTTTAGATGTATTCATCACCTCTTGGGGTATGTATGTCACTAAGGTTTTCTTCCTGATCTAAAGGTTTCTTAACCAAATTCTAAAGGATGTCATTAGTCTAGTTTGATGTTTATCCAATAATTAATTTTTGTGCATGAGTGAGAGGTGCCATGTGGATGGATGTGTTAGATAGGTGGATGATAAATTAATCTTACCTTTAGGTTGATTTATTTATTGTGAAATATGACTAGGATTTAGACTGGGTATACCTTTGACCAAAGAGGTATATAATATTTGATCTGGTATGATTGATTGAGATAACAATAGGGTATAATGCCATAAGTTTGATTAGGTTTATAAAAGTTTACAATGTCTTTAATTAATGACGGTTGATCATTTAAAACTAGTATAATGATGGGTACTAGCAAGATAATGATGGTTTCTAAGTTTAAACCATAATAATGACAAGATGATGATGGGTGATAGGTTCAAACTAGAAAAATGACAAGATGATAATGGTTATTATGTTCAAATAAATAAATTGATGAGATAATGATGGGTGATAAGTTCAAACCAATCGAGTGACAATATGATAATATTTAACCAAGAGAGGGTATCCATACTAGTAAATTTTGATAAGGACTAGCTCAAGGTAATGGCTTAGACAAATTTTCTCAAGGTAGATAAGGTTTCTAGTGACAAGATATGTTTGAATAATGTTACAAGGGTGACTAGAATTGAGATGGGTTTAGACTATGTTACTAGGGATGAAAAAGTATTAGGTGGGTTAGACTAAATGTCTTGATGTTTAGGTAAGTTTAGACACGATCAAGATGAGAAGATGATTAAGGAAAGCTTAGGGATGATGATGGGTAATGAAATTATAAAATAGGATAAGATCATGATTATCTTAAAAATATTTGGACAAGGAATTATTTTTAACCTAGGGTTAAGTTTTGAATAGGTAAATGGTTTATGTGTAGGTATTTAAGGTTTACAAATAGTACTAACATCAACAACACAGAAAAAAGAGAAAGAAACCCATAATACTATACTAGAGACTAACACGAGAGTTAAAATCAATACACATCCCACTAAATGAATCATGATGAGAGGTGAATAGATCAATCTCCCAACCCTCTCTCAACATCCATACATGGTAAGTGATCTCTAGGGATGTTCTTTCCCCTACCCTAAATGCTTATTATAACTAAAAGGTCTTATTCTAGGTTAAATAGGCTTTCTAAGGGAGTCCCCTAAACACCTTGTTGTCAAGGATTTTTTTAGTCTAAAATATTTGTTAATTCATAAATATTCCATTTTTGAAGTCAACATTTGAAAAATTTATGGGGTAGCCAACAATGCAGGATCACCTAAATTTTAGGGTAGAATTTAAATTTAAGGGATGGATCACCTACTTTTTAAAATAAATTTACTCTTATAAATGTATGTCATTGGTACCAAGAAAGATAATCCAAGGGAATTTTCCACTCTATATAATATATTCAAATTTATACCCTAATGGTATTCGCTCCTTGAGTATATCAAACTATCTCAAGCACTGATATATGTTATCAAGATTTTGAAACTAGTAGTTGGGTGACAATAACCAGGTGTTAAATGATAATAAAAAGGTTTCAAAAAAAAACTTGGTGTTGGGTGACAACAAATAGGTGCTAGACAATAATGATGAAGTGTCAGATGACAATGACAAAGTGTCAAATAATAGAAACCAAAGTAGGTGATTAGAAAATGAGGTGCATGGATGCCTCATATAGGTGACTAGAGGGTGATAGATGAAGCATTTGGCCATTTGTATCATGAAGAGGGCCACTTGATTTGGCTATCCCCCTCTAATTACCTATATAAGGCATCCACACACCTCATTTTATAATTGCCTGATTTAGTTTCTGTCATTTGATACCTCTTTCTATCATCCCCCTAAGACTACAAAAATGTGTGGTGATCAAATACATGTCATGTTGACCCATAAAAAATAAAAATGGGGATATTTTTTGACTATCTATAATCCCCAAAAATTGCCTTATGGGTGCAATGGGATAATATACACAGTCTTATCCGTGGGGGACAAATAAGGAGTAAAAATTAAACTATATTAATTTTTAATTTGAACACACAAATAATTTTAATTAAACCCAATATTAAATATGGTAAAAATATCAAAAATAATTTCAAATGGTAATTTATTGGATAAACACCTACAAGACAAGTGGTTAATAGTTTGATCTTAGTTTTTTCATGGGTAATCCTTGAAAAATGGTCATTAATATTTTGACTTACATTATTTGACAAATGAACCAATATAAAATGAAATTATTAGTTTTGTTATTTGGTCCTTGGTCCTTGAAAAATGATTCTACAAATAAAAAATTTAATATCTCTAACTTCTACTTGTGTTTATATAAGTTAAAGAAAGAAAAAATGCCCCCCAAAACAGACAATTTTGGCAATTTTTTTCCTACTCTTGTTACTAATATGTTTTTCTTGTTTTTAAAATATTTTCTTTATGTTGAATCATATTTAATCTTATTTCATAAATTCCACACACACACACACACACACACACACACACACACACACACACACACACACACACACACACACACACACACACACACACACACACACACACACACACACACACACACACACACACACACACACCCCGACCCACCGACCCACACACACACACATTAAAACTATGATAAATCTATATCTATCATATAAATATATAAGTCTATACTATTAGGTGAAAACTATACTTAGATGATCATTCAGATTTATTAAACATGTAGGTTTATAAAGAAGACATTAGTTATAGAAATAAAACTTTACTTAATTGAATAAAAAACACATGTACAAATCTCCACATTCTACAAAAGTATTTGATTAGAAACCCCAATAGGGGAAGGGGACTACTAGTTGGGACCCACAACTTTGGGATCCCATATATTCCATATTATAGCACCTCATGCCTTAAAATTTTGGATTTATATAGTTTAATGTTTTTTGGTTTAAAAACATGGTATGGGAGAAACAATCACATTCTAAGAATTCATATGAAAAATTCTTCGACAACATATCAATTTTACACATTCTGGAGGTCCAACTAATTATTGGGACATAAGGGACCACTAGTTGGGATCAAAATCACTAAAAAATATTTTTTAACAAACTTATTATTTTATTATTGGATTATAATGTTGACACGTAAGCCATTTATTAAAATATTTACCGGTCATTAACATGAAACAATGTTCCATGTTATAATATGCATGTCTCATTACTATGAAATGATGTACCATGTTAATTGATAAGTGGTTCATTAATGTAGAAGTTATTGCCATTTTCCAAACAATCCAATGAAATTTTATCCATTGATGTGGAATGTTAATGCCACCCTACCCACTACTTACCACATTCTCTCCTTGCCTTTTTGCATACCTCCTTCTCCAAAATGGATTGAACTTTCCCAAAATTTATCAACCATGCCACATTATGCAAAGGAATTTTAGTTGGTAGAATGTAGGGATGAAAGCATTCACATAGGTGTGTTTCCTTTAACCAAACCCATAATAGTGTTTTGTTTATTTTTAATTCACTATTATTGTTATTGTTCCTTATTTGTTCATGTTTTTTGATGCACACTTTATCTATTCATATTTTTTGTTACATGATTTATATGTTTCTTGATTTTTTTGGGTCGTCATCACTTGATGGTTTTTTTTGGTGTGCTTTCACATCTGAGTAAACATTTACTAGCTAGTATGTTAATGAATTGACATAGCTATTATTCACATGTTTTCTATTCAATCTACTCTATTATTTATATATGAGATACATTTATATTGAGTTGAAATAATGATGGAAGTTGTGTGGGTCATTACTATGAAAGATACTTCCATTCTACACATGGATTTATGGTATTTTATCCATTACTATGGCAAGATAATGCCACCTTATGCACCATGAACAAACATTCCTAGTTATTTATATTTTTTACATGGTTCTTATGGCTATTTTGCCTTTTATGTTCCTATTTTCTATTATGTGCCTTATACATTCTTGTATTTCTTGGGATGATTTATTTGTTCATATTTTTTTTTGCACTTCATATTTTAGTAAACATATATTGGTATGTTAACAAAGCAATGGAATGTTATACCAAAAAATGTCTGTCCCTACCTTTTTTATGGACCTCCTCCCCTCAAATGGCCATGGAAGCTACCAAAATTTCTTGACCATGCAAAATTTCATAGAGTAATTTTAGTTGGCATAATAGAGGGAAGAAAAATATATTTATTGTGCCTTTTATGTTTATGGTTTTTAGTCAAAAAAAGGTTTAATGTCACAATGTTGCCTATTAATAAACCCATAGTTATTTTATTTTTCTTTTTTTGTGCCTATTATTATTGTGCATTTAATGACCTTTTTGGAATATTATTATTGGAGGGATGAAACATTAGCCAATTCTAAACCCATATCATCCACATGTTTTCACTCACATTTTATTCCAAATTTGTCAATATTTTAATAGAATCCTTAGATTTTTTTGTTGTGTTTTATTTTTTCATGTTTTATTTTTTTTATTCATTCACATCTAAGTAAATGTTTATTTATATGTTAATATACTATCATAGCTATTGTCCATATGTTTTATAGTCACTCTGTTGTGTTATTTATTCAATTTGAACTCATGATGGAAAACATGCAAATCATTAATATGGATGCCATTGCCATTTTACACATGGTTAGATGGTATTTTATTCATTACTATGGCAAGTTGGAGTGATTATACCTAGATTTTTAGATGACATAGTGGAGGGATGAAAACATTTACGTAGATGTGCTACCTGTAACTAAACCCATAATAGTGTTTTATTTTGTTTTCACATGGCTATTATTGTTATTGTGCCATCAATAAATGTATCTCCATACCCTTTTTCCTACCTTTTCCCCCAAATTGATAGCTAATTTTGTTTTATATGGGAATGTGAGTTATGGTTAACTTTTCCAATATTGCATGGCTCCTCCCCTAAATAACCATGGAACCTACTAAAAAGCTATTTTTTTTCATGGCTTCACTTCTGATTAAAATTTTAGTGTTATGTTAATGTAGTGATGAAATGTTACACTTGTATGTTTCCTATAACAAAACCCACTAATATGTTTTTTTCCTTTTCACCTGCCTGTTATTGAAATTTTGCATTCTAAGCACATATAATTCTTATTCAATGTCAAGGTATTCATTCACATGGCAGTAAATTATATTTTATTTTATCAACTAATTTAGTTATTTGAATCATATGGCCATGTTGTAAGACTCTTCTATAATTATTATGAAATTAAGTTCCATGTTTGAGGGATGAAACATTACACATAATTGAACCCACATCATTGTCCTATTTTCATTCCATCTGACTCCAAATTTACTATTATTTTAGTGTAAGGCTAGGAACTTTTTGAATTCATGTCGTAGTGTGGCTCATATCTATGTGAATTTAATATAAATCAAGTTGTCATGTGATTTGTATTAATTTATGTCCCCCTACATAACATGGCTTGGAAGACACACCATTTACTAATTCATTCACACAATAGTAAAAGTTATTGTCTTTGTATTAAAATTAAGGCTCTCATTCACATATTAGGGAATGTAATTATTTTTATATCACTAGATTATAATGTTGACAAGTAAGACACAAATTGAAATATATATGGGTCATTAATATAAAATTAAGGGCCATGTTGAAACACAAGTTTATCGGAAACACTAAATATTTACTAGTATGTGGATTAAAGCCATGAATGTTTCCATTTGCATACTAGTAAATGTTATAGGAATTATATCAAAAAATAATAATTTCATTAACATATTGGTAAATGTCAACTGAGATGTATAAAAAAATCCTTGTGTGAAATCATGTTAATGTGTTTTTTGTATGTTATAAAATTACTGAACATTTATTGTTATGTGGATAAAAACTATGAAAGTTAATTATATGTTACTATGAATTATTTTTGTTGTGTTGTTCATTAACATGTTCAAAATTACAAATATTGTTTACCTTAAGTGTTATTCATATGTTTTTTTATATGTTGTTATGACATGTTGTCTATAGTTTGCCCATTATATTATCAATATTACTAATAAATTTTCCATTCTAATGATAATTACTATATTTATGCATTCTTATTTTTTATAGATATTATATTGCTATGGAGGGTGAATGTTTCATGGAATACTCAATTTGGGATTTTTTTACATACATTATGTTTCTTGACACTAGTAATGTTTGTGGATTTTTATTTTTTCCCCATTATGTTTCTTAACATGGTATATGTTTGTGAATTTTGGAATGCTCATATAGTTTATTTTTCTAAACTTTGAAAAACTTGCAATACACAACTCTATATTGATTTTATTATTTATATGTATTGTCAATGTTTATTTTTTGTGGGTAATGATGATAGATCTCAAAGTTAAGAGTAGAAAACAACAATGGGGTGTTCACTTCCAAGTGAAAGTTTTTTAACTTTCACTAAGATAATGATCCATTTTTAGGCTAATGGCAAATATAAAAATAAAATTATTTACATTCCATAATGAATTTGAATAGATTTACTTTCATTACATATATTGAATTAGTAAATTACATATCAAACTAAAAACATTTGATTTTGTTTACTATTTTATGATGTTCTCTTTCTATTTAGTCTCCATCCATCATCCATTTTCATTACATTTATTATGTAGACAAAATTAAAAAATCTTGGTTGAAACTAAATGTTGCATCTGCATCAAATTGAGCCATTTATTGAATTTGCATTTGTATTTTTTATTACACCTATAATACCTTAATAATTTTTATTGGTTACTCTTCTTTGTTAATGTCTTCATCAATAACTTCAAGGATTTTGACTCCTTTATTCCTCATTCTTGCATACAAGGTTGTAAAAATGATACAAGCCCTTAATTCCCACACCATTCCCGAATTCCCTATCCCTTATATCACACTCTTTATTTTGATCATTTTATTTGCCTTTTATATATATTTTAATACACATTTTTTTGGATTTTGAATCCCTTTATGATTTGTTGATGACTCCTTTTGATTTAGGCTAAGATTTGGTGCTCTCTCTCTCAATAATTCTACTTGACTATCTTTTATAATTATAGTGGATTGTCCCTCGTCATCAATGATTTTAGTGAATTTCACTTCTATTGTCCTTATTATTCCATGTGTCCATCTTATTATTTACATTCCTCATTTTTAACTATAATAGTGAACAAATTATATGAGTAATTGATAAAATAATGGAAAGCATATCAAAATGAGGTAAGTGAAAAAATAATTATAATGTTAAATATGTGAATGAATAAGATAACAACATAAGATCACAAGCACGTATGTCAATAGAATGGAAAAATTTACAACAAAATTAAAAATATAATGGGGGCAAAAAAAAATAACATACATAAATGAAAATGACATGATTTCAAAAAAGGATGTTGTTTGACACATATGAGTCTACAGTTACTGGTATGTTAAATAAATTCTTATTTTTGATAGAATGACTGTAACATTTACTGGTATGTGAATGGAAACATTCATGGATTCCATCCACATTATATTAAAGATTAAGTATTGTTGATACATCTATATTTGAACATGACCATTTGTTTTATATTAATGAGTCATATATATTTTGATTTGTGCCTTACTTTTCAACATTATAAGCCAATAATAAAATATAAATTCTTTTCTGGGATTGTAGAACATACTAGTGAGAACAATTTTTTTCACTACAAGGAGCATTAAAAGTCACCCTATAATAAATGAGTTTTTAAATAATATCCATTATTATAGGGTGACTTTGAATGGTCTTGGTAGTGAATGAGAAACTCTAGGGTTTCCATCTATTTTGGGGGAGGAACATGAAAAGGCAGGGAAAGACATTTATTGGTGTAACGTTCCATCACTCCATTAACATACCAATAAATATTTACTTAGATATGAAGGCACACAAAAAAATATGAAGACATAAATCACCCCAAAAAATATGAATGTTTGTGGTGCACAATGTGGTATTAACTTACCATAGTAATGAAAAGTCCCGTCTAATCATGTGGAAAGATGGTATTGGATTCCATAGTAATGACCCACACATCTTCCATGTCAATCTTAATTCAACATAAATGTGTCACACATATAAATAACATAGTAAACTAAATATAAATCATGTGAATAACATCTATGTCATTTCCCTGGGATGGCCCTCAAGCTTGATATATCCAAAGCTTATGATAGAGTCTCATGGACTTTTCTATTCCAAGTGATTAGAAAATTTGGGTTTAATGATAAATTGTCTTGCTTATTATGGAATGTAGTCTCTTCTACTAAAATCTTAGTGCTACTTAATGGTGTTCCTAGAGGGGTTTTCTCCTCCTCGAGAGGAATTCATCAGGGAGACCCTCTCTCCCTATACCTATTCATCATTATGGCTAAGGCACTAGGAAGATACATACAAGCTGATATAGTTTCAAAAAAGCTAGTAGGCATCAAACTTGCCTCTTCCCTTCATCCTATGGTTATACAATAGTTTTTGGATGACACCATCTTATTTGGTATCTCATCAATGATCGAAGCTATAATATGGAAGAATATACTTAATGATTATGCCAGAGACT
This sequence comes from Torreya grandis, assembly GCA_037957365.1. Taxonomy (NCBI): domain Eukaryota; kingdom Viridiplantae; phylum Streptophyta; class Pinopsida; order Cupressales; family Taxaceae; genus Torreya; species Torreya grandis. The sequence continues at coordinate 1,279,945 of JARHVA010003490.1, forward strand.
CGGGACAAAGAATAAATTTCTAGAAAAGCAATGTGTACTTCTTCAACACTCCCAATGAACTTAGACATATAATCACTGATATCTTAGATTGTGCTGAGGCTGGCCTACCAGCTACCTACCTAGGTCTCCCACTCTTGATCAAGGAGGTATCTTTAGGTTTTTGGAATGGTATTGTGGAACGTACACAGAGGAAACTTCTTGGGTGGAAGGGGAAACTACTCAGTAGTGCAGGTAAGCTGCAACTTCTTCGGACATCCTTGCAAGGTATTCCTACTTACTTCATGTCTCTTTTTAAAATTCCTATGTATTTTACTGAAAATATAGAATAGATCCAAAGGAAATTTTTATGTATGGGAGTGGAAGACAAACAGAGAATGTCTTTAGTTAGATGGGAAAAAGCGTGTCTCCCAAAATCTCATGGTGGACTTAATATAAGATCCATCAAGAAAATAAATAAAGCCCTCATCTCAAAAGTTTGTTGGAATCTAATTCACAATAAAAGTGAGTGGGGGTAAATAATGTATGCCAAATACATGCATAGCATTGATGATTCCAACTTTCTTCAACATGTAGGATTACCCCAGGGGTCTGTGATATGGAATAAAATGCTAAAAAATAGAAGACTTCTCAAACAGAGAATTAGGTGGAAGCTTGAAAATGGCTAGTAGATTAAATTTTGGGAGGATAATTGGTTAAGGGACAAGATTCTCATCTCCCAAAGAAACTATGGAGGAATTATAGGCCTGAATACTCAGTTCTTTGGTGATAGGGTTAGTGATTATATGGAAAATAACAATGGGATAAGGAACTGGAAAAACCTTTTGGATTACTGTGTGCACAGGCCTGAGCTTATCCCAAGAATTTGAGAGATCCAGTAATGTGTTCAAGAGATCAGAATCTCACTCTTCCCTCGAGAGGATGAAAAATACTAGTGGATGGATAAGAATGGATCGTTCTCTGTCAAATCTGCCTATCATTTGCTTACACTTGAAGCTCAAAATAAGGAGGTATGGAAAAAGGTTTGGAATCATAAACTCATTCCAAAGATTAACTTGTTTTGGTGGGTTGCTTCCCATAATAAAATCCTTACTCAGGACAACCTTCAAAAGAGGGGGTTTACTTTGGTCAACAGATGTTTTCTATGTGGTTCTAGAGAGGAATCAGTTTCACACCTATTCATACACTGTGAGTTTACCCAGGATTTATGGGAAAAATGCTTAACAATTTTGGCATTTAATGGGTTTGCAATTCAGACCTTAAAGAAGTAATTCTCATTTAGAACTCAACCTTCTCACATCCCTGGATTAAGGAACTATGGAAGCAAGCTCTACCATGCTTGAGCTGGATTTTATGGAAAGAGAAAAATCACATAATTTTCAGGGACACTGCTAGAAATGCTGCTTAGGTGTTTAACTCCTTTGCTAGGACCATCTTGAAGAGTGTTACAACAGCTCATATTAGTGTTATAGAGAAACCCATATCTAAATTTGAAAGTTAAATTACTACCAAATGGAAGGTTTTAAACCTTATCCCTAGGCATGATAATTCCAAAATTCTTTAGAGACTTCATACTAAATGGATACCACCTAAACCCAATTGGATGAAACTCAATTTTGATGGGGCATCCAAGTTGAGTGGTAAATCAAGTGGAGGAGGAATAATAAGAAATGAAAAAGGAGGGATGTCTGCTGTCTATGCTGGTGGCATGGGTTGCCAGAGCAATAACTATGCTGAAGCTATGGCCTTACTTTGGGGATTAAAGTTAGCTATATCCCTAGGAATCAAAAATTTGAATATTTAGGGAGATTCTAAGTTGATCATAGATGTTGTTAATAAAGAATCTAACGTTGGTATCCATCTAAAATACATCATTATAGACATCCAGTTTCTTTTACAAATTTTTTTTGAAGTTGAGATTACCCACACCTACAGAGAAGGTAACAGGGTCACTGATGCTTGTGCCAACCTTGGTCAACAATTCTCAAGATGGAGGGTATGGAGAAAAGGGGCTCATAGACCCCAAAACATTAGAGAGATCATTTAGAAGGAAATGATAGAGCATTAATGATGCACATTGATGATGAAGATAGCTTTCGAAGGCGGTCCACGTGGAGAAGGCCATTACGGATCATGGAAGCGGTGGGTAATCCAGGGAATGCTGACAATGCAGACAATGAGAATCTTAAGGATATTTTTAATTATATAGATATGTAGTTTCATCCTTTTTGACTCTAGTCTTTCTAGTGTTTTGTTTTGCTTCTGACTTTGTTTCTCGACTGTGCCGTTGGTTCGGTGCTGGCATCTTTTGTTTTCCAGCCTTCCTGTCTTTTTTGACTGTATAAGGTTTGGCCCCTAATTTACCACATTAATTAATCAAAAAAATATATGTCATTTCATTAATATACCAATAAACATTTACTCAGATATGAAAGCACATAAAAAAAACCATCAAGTAATGAAGACCCAAAACATTCGAGGAACATAGAAGGTATGCAACAACAAAAGAATTAGATAAGGCATAATAATAATAACACTGAATCAAAAAAAAATGAAAAAAACTACTATGGGTTTAGTTATAGGAAACACACTTACATGTATGCTTTCATCCTTGCATTCAGCCAATTGAAATTTATTTATGTAATGTGATATGGTTAAGAACTTTTAGGTAGGTTCCATCAATTTTGGGGGATGAGGTATGAGAAAAGGCACAAAGATAATGTGGTAAATTGCATGTAGGGTAGCGTTAAATTTTGACATTAATGGATAAAATCCCAAAAATCCAAGTAAAAATCAAACTTGAATAGATAAAAAATGCCATAAAAACTATAAACGTATAAAAAACATAACATAAAAGAGGAACATAGAAGGCAAAAAAACATAAAAACCATGCCAAAATATTAATAACCATCAATATTTTTGGTGAAAAAGGTGGCATTAACTTGCCATAGTAATAGAGAAAATCTCATCTAGCCATGTGGAAAATGGCACTAACTTCCACATTAATGAGCCATGTATTTTCCATCCTGAGTTCAAATTGAATAAATAACACAATACAGTGAATGGAAAATATATGAACAAAAACTATGTCAGTCTATTTACATACCAATAAAAATTTACTTAGATGTGAATGCATGCTAAAAAAATATGAATAGATAAGTCACAAAATAAATTCATCCCTCCATCCCTTTCATCCCTCCATTTTTCCATCCATTCTGCTGATTGAAATTTGTCTATGTAACTTGACACGGTTGATAAATTTGTTTGTCATTTATAGACACGTTGTATATTGAAAACATAATTTGAAATTTGAATGGTCTTAAGTGGTGAGGCTTATGTTTTCATTATTTTTTGTAGGTAAAATGTATTAAAGGAGGTACGTAGAGTCAGAAATTGGAACTAAATGTTTGAATTTTGAATAGGATAGGATATAATACAATGTAAATGGACCAATTTTAAAATTATAAATTCCTAGATGTTTTATATTTTGTCTTGTGTAACTTACAATGAGGAGTCCTAAAGTGAAGTTATGGGACTCAATTTATTTTTTGAAGTTGGTGTTTTAAAAATGTTTACACCTTCAAATGCTTAGTAGAGCATTTATTTTTTAAACATTATATTCTAATTTGAAAATGATATTTGTATTAATGAAAATGATACTCATATTAATAAATATGATATTTGTATTAATGAATATCATTTTCATTTTGTTGAATATTATATTTATTTTATTGAATATGATGTACTTTTTATTTTTAATTGTAATGCACAATTATTTTGGAAGGGGACTAGTAATTATATAGAAAGGTTTCTATTTTTAATATTAATTATTCAAAAAATGAACAGTCCAAGACTAAAATGTTTAATTATCTTTTATAAGAACTATACAACCCATAAAACATAATTAAATAAATATTAATAGCTCATGGCTAGGGAAAGGGGCCACAACTACAATCATAACCATTGAACCCACTCAACTACTAATCATTTCCCCCTAAAATTAACTCATTAAAACTAATTGAAGCTCCTAGTAAGTGAAGAAAACTAAGATTTAGATGTTATATTAGACATTAGAATCTTCAAATCAACCAAAATCACTTTTGTTTTGTTTTTATATATATAGATATAAAATAAGATTAGATATTCGAAGCTCAAAGGTTTAAATCTTTAAAAATAGTTTCAATTGGATGCTAGTTATCGATTTGAAATATATAATTGGAGATTGAGGGTCAATTTTGGGATCAAAGCTAAAATTAACAAAATAAGGAAAAACCAGTTATTAAATTATATGTCCATCTAAAGTGCTGATACGACAAATTGGGGAAACACTCTAAAGTCTTATGGATGATGGGGCTGAATTAGATGGAAAATAAATGTGAATGGTTGTTTGTGATGACACTAACACAATTTTTTTTAAAAGGGACTAATCCAATGCTATGAAAAATGAAAAATGCATGCCAGATGTTGATGAAAAAAATGGGCACTTTTGGTATTTGTTGGTTTGTGACTCACCCAATTTGAAGTGATACCAAGTCGCCAACAATTGGAAAATTCACTATAGGAATAATGAATCTCCTCTAATTTTGAGAGGGAAAGTTCCCTTGTATGATATGAATGATTTGGGGATTTTTGTTTAATTTTCACCCAAAAGTATTAAAGGAAACAAAATAGAAAATAAAAAGGAGAAAATGGGAGAAACCCATAATGGGATAAAATTAGAGAACCACTAAGATAACTCAAGATTAAACTACAAAACTAGAACTCCTTCCTCTCACAAAAAAATGAATATAGGATCAATGAGGGTTTTGGGAACACAAGACATGCTTGGAAGCACAAAGTCTCCTCATAAGCTTTATTACACACACTTGGTATGAAGTTCCATTGAGATCAAACATGTATAAACTCATAGACATCAAGGAAGATCATACATGGGGATCTCAACTCAAAGTTTGGGAAACACCATTGTCACACATAATAAAAAAAATGCAAAATTTTAATGCAGTTTTTGATCACAAATAGAAAATTTAAATTCATAAACAAAGATAATTAAAATCTAAAAACACCCCAAAAGAGTCTCACTCATTTGATTGCATTTCATTACTCTAATATGTAAATAACATGGTTCCATATAAAGTTACAACTTTCTCTCTTTAAGAGCATGAGAAAAGAAAGAAAAACCTCTAAAAAAATTGGATTTTTCCTTTTTTTACAATATTTGCCTTTGGAAGATGAAAAGTCATTTATTTTCCCATTTTTAGTTTTCTTTTTTTATTTAGACAAATTTACAATATTAAATGAGATTTTTAATTTACATTTGGATACAAATATTAATTCTAAAAAGAATTAATATGTCTAATGACCAAACAGAATAGTCATTTAATGACTTTAATTAATACTAATTAATTATAAAATAATTAATCTAATAAATTTCCAATTGAACCCACTATCTCAAATGTAAATTTTACAACCTATGGGCTAGTTGACCACAATGCCTTGTCTATTAGGATGGAGTTTTGTAAAATAATACAAAAAATAAGACAAAAGGTAAAAATGATAGAAATTGATAAAAATGGGGTAGTGAAATTTGGGCAGCCAAATTTCACTACAATAGCTAGATCAAATTGTGGGACTACATTCCCTGGTGGAATACAAAATAACTCTAGAAGATGCCAATGACTTGTGCCTTGTCTAACTTGTAAGTGTACTAAAAAAATTTGATCTGACCATCTAGAAACTAGTTTACCTATACCAACTATATGGTAATGAACATGAGTTGTTGGGATAGATAATACATGTTCAAACTCCTTACAAAGTACCATATAACACACACCTTTGTGCCATGATCCATGTGTGAAAATTTTACTATATGCATGCTGAAACACCCTATTTTGAAGACAAATATCCCTTGATTTTTCATATATTTAGTGTATATCTCCTCCAATTATCTCTCCATTGACCTAAGGTTGGGAGGTGAAATGGGGATTATGGGAATAACTAATATTCCATCATCCTTAAAATTTTTATATAGAGTTTCACACATTTCATTCCTTGATTTAAGGCAAGCCTAAATTTTTTCTTTTGTATTCTCTAGAGTTGCATACATTTGCACTAATATACTAGGTCCCATATTAGGGTTGATTGTGCTCACTCAATATTCATGATTCATTTTGAATTCATATCTTTGAATTAACTCAAATGCATTGCAAAGATCCTTCAAGGCTAAATTTGCTTCTCCATTTCTTCTTTCTTCATCTCTTAAAAAATTGAGACTTGGAACTTTGGATGTGATATGATACCCCTAGTTCATATGATTCACAACTTGGCATCTGGGAATATTTTTTAATAGACTAACAACCACATCAACATTCTTCTCAATTAGAGTCATAGAAAGCTAGAAACAATCATCATCAATTAATATGCACCTTGGCTGTCTGAAGTTTGACATTGGTAACTATAGTAGGACCATACCAACATGACAAAAAACATATATATACCTTGAAAACCATCTTACAATGTTAAAAAAATGGGGCATTTGCATGACATCAAAGTAGAAAAAAATCCATGTGAAGGACAAAATCCTAGAATGCCACAAAATGTAGATATAATTCTCATGATTCCATCTGTATCTGTTAAAACCTCACTAGGATTAACTTAAAAAATGGCATTTTTTTTTTAAATATTTTAATTTAGTAATCAAACCAAATTATTTCCTTTTAAGGTAAGTTAATTTATCTTTAACTAAATGCATCTTGCATAATAAACTAACTATGATTCATTTAGATAATGATCAATTTAACACATTCAACATAATTATAATTTCAACTCTTCATATAAAGTATATATAATGAATAATAACTCAGACAATTGCTAAAATTTGTACAATAATAACATCCAATCTATTTTTTATCAAAGTACAATAATACAAAAAATCTACATCAGAGTGAATATAAATGAATACAATGTTCCACAGAACTAATGAGTATCCATAAAATCATCACACACACACACACACACACACACACACACACACACACACACACACACACACACACACACACACACACACACACACACACAATCATGAGTAAAATTATCTATCAGTTGAATACTAAAGGAAAGGGAGACCATCATCAGAGCGATTTTCTACACCAACCTTGTACCATAGATCCCCCTCACAATTGTCCAAGTAGTGAATGTCCCTCCCTTCATGGATGAGTAGATGATAACGATGTAGGTATCAAGAAGTCAACTAGAACCCATGTGTTATAAAATTTTAACTACATGAAACATATGAAAAATAATTATGTTCTAATATGACATCGTGCATACATGCATGTTAATCAAACAAGTGAAATTATAAAATTTAACTATAAACATTACTTTGGCCAAAGTTTTTATCTAGTTTAATGATCCACTAGATCAATCATAATCACACACAAATTCAATTATAATTCACTTAATCTAAGTATTAATGAATCTAAATAAATACATGAAAACCTTCTCATGATAATAATTCTTAGTGTCATAAATACCAGATTTACTAAATAATCTATATACAAGATTTATATGCATTTCTCATATAAATTTAGTATTAATATCACAATAATTAAATACAAGAAATAACTTGAAACAATTAAATGTTAAATAATAGAAACTTAATATCTACTAAATGATTTCTAAGTTTCAATACAACCCAAAGTATATTTTCAAATAAGGCAATATTACAAATAAATTGCTTTCTAACAATTTTTATAATATTTAAGAATTTACCAATTTCATAAAAACATCCTTTGTTCACAAGTATTATAATATAAATAATACAATTCAAGAATTTCATAATAAATCCTGATCTGACCAACTAATAATAATAAATACAACATTGTTTGTTATAATCAATAATTTTTTATTTTCCTTGTAATTAATAATTGAATCCACATATTATCAATTAATAGTATACATCCCAGTTTGCATATGAATACATCTATTCACTATTAACAAACATTTAATTTAATACTAAATTATTTGCATACATACATACATATATATAATATTTCCACTTATATTTATATCCATTTAAAACCCTTAGCCATTGATTTACTAATGGTATGATATATATAGTGAATGGTCACACACACACACACACACACACACACACACACACACACACACACAAACAATATATATATATATATATATATATATATATATATATATATATATATATATAATTTGGAAGTATTAACTTATATATATGTATATATATTTCTATGAACTATTCATAAAGAATATTATATCATCTTTATGTATAATCTATAATTACATATATACATATTTATATATGTTCAAGTTTATTCTCATATCATAAGTTCCATACTTAATAAATATTAACTCATATTTAAACTAAATATAAATCACAATAACACTACCCAACATTTAAAACCTAAATTAAATGCATTAAAACACAAACACAAAGATATGAAATATTTTTTTACATACCACATGTTACATCAAATTATTTAGATCATTCGACATAATTTTAAACCCTAGATTAAACATCTAAGACCCGAAAAGAGTTCAACCCAACCATTTTGAAAATGTTTAGACTCAATCTGATATGAATGTTTAATATAGTTTAATAAACATCAATAAAATATTTATTTAACCATATTAAACATAGTTGGTTAACATAATAAACAATTCAATTGAAATTTATATCCCTATCTTTATACTCATCTATGTATGTTCAAGATGATGTAAACTATAGTAATTTTTATACTACATAGCCAATCTATCAAATAGATGTTTGTGTTACTCAACATTAAATATTAATAATAATTATATTCAAATAACTCATCATTTATAATAACCTAGTGGTTTCATACAAACTAACTATGGTTTATATTAACTCAAACTTAATATGTAGTTCAAACCTGTGAGCCTACAATAATATAACCTTTGTATATATTCCATTCAAAATGTTCTTAACCCTTCAGTTTGATAATCGACTAAAATAACACACAGTCAACAAATAAACATTTATACATAGTCAAATATAAAATTTTATACATAGTTGACTCACATTCATTTATACACAATCAACTATAAAATTTTATACACAACAAACTCATATTAATTTACACATAGTCGACTAATTAAGATAAGTTGAATGACATTTATATACAAGTGATAACAAAGTTATACACTCAGTCAATTATAAATTGAAATGAAATGAATACACAAAAAAAAATATCCAACAAACCCAATTCATATACCAAAATCCAACCATAAAAAAAACCTAAAATAATATCCCATGCCATATAACTAAATGTATAAATAGGCATTTCATTAAGTATAGAAAAATTATGAAAAATATAATCATATTATTGTCCATCAGAAACCCTATTTTGAGCCCCAATTAAAAAAATGTCTCTAAGGCATTTCAATAACACTCAAACATTTGAAACACACTATATAACACACAATCGATTTATATCTCAAAAAATAACACACACAACTATGTAATAAAACACACAAAATAACACTCAACCATGTAAATAAACCACATAAACAACTCTTTTAAATAGTTACCCTAATATTCCATTGCCATGGTATATAATCAAATAATTGATTACATATTGTGGGGGGATTCCTCCTCCCACAAGGTCAAAACTTTGATTCATATAAGGGTTTACAATTTCCAAAATAATCATTCTTAAAACCCTTTAACCATTTTTATCCATAGACTACATAATGAATAAACAAGTTTAGAGTGAACCGAGAACAAAATCCTATCTCTTAGTGCCCCCGAAGTAGATTTTCTCCTTTGTCTTGCAACTAAAAGTCCATTTTATTTTCTCTTGTTCTCCTCTATTGACCCCAACCTCTATATTTTTCCAAAAACTCCCATTCTCCTTTATTGTTTTCATAATCTTTTTCATGCCATTCCATAACCCCTAATTTCATGGTGAACCCTTGTCCATCATTTTTTTTCTAAGAATGACTCACCATCAGACAAGAAATTCTTGACATGTTTTCCGCAACTCACAACTTGACCAACACACAACACAGTCACCCATATATTTCTTCCAACTTGCAATCAAACCCTAACTAGTCCAAGTTTATATGGTTTGAATAAACATAAACAAACCAAACCAAATGATGACTTCCTACATTAGGATTGACATAATATTATGTCAAATAAATATAATAATTAAGTTTTAATAAAACTCAAATGCCTATCCACTTTAAACATTAAATTATCAGATAGTCATACCTAATTAACCATTAGATAATTAAACATTAAGTCACCTTAGGTACCACCTTAGTAATTTCCACTTAGATCTAGGTTAGATATAGTTTAATAAAATCATATTTTTATATGATAAAAAATGTAATTTATTTATTTATCATGTATATACATGTATTCTAACAATACTTCTATTGAATGCTTGTAGATACATGCGTATATGGGTTATTCAATTCAAAAGTATAGTAATTTAAAAACTAATATACCACTATCATACAATATATAATGGAAACACACCATAATCTTGGTAAATAATAACAACTAAAATTAAAACTAAATAGCATCAAAACATGAATCAAAACCAACTCAATCATGACCAACCACACATTAATTAAACACAACCAAATTTAAATTATTCATGCATTTATTGCACTACTTGGTATGTGTTGGGTTTTTTGTCTAATCTCTACACCTCCAACGTATTCATCTGCAACACCCTCCATGGGGATACTCTCCCTCCATATCTTTTTAGAGAGTGGAATTTCTCCTTCATCCACCTCAGAAATGTAAATAGTAGCTAAATTGTAACTATGATAATCAATACAAATGTTGTTAAAGCACAATAATACTAAAGTAGCATAATACACATGTATATGAAACTCATGTAAATATAATAAATTAAGTAATGAGTCATAAAAAATAATCATTATATGTCTATCCATACATCAACATACTGAAAATAATTTTCTACAATGGTATTTAAATAACATTAACCCTATTAATATCTATTTAATAAGTAAATCAAGTATAGTAAGGAAATCAAGATGTAACATCATTCCCCCATAAAACTAGTCATCATCTCTATGACACTTATATTAAACCAAATTTTTGAAATCAAATAGCATATAGTAGCAAATCAAATAAAAGTAGTAAATTCTCTAAAAAATAAATGTGGAAACAACCTATAGAACTCATCATAGTCCTCTCAAGTGGCACTGTTCTCAGAATATTGGTCCCACTAGACCTTGCACTGTGATACTTCCCTACTACACAAACTAAGTTTATGAGTGTTAATTATTCTGACTGGTTCTACTATGCCCACCCTCAGATCTAGAACCTTTAAATCATTTAAATCTAATACATGAGCATGATTAAATACTTACTTTTTAAGATAAGGATACATGAAAAACATAATGTTAAAGATCTAGAGCTGGTGGTAAGGAAAGTCTATACATAATAGGATTGATCACTTCCAAGACTCTGAAGGGTAACACATATCTTAGTGAAAGCTTCACTGATTTACCAAACTTAATCAAGCTCTTTTGAGGCTTAACACTAAAAAATACTTTATCACTAATATAAAACTATCTTGCTATCTTTTTTAGATCAACATGGCTTTTTTGTCTATAATTGGATTTAGCCAATCTTTATCTAATTGACTTAACTTGATCCTCTATTTTTATAAGTATTTCAAGACTAGAGACTACCCTATCTTCAAACTTGTCCTAATTGATTAGTGTTTTGCACCTTCTTCCATATAATTCTTCAAATGTAGATATTTTAAAAGCTAATTGGTAAGAGTTATTATAAGCAAAATATACTATTATAATATACTCTTCCAATTTGTATTGTTGATCCATGTAATACATTCAAATAATATCTTCTAGAACTTGGTTTACTTGTTCTGTTTATCCATCCATTTCTAGATGATATGCCATTGTAAAATTCAACTGTGTGTCTAAATCTGAATTTAGATTCAACTAAATCCTAGATGTCATCCTTGGATCTTGATCAAAAATGATATTCTATGGAAACCCATGTAATTGGTACACCTCTTTCATGAATATTTTCACAAGCATTGGTACATCATCATTCAAATTATCTGGTATGAAGTGAGCTACCTTGGTTAGTTTGTCAACTACTACCAAGATCATGTCATGACGATTCCATGATAATGGAAAAACTTGGATAAAATCCATACTAATTACTTGCCACTTTCATTTTGGTATATCACAAGGATACAAAAATCCTGTTAGATGCACATGTTTAACTTTCAAACATTGAAACTTCAAATAATGAGACACAAGATCCACTACTTCTCTTTTAATTCCTTTCTAGAAATAAATAAGTTTTATCTCAATAATGAGCTTAGTCACTCTAGGGTGACCTGAATAAGGGGCATTGTGTAATTCATTTAGCAACTTACCCCTCAAATTATTTATATCAAGTACATACATTCTTCCATTGTAGCTCAAAATATTATCATTATCCATCTTAAATCCTTTAAACTTAGGGTTCTAAGCATCATCTGATTAAGATTTCTTAATTTGCTTATAGAATTCATCACTAGGGGATAATTTGACAACTTGAACATGAAAGGTACTCCTGATAGTAACCAAGGATGTTATATACATTATACAACTTAGGGCATCAACAACTCTATTTTACTTATCCTTGATGTAGATAATAACAAAATATATCCAGTTAATAACTCTAGCCAACATCTCTAGTGAGAATTCAAATTTGGTTAGGTGAAGATATATTTGAGCCCTAAGTTGTCAATATTGAGTTCAAATAGTTTCCATAATAGATAATGCCTCTAAAATTGTACAACATACACTATTGAAACAAGTTCTAGATCACGTGGGGCATAATTTGCCTCATGGTTTAAGATTCCTAGATTCATATGCTACAACTAAATAATATTGCATAAGAACTCCTCCAAGAGCATCCTTAGATGCATCAGTGATTACTAAGAAATAAATATTAAGATCAATAAATCTTAGCATAGGTGGTGATGTAAGCTTCCTTTTCAAATCCTAAAAGGATTTCTCATACCTATTCAACCAAAAAAATCTAATTCTTTCATTGGAAAGAGGTAATTAGGTTAGCTATTTTTGAGAAATTTGGAAAACATTTCCTGTAATACCCTGCTAGTCCCATAAAATTTCTCACCTCGTGCACATTTTTGGGTGCTGGACACTCCATTATGGATCTTATATTCACCATATCAATTGAAATATATCTATGGAGATAATCTATCCCAAATATTGCACTTTCCTTTGGAAAAAATGCACATTTGGGCAAATTACCATAAAGTTTATGCTTCCAAAAATGCTACAAAACCAAATCTAGATATTTTAGATGTTCTTCCTTATTCTTAGAATAAATGAGGACATCATCCATCAAAACTAACACAAATTGGTCTATATAATCCCTAAAAACACTATTCATGAGATTCATGAATGCAAACAGGGCATTTGTTAACCTAAAAGGTAACATTGTAAACTTATAATGCCCATACCAAGTTTTAAATGTTTCTTTAGGAATATATTCTTCTCAAATCTTCAATTGATGATATCTCCCTCAAATATCTATCTCAGAGAAAACTATCACCTATGCATTTGATTTAAAAGATCGTAAATGTGAGGTAATAAATACCTGTTCTTGATTTTCACTTTATTCAATATCTTATAATCAATACATAAGTAAAGAGAAACATCTTTCTTATTGATAAACATGAATGGTGTACCCTATGGTGACACACTTGGTTGAATCAATAATTTAGATAATAACTCCTATAGTTGAGCTTTCAACTTAACTAACTATATAATCATCATCTTGTGAGGTGCCTTGAATTATGGTTTTGAGCCATATTTTATGTCAATTAAGAAATTGAACTCCTATTTAGGTGGTAATCTTGGTAATTCCTTAGGAAACACATCCTAAAAGTTCTTAAAAAAGGGTAATCCTCAATGGATGATTCTTTAAATTCATCCATTTCATTTATTATAATTAATAAATATATAACATTCTTTCCTATGATCCTTCTTAAGTTGAATTACAAAAATCTACCTAAGTTTTAACTCCCTTTTCTCACCTTCAATATGAGTCTAATTCCCAAAATCATCCTGACATTCTACCTTATTAAGATAAAAATATACCTTAGCTTTGTGCCTAGCAAGCCAATTCACCCCTAGGATTACATCATATGACCCTAGTGGAGTTTCATAAAGATCTACCATTGTGGTGAATTTAGGTAATTCAATCTCAAATTACACTAAACACATATCAAATTTTACCTTGGTTTCATTCCCATATTGTACTTACCATGAATTTGCCATTAAACCAACTTTCTTAGACAACTTAGAAAGCATTCATGGAAAAATAAAACATTCTGTAGCTTCAGTATCAATCAAAATAGAATAGGTTGACCAAAAATATTACTTAGAACCTTAGTAGGCGAGACTTGAAAATCAACTTAACAATTGTTAACAGCTACATGGATTCTCTATTGAAAGGTTCCTTATTACATATTACTCTTATCTTTACCCTCAGAATTTACTTGAGTACATTTCCTGGCATAGTGATCACTTCCACACATGAAACATCCACCAAGTGGTCCTTTCCTTTCTGACTATTAATTCCCCTTAAAACTAAGCTTTAATCCATCTCACACTTTCTTAATACCTAATAAATTATTGAATTTAGCATTGTGATTCTTGGAATTTTTGTTCCTTTTCTAGTTCTTCTTCTTAAGAGTCAGTATAGAACATCCACAATTTTTATTAAACTTCTATCTAACATAAGTAAGAGACTTTAGTTTTGAATATTGATTAACTTCCATCTCAAATCCCTAATCCATCATAGATGGCACATGCACATCTATCTCATTTCCAATTTGGGGTTTTAATCCCATAATAAACTTTTGAATGTGAAATATTTTATCTGCCTGATATTAAGGAACATATCTTATGAGCTTAGTGAATTATTCCAAATATTTTTTTACTAAAAGACCTCCCTACTTCAGATTCTAAAAATATGGTAGCTTCTAGTCAAAATAAAACTATAAAACCATCATTATTTGAACAAAACCATGAATTTTTCTCATGTGGTGGTAGTGGGGTTGAATTTCATCTCAAGCTTCTTATTTGCCTACCATGTTGTTTCTTCTCTAGAAAAATGATACGCTCCCCAAAATATCTTAGTGACTTATGAGTAATTATAGATCTCAAATTAATTTTCCATTTATGTCAACCAAGCTTAAGCACCATCCCCTAACATAATTCCATCAAACTTAAGAGGATTAACTTTCTTCATGTCTCATGCATGTTTTATAACTACTCAATCCCTCACATCCTATTACACTTCATCACGCCTACATTCTTGTTGATGCTCTTGTTGAATAGGGTGATCTTCAATATCTCCCTAACTGAATTCCTCAACATGCCCATGTACTTCTTACTCTAAGGTTATGATTCGGTCCCCAATTTTGTGCAGGGCTATGAGAATCTAATCCAGCTTTACAGCTTGCTCTATGGTAAATTGGTTTGGATCTACTAGAGAGTTGGTGTTTGAATTACCGTCACCTCCTAGTCTAATGTGCACCATTCTAATTTTTGATTAACATGAGAATACAAATATGTTAGTGGACTCATTAAGTCATAAAGTTTAAGCATTAAATTTTATACTATAATGTTATAACCCCACTGGGATTAACTCAAAAAATGGTAATTTTTTAAAATTTTACTTTAATAAGCAAACCAAATTATTCCCATTTAAGATAAGTTAACTAATATTTAACTAAATGCATATTTCATTTTAAACTAATTATGATTCATTTAGATAATGATCAATTTAACACATTTAATAGAATTAGAATTTCAATCTTTTACATAAAGTATATCTACTGAATAATAACTTAGCTAACTACTAAAAGTTATATCATAATATTATATAATAAAAATAACCAATATGTTATTTATCAAAGTAAAATAATACAAAGTTTTTATATTAGAGTAAATATAAATAAATACAATATTCCATAGATTTAATGAGTATCCATAAACTCATCATATGTATATAAATTGAAATCATGAGTAAAAGTCTCTATCGACTAACTACTAAAAGAGAGGAAGAGCATTATTAGAGTGCTTTTCCACACTAACCACAAACCATAGATCCCCCACATAATTTATAAACTAGGTAATAACACTCCTGTTACACATGAGCATATGATAACAATGCATATATCAAGAAGTTAACTAGTTTTCATGTGTTGTAAGATTTTAACTACATGTAGCATATCATAAATAATTTTATTATAACATGACATTGTGTATACATGCATATTGATCAAATAGGTGAAATGATAATGTTTAAATATAAATATTAATTTGGATAATATTTTTATATAGTTTAATGATCCAGTAGATCAATCATAATCACACATACACATACATACTCAATTGGATTTCAACTTTTTTAGTTCGATATCAGGGTTAAATGTGTCCCCATCCCAAAAACATAGTATTTCAAAATTCTAAAGTAGCCTAGGTTAATGGGATATCCATCAAGGCATATAAATAACCAAATACAAAAGAGCCAAATAATTGAAAGTGTTAAAAATGCTTTTTTGTTTCAAATAAATAAAATTTAAAAAATACAATCTGAAAATTACTACTACTCCACCTTCATTAATCAACCATGAGTACCCAATGTCCTTTAAGGAGAACTAGGAATGAGGTTACCTTTTTTATTACTTCTGAAAACCTTCTATTCTTCTTGATTAATCAATTTATTTGATTCCAAACTTGCCAAACAACCCCCATTCTCAGGTTTACCTCTAATTACTTTTTTATTACTATTTAAATATGCTTCTCTTTTATCATTAGATCTAACGATCTTAAGATTCAGATAAGATAACACAAAGGGTTTTTGACTTAATTCCTATTTATTTTCCAAAAAATTATCTAAAATATTTCTTGAAAGAAAAATAGGCTTGATGACTAAAATAATTGTTAGATTCTCCTTTTTAGCCTCCTCCGCCTAAGAAGAAACTATTTTTTTCTTGAATTTAAGATAGGAAGCATAATTACGATCAATTTGAAAACAATTCCATTATTTGAAAGGAATCCCTTCAAAATCAATAGATTAAGACCAACACCACTCTTTTAATTTTAATTTGATCTTTTTAGGTAAATCTTGAGAGATATCTAAACAAACTAACATTCTATAAAAAGTTGTTCGACAATAATTTAGTGAAGAAGCATCAATTTCCAATAATTTTCCTAAAGCTCCTATAATAAATGTAAGTCTAGATTCATTTCAGACCTAGAGAGGAAGATACAAAAACCTTACCCAGATAGGATGAAAAGAAATATTTTCAGTCAAAAGGTTAAAATAAAAAAACCAAAGTTTCAATAGAAGAAAGTGATTATCAAAACTCCAAGATTTAGCTTGAAAAATCTTGTTATAATCAACCAAATAATCAAAGTCCACAATAAAAAATCCTTTTTCATAGAGATAACTTTCCATATTACCTTCCATAAAAGGTTTCTAAGAATGTGAAATCCACTTATGCGTATTAGAAGGGGAAGGTCAAAACTTGTCAAAGTGGTAGACCAGGCCCCTCTCCAAATACCAATCTTTACCCTCAATAATCTCCTTCAAAGTTTTACCTTTAAAATTGACCACTAATGGATTGTTACCACATTTAAAACCATATTTTATCATGTTGAGAGAACTCAACCAAATAATCAAAGGCCACAATAAAAAATCCTTTTGCATAGAGATAACTTTCCATATTGCCTTCCATAAAAGGTTTCTAAGAATGTGAAATCCACTTATGCAGATTAGAAGGGGAAGGTCAAAACTTGTCAAAGTGGTAGACCAGGCCCCTCTCCAAATACCAATCTTTACTCTCAATAATCTCCTTCAAATTTTTACCTTTAAAATTGACCACTAATGGATTGTTTACCACATTTAAAACCCTATTTGATCATATTGAGAGAACTCAAAACCTAAAGATGCCCTAGCCACTTAATTTTATAACTTGGTTGGGGTTGACAGTGCACCCCCACTTACTCTTTACAATCTCTCACTCCTATCAAAGACTCAGAAGATTTAAATTTACCATCTTGGATCAAAGGTAACGATTGAGCCTAAGACGTAAAAATATCACCCTATACCAATTGTGCCATATTCTACCCTTGAATTGCTCAGGCCCAACTACCATTCCCTTCATCATGTATTCAATCACACTGTCCTATCTTATTTGATGACCCCTTAAGTGTAGAAGCTCACATTACTGCCATCATGTAGGTTTTCAAGAGATGTCAAGAAGAATGATAACTATAATTTTTTGGGTATCAAGATTTTTAAAATAGATCTAAAACCATAGATATTTTTAAAAATGCAATGCCCAATCCATTAGTGAATAGTATCCCTTGCCATGAGCTGTGGACTTTCCTCATCATATTGAACAAAGGTTTCAAGCCACATGCTAACCCACATCATATTTGAATATTGAGTCGATATCCCATTGCATTATGGATACTTTTCATGAATAACCTATCATAACTTAGTGTGGGAATGATGCTAGAGAGTGGTCATCCTAGGGAATGGACCTTGAGACTTCCCATTTCTAAAAATCAGCTCACTCACCATTAGGTTATCATTCTCAAGTTAAAAAATTTGGGTATCATGATTTGTAAAATAGACCTAGAAATGCAGGCATTTTTATAACTAGAATGCTCAAACCAATGGTGAATCATATCCCTAGCCATATATTTTGGACTTACCTCATCATATTAAACACAAGTTTAAAGCCACATGTTGACCCTCATCACATTGAACACCTTTTCAATAGTCCATTACATTATGGATACTTTTCATGAATAACCCATCACAACACCGTATAGGAATGATGCTAGAGAGTGGCCATCCTAGGGAATGGACCCTAAGACCTCCCAGCTCTAACACTCAACTCACTCACCATTAGACTATCATCATTGGATTATAAATTTTGGGGTATCAATATTTTTTGAAATGGACCCATAACTATAGACATTTTTGTAATCAAAATGCCCAAACCAATGGTGAATAGTATCCCTAGCCATGAACTATGAACTTGCCTCATTACATTAAACACAAGTTTCAAGCCACATGTTAACTTCCATTGCATTAAACACTAAGTCGATAGCTTATTACATTGTGGATACTTTTCATTAATAACCCATCATAGATTATTATGATAAAAATGTTAGAGAGTGGTCCTCATAGGGAATGGACCCTAAGACCTCCCAATTCTAACACTCAACTCACTCATTGCTAGGCTATCATCACCAGGTAAAAATTTTAGGGTATTAGGATTTTTGAAATAGACCCAGAACCACAAACATTTTTGTAACTAGAATACCCAAACTAATGGTGAATAGTAACCCTAGCCATGAACTTTAGACTTGCCTTGTCACATTGAATACATGTTTCAAGCCATATGTCAACCCTCATTGCATTAAACACTGATTTGGTAGCCCATTGCATTATGGATAATTTTTATGAATAACTCATCATAGCTTAGTGTGGGAACGATGCTAGAGAGTGTTCATCCTAGTGAATGGACCCTAAGACGTCCCACTTATAACACTTAGCTCACTCACCACTAGGTTATCATCATTAGGCTCAATTAGATTTCATTTAATCTAAGTATTAATGACTCTAAATAAATACATGAGAACCTTCTCACAATAATAATCCTTAGTGTCATTAATACCATATTTATTAAACAATCCATACACAATATTTCCATGGATTTATCATATAGATGCAATATTAATACCATAGTAATTAAATACAAGAAATAAATTGAAATAATTACATGTTGAATAATGGAAACTTAATATCTACTAAATATTTTCTAAGTTTCAATATAGTCCAAAGTGCATATTCCAAAAAAAATGTATTACAAATAAATTGCTTTCTAACAATTTTCATAATATTTAATAATTTATCAATTCCATACAAACATCCCTTATTCACAAATATTATAATAAAAATAATAAAATTTATGATTTTAAAATAAATCCTTAACCAACAAATAATAATAAATACAACATTATTTGTTCTAATCAGCAATTTATCATTATCTTTGTAATTAATAATTGAATCAACATATTATTAATTAATATTATACATCTCAATTTGCATATGAATACATCTAATCATTATTAATAAAAATCTACTTCCATACCAAATTATCTACATACATATATATAATAAGTATGTCCACTTATATTTATATACATTTAAAATCCTTAGCCACTAATTTCCTAATGGCATGATATGTGTGTGTGTGTGTGTGTGTGTGTGTGTGTGTGTGTGTGTGTGTGTGTGTGTGTGTGTGTGTGTGTGAATGGTCACACACACACACACACACACACACATGCGTATAATTTGTTAGTGTTAACTTATATATGTATATGTGTTTTTATAAACTATTCATAAAGATTATTATATCATCTTTATGTATAATTCATATGTATGTGTGTGTGTGTGTGTGTGTGTGTAAAACTAAATATAAATCACATTAACACCACACAACATTTAAAACCCAAATTAAATATGAGTTATTATTTTTTAATTAGAAAACTCAAGATATGAGAATATATATATATATATATATATATATATATATATATATATATATATATATATATATATATATATATATATATATATATATATATATATATATATATATATATATATATATATATATATATATATATATATATATATTTTCAAGTTTATTCTCACATCCTGAGTTTTCTACTTAAAAAATAATAACTCATATTTAAACTAAATATAAATCACATTAACACCAAACAACATTTAAAACCCAAATAAAATGCATTAAACCACAAACACAAAAATATGAAATATTTTTTTATGTACCACATGGTATGCCAACTTATTTAGATCATTCAACATAAGTTTAACTCCTAGATTAAACATCCAAGACCTCAAAATAGTTCAAATCAATCATTTTGAAAATGTTTAGACTTAATCTGAATGTTTAATAAAGTCTAATAAACATCAATCAAATATTTATTTAACCATATTACATAGTTGGTTAACATAAGGAAAAATTCAATTGATATTTATATTCATATCTTTATACTCATCTATGTATGTTCAAGATGATGTAAACTGTAGTAATTTTTATACTATATAACCAATCTATCAACTATATGTTTGTGTTACTCAATATAAATTTTAAAAATACTTGTATTCAATGAACTTATCATTTATAATAACCTAGTTGTTTCATACAAACTAACTATGGTTTATATTAACTCAAACTTAATATGTATTTCAAACCTATGAACCTATAGTAATATAACATTCATATATATTTGATTCAAAATGCTCTTAACCCTTCAGTTTGGTAATAGACTAAAATAACACATAGTGAACATATAAACATTTACACATAGTCAAATAAAAAAATTTATACACATCTGACTCACATTCATTTATACATAGTCAATAATAAGCTTTATACACTACTGAATCATATTCCTTTACACATAGTCGAATAAATAAGTTATGTCAAATGACATTCATATACAGGGGATAATAAAGTTATATACTCAATCAATTTTAAATCAAAACAAAATGAATACACAACCAAAAATATCCAATGAGCCCAGTTCATATACCAAAATCTAACCATACAAAAAACCTAAAACAATATCCTATGTGGTAAAACTAAATGTATACACAGTTGTTTCACTAAGTATAAACAAACTATAAAAACATAGTCATATTATTATCCATTAAAAAACCTATTTCAAACCTTAATTACAACAATGTCTCTAAGCCATTTTTTTAACACTCAGACAATTGGCACACACTATATAACACATAACCAATTTGGCTCTCACAAAATAACACACATAACTATGTAATAAACAACACAAAATAATACTTAGCCATGTAAATAAACCACCCAAGAAACTCTTTTAAACAATTACCCTAATCTTCCATTCCCATGTTATACAATCAAAGCATTTATTCAATTCTATGGGGGGATTCATCCTCCCATAGGTTGAATCCTTGATTCATACAAGGATTTACAATTCCCAAAATAATCATTCTTAAAACCCTATAACCATTTTTATTCATAGACTGCATAATATGAATATAGAAGTTTAGAGTGAATAAATAATAAAACCCTACCTTTTAGTGACCTCAAAGTAGATTTTATCCTTTGGCCTACAACTAAAATTACCTTTTCTTTCCTCTTGTTCTCCTCTATTGACCCTGGACTCTATATTTTTCCAAAAACTTCCATTCTCCTTTATTATTTTCACAGTCTTTTGCATGCCATTTTAAAACCCCTAATTTCATGGAAAACCCTTCTCCATCATTATTTTCATAATAATGACACTTAATCAGACCATAAACTCCCAACATTCTTCCCACAACTCATATCTTGATCATCACTCAACACAATCACCCCTATATTTCTTCCAACTCACAGTCAAACCCTAGCCAATCCAAGTTTTACATAGTTTGAATAAATAAAAACAAACCAAACCAAATGATGAATTCTAAGATTAGGGTTGACATCATATTATTTCAAATAAACATAATAATTATGTTTTAATAAAACTGAAATGCTTATCCACTTTAAACATTAAATAATCAAAGTTTCATACCTAGTTAACCATTCGGTAATTAAAAACTAGGTCACCTTAGGTACCACCTTAGTAATTTCCTCTTAGGTCTAGGTTATATATAGTTTAATAAAATCATTTCGTTATATGATTAAAAATTTAATTGATGTATTTTCCATTTATATATGTGTATTCTAACAATATTTTTCTATTGAATGCTTGTAGGTACACACTTGTATGGGTTATGTAATTCAAAAGTATAGTCATACAAAAACAAATATAGAACTTTGATACTATATAATGGAAACACATCCTAATATTGAAAAATAGTAACAATTGAAATTATAATTGAATATCATCAAAAGACAAATCAAAACCAAATCAATCATGACTAAACACAGCTAAAATTAAAATACTTATGAATTTATTATACTACATGGCGTATGTTCGGTTCTTTGTCAAATATTTACACCTCTAATGTATTGATATGCAACACCCTCCTTGATGATTCTATCCCTCTATATCTATTTGGAGAGTGCACTTTCTCTTTTATCCACCTCACAAATGTAAATGGTAGTTAACCCGTACTCATGATAATCAATACAAATGTTGGTAAAACATAATAATACTGAACAAGAATAACCAAAATGCAAATGAAACTCATGTACAACTAATAAAATTAAGTAATGAGTCACACAAAATAATCATTATATGTCTCTCCATACACTAGCATAATGGAAATAATTTGATACAACAATAATTAAACAACATTAACCCCATTAATATCTATTTAATAAGCAAATCAAGCTTAGTGAGGAATTCAAGATGTAACAATATCAATACTAAGATGAAAGTCTATAGGCTCAACTGAAACAACTATAATATACCCACTTGAAGATCCGAAGGGATTCATGAAGCTATAGCTAGATTTTTTTGAGTTATATAGTGTTTGTTTTCCATAGTTATGCTATAGTTGATCTCATCCATGATAGTTTTACCTACACACATGGCACCTTATGCCACAAGTGAGACAACACTAGCCATTTTAGTTGCTAGGTCATAAGTTATGAGTAAATTTGGGTTTCCAAAACTAGTGACATATCCCTCCACATCAAAGTTTATGAATTTCCACTTACTCTAGAGTGTTTTGTTGGATGAAAAATAGCTTCCAACAATGGTACATATGATACTAGACTAATAAGGTAGATCAAAAAAAGTAATGTAAAATTTCTCAAACACGTGCCATTAAAAATTTAAAAAGAATGCATTCAAATTGTTTGACAAAATAACTTCCAACAATGGTACAAATCATACTATACCAATAGGGTAGATCAAAAGAAACAATGTAAAATTTCTCAAAGATGTGCCATTGAAAATTTAAAAAGAATGCATTAAAATTGTTTAAAAAAATGTCACAAAGAAATTTCACCATTCGGAAGCATGTTAACTAGTTGACAAAATTTCTTAGAAATTTGAAATTTTCCACTTGGCCATCGACCTCTACAATAGGCACATAGGATTTGAAGCTTGGTAAGGTTGTATAATTTTACTCATACTGTCACTACATTTACTTTCAAATTTTTGGATTGGAACCCTATGCCCAAACTTGTACACTTATCGATTACCTTAGCTTGAATTTGCAAGTGACATATGAACTATTTAAAAAAAATGTCTCATTCAAAATTTATGCCATTCTCCACTTGGCCATCAATCCATGTTGTTTGTAAAATTTGTCAAAAAGTTCTCTCATGTTGGAACATGAACTAAAAGAGATTGCATCTCAACATATATCAGTCATAATGTTCCATTTCTAGTGCCACTCACACCACTATTAATCACATCTACTATATTTTATTTGGATATTATTCATGAAAATGTCTCCATATAACAATTAACATTGATGAGAGTGTAAACTTTGGTGGATGTCTTCATGACCACTATGTCAATTTCTTTGATGGCTTCTATTTTGTGACCAATAGGTTTTGGACCCATAATCCTTGAGAATTATCTTTAATATTGTTCATGGTTCAAAGTTTCCACTCCTAATTTTGGGCTTCCTACCCACAAAGGTTCTACCATTTGACCTATATTCATGAGCTCATTCACAGCAACCAATACAATCCCTATAACTTTAAACCTTTCAATGCTCAACATTTCCATTGATAGACCCCTTATTAATTCATTAATAAAAGGAAATTAATCTAAATGGAATCTATTCCACCCAAATAGTTTGAACTCCCTATAAGTTTTAGAGAAGAATTGGTCATGGCTATCAAGGATGTATGTACCATACATATTCCCCACAAGAGCGTAGATTCTGGTTAGCTACTTCATAATAAATAGTTTATGAGATTCCAAATTTAGATATACATATGATAAAAACATAATATTTTAAATGAACCTTCTTTATTCAAAACTATTATTCAATGATTATGGAACTAGAATTTAACTTGACAAGGGGAAAGGCCCAATCTTTTTCTTAGTTGCTTTCTTTGCTTCTCATTAGGATGCAAAAATTCCTTGAAAAAAAAGCTTCCATTTTTTGAATTTACTGAGAAGAGTGCCTATTATATCTTTTCTCATGAAGATGACTGAGATATGCAACATCATTTTTGAATTCATATATATTGTTACTACTATCATAATATTGAAAATGATGACCATTACCCTCTAGGATTTTGAAAAAGTTGTGAAATGATCCTTCTATGAGTGCACATAGATAATAGAAACTTGATTTCCTTTCAAGATGTTGCCAATATTACTTTTGTTCATGGGATTAACATGACATATTATAATCACCTATAATTGGATGAATCATGCAAAATGTGTCAGTACAAACATTCATATATTTGAGACATAGTACCACTACCTAATAAAATTTATCTCCAAAGCCCATGTATTTATTAGTCTCAACTACCTTAATCATGCCTTTTCACATACCACTATGGTACCTTCAACTAATATATACACATATGACTCAAATTATTCATTAGCTCTAATGGAATTTGGACTTCAAGATACACTTCCTCACAATTTATACGTCTGATAATTCAAAGTCTTGCAAGCCAATAATGCGAGCCAATTGCCTACCAAAATACTTCAAAAATATTGGTAACTACATGTGTTTGCTTTTTATCTTGACATGAAATCCTTGCTACATAGAATAATAATATTCTTTCCAAAAATCAAATTCTCCAATATAAGCACTCATTTTGATAAGAAGATAAACAACTAACAATGTGGGTGACAATGCTTGAAACTAGGGTGAAACAAACACATAATATATATTACTACTATTGTTTCACATGTTTATTTTGAAATTGTAGACACAACTTAGGTAAAGATGTTTCAAAATTAAAAAAAGTCAATGCTTGAATATTAAAAATGTAGACGGTTCCTAGATCCCTTGCTTAGTCTTTTCATGTTATTTAAAAATGGGAATAAGTTCTTGTTTAAGATCATAAGCACTATGAATTTGTTCTCATGCATGTCACAAATCACTTATATCTTTTCACATTGATTGAATTTTTGAATATTTATAGATCATAACAAGGAGAAACCAAATATGAGACAATTAAAAATGATATATGATATCCATTATTAGATTTTTTAATCCATGTGCCTATCAATGATGCAGTTATACTCAAAAATTTCTATCAATTTATTAATTCCATGTTTTTTGGAACAAGTCAATAATTGCATTCTAAAAGATAAATGCATGTTGATAGGTTTATCCACCTTAAATCTCACCTCTACACTTTGTATCCTCAACTTCAATGGACCCATAGCCAATGCATGACCAGTTGGACCAGCTAAAAAGGGCCTACTTAGACCCTTGAAACCCCACAAATTTTCATTTGAAAATAGCTCCTAGTTAATGTTTGGATGGATATTGAATTGAAACCCATTGTTTGCTCCCATTTTTATCTGGACTTGTATGAATCCATATTCCTATTGAAAAACCATTGCTTTATTTTCTTTTCATATTTTTTTACATTTTAAAAAATTTACACATAAATGAATAGATCCAAAGTAAGAATGTATGCCAAGTTCTTTCCAGAACTTCACCAAAATAATAGGATCTTTGGGAAAGAGCACAACCAAACAAAATACCTTTTGGGCTCAAGATACCAACATGGGGAGAAGGGTAAAACATGAAGTGAATAAGTTTGGTTTTATTTAACATCAACACACACCATAGAAAAGCAGAAAGAAAAACACAAGCCTAAATTATGTAGAAGGGGAAACTATTTACAATGGAACAAAAAACAAAGTATGACTAAACAAATCCATTTATCGGTTGAGCAACATATGAGCCTGTATGGGACAATTTTGATAATATGAGGACATTACATGCAAAGATAAAAGTAACATCAACAAAAAATTATTTTATTGTTTCCATGGGAAAGACATCAGGTATGGGAGTAAAAATAAACACCAATTCAAGCACTTGACCTTACATAACCAGAAGGTGCAAATTATTTATATCTTTCTCATGAATGTAAGAGGTTTTCTTGGATTTGAAACTTGAAACACAAAAAACATGATTCATGCCTCCAACACCTTCACCTCTTGGCTTCCATTTAGATTTTTCAACCATGAATGGCTGAAATTAATCTCCCATAGGTGCCTCCACATGTGAGCTTGGGAATATAACATCTTGGCACTCAAAATGGTTAGGAATTTTTGGCACATTGCTTGTTGTTTACACTTTAGAATTATTATGGGTTCATGTTCAACATCAGAAGACACATCCTCTTCATCAATATGAAGCCCACTACTTTTGTGACCCACCTCATGCTCTTGAAAAGACGATGAATTTTTATTTTTCATGCATTCTTCCACTTGGGCTCAGTTTTAGAATGGACAAATTTATTTATTTTTCAATAGTAAGGATCCATACTTTCAAAAAATGAACACTTTTTCCATCATCAACAACTTTCCAAATCAGATTCTCTTTGAAAGATGGTATGCAGTGAAATACATTTCTTATTGTATTATCATTTTCATAAACTTAATCAACCCCTAATTTAGGCTCATTTGTAACATTTTTCTCTTTTAATTTTTCTTCACTTTTATGCCCAATGTTTACAAGATATACACACTCATTTTTCATCTAAAAATTCATACATGTAACCAAAATTAGACCATGGGTAGTAATATAAAAAGTAAAAAATTAGAAGCATGGGATGGATTCCATCATTTATAGGAATATTTTCAACAGAATTGCCAATATTATCTTGCAAAGGGATTATTTCCTTCTAATTTTAGGAATCAAAAGGAACCTTTTTTTATCCCCATTGGATTTGACAAAAAATGTTGGTGATGAAAGGAAACTTTTTGTATTTTTTGGTTTGTGACTCATCCAATGTGAAGCGACACTAATTCACTAACAATTGGAGAAATCACCATAAGAATAGTGAATATCCTTTGATTTTAAGAGGGAAAGTTTCCTCATATGATATGAATGATTTGGGTCTTTTTTTTACCTTTCACCTAAAAATATGAAAGGAAATAAAATAGAAAATAAAAAGGATAAAAGGGTAAAAACCCACATCAGGATAAAAGTAGAGAACCACCAAGATAACTCAATATTAAATGATAGAAATAGAAATCCTTTCTCCCACACAAGAATGAACATAGGAGAAATGTTAGTTTTGGGAACACAAGGCATGATTGGAAGCAAAATGTATCCTCACAATCTTGATTACATACACTTGGTACTAAGTTTCATTGATATCAAACATGCAAAAACTCATGGACTTCAAGGAAGCTCATACATGGGGATCTCAACACAAAGTTTGGGAAACACCATTAGTACACATAATAAAAAAAATGTGTAATTTTAATGGAGTATTTTTTCACAAATAAGAAATCTGAATTCATAAACAAAGAGAATTAAAATCTACAAACACCCCAAAAGAGTCTCAGCCACTTGCTTGCATTTCATTGTTCCAATCTGGAAATAACATGGATTCACACAAAGTTGTAGCTTTCTCTCTTCAAGAGCTTGATAAAATAGAGAAGAGCCTCTACAAAATATAGATTTTTCTTTTTTGTACAATATTTGCCTTTAGAAGATGAAAATTCATTTATTTGCCCATTTTTGGTTTTCTTTTTTATTTGAAAAAAATTAAAATATAAAATGAGCTTTTTAATATACATTTGCATACAAATATTAATTCTAAAAAGAATATATAGTCATTTAATAAATTTAATTAATGATAATTAATTATAAAATAATTAATATCTTATTTAAGCTAATATATTTCCCATCAAACCTACTATATCAAATGTATAATTTACAACTCATGGGCTAGTTGACCATGGTGCATTTCTATTGGGTATGGAGTCTCGTAAAATATTATGAAAAATAAGACAAAAGGTAAAAATAATGGAAATTGATAAAAATGAGGTAATAAAATTTGGGTAGCCAAATTTCACTACAACACTAGGGATTCCATCTAAGGTTAGTTGGTCACTAATGCTTATGTTATATCTATGCACACAGTAGTAGAGGAGGTCTCTATGAATAAAATAGTGGTATGAATGGATCAAGATAAGTCTCTATGTTTGAATGTAACATGAGTCTTTATACTATATCACTGTGAAAATTGTAAACAATTATTTTAGTCAAAAGAAAATGTATAGGCCATGAAAAAATGAAGGGATAGATTTTATCCAAGGTGAAATCAAAATAAATGATGGATAAATATTATAGGATCTTTAAAATTCCTAGGGAGGATTAAGTAATTAATGAACTAAGGAATTACAATTTCCTTAGAAATTCCTAGAAAGGGGTGGTGTGGAGCTCTATGCATGGTGTGGAGCTCAAGGAGAGTATCATAGGGTTTTATATATGTTTATGCTATTTAATTAAGCTTAGGTGATATATTAGTGGGAGGATTTGTAAGAAATGTTAGTGAGGGTAGGTGAGTTTGGAATTAAATTTTTTAAAATAATGTAATGATGTGTTAATAGGTTAAGTATGATATAATAATGGTGTAATAATATAATTAAATGGCATAAGATGAGGGTAAGGTTAGTGTGTGATATTAAGAGTGTATAAAATTGTTAGACTAGTGACTAAAAGGGATTAGTAATGTGATATTAGGATAAATTATGAACTAATTAATATTATTAATAGATGAGGTTAACATGATATTAGACTATTTAGACATGACAAAAGAATGTAAATATTTAAAATATACACCCATGATGCATTAATAAATCCATGGGAGCAATCTCAAAGTTAACACAAAAGGGAGACATTTCACAAAAAAAATTTAATAAGTCCATTGGAGAATTATTGTGGCTAAAACATAGTAATGTGATGTTTCCAACTATTTATTGAATTTGGGAAACTATAGGTTTAATTTCCTAAATAGTAAAGGGGTCTATATTAAGGAGAAAATAAATAAATAAAAGTGCCTTAATTATTCTATTGATTTATTGAATCTGGAAGAGCTTAATTGATTTCTAAAAATATCAAACAAGGGGAAAGAGAGTAAAAATTAGCTAATTCTAGGCTGAGACGGATGAGACATAGGCTACAAATTTATGATCTAGCTAGGTAGACTATCAAAAATAGGATCCAAAAGTCTATTTTTTGCCTAGACAAGAGTGCTAGAAATGGGACACTTATAGGTCTAGTGCTGTAGTCTCTAGTTTTGGTGCTATAGTCTTGAGGGTCTAAGCTTTCTGAGCTTTTTGGGTTCTATTCATTTGCTCTAGGAGACCCTATGCTTGAAATATCAAGTCTTAGTTATTCACAAAAATCCATGTGTAATTAATTTAGTCTTCAAGGATTATAGTTCCTCTTCATGCTTGATAGGTGATCTTGATTCCAACTAGAAAAAGGGGTTAGTGTGTAATATGCACTAAACATGTGATCACATCTTATGTGTGGGCATGCTACCTACACACCAATACTCTGAAGATGGATCAAGGCCAATATAGTTCTCCCAATTTGAATGTGTATTATTTAATCCTATGTATGTAATGTAAGTGTATGTGAATTTGGGCAAGATTGATATGACTCATGACTAGTGTAGGAGCTTGGATAGGCTATAAATAATAGTGGTTGGTTGTATGTAGAGAATAGGAAGTTTTGATTGAGTGTGCTTTAGTATATTTCTAGCTTGTGCCTTTGAATGATTACCAACCCTTCTAAATGACCTTTGATTGGGATTTTTTAGGGAAACTAGTGATCGTTGGTTAGAGGAACTTGTATTAGGCCAACAAGGGAAAAGATAAGGATTTAGGAAAATCTGACTGTTTGAGGCTATTGTGGACTTAGACAACAACGCTAGAAAGTGGACACCCTGTGTCTCAACACTCTAGTCTAACATATGCCACTATTATCCAAGGAGAAAGGAACTTTGGGGGATAGATATGTGCCTAAGAGAGGAGTTTAGGACATCAGGGGTTGAATCTAAAAGGCTTTGTATGACTAGGAAATAGTGAAAACATGCCTAAGTGGGCTATATAAGTGATTAGGAGAGACCTATGGTTTTGGGTGTCACATGTCATGCTCAAGTTGTATAAATTACATTTTAGTATGACTACATTTTCCCCCCCTTTATTCTAAGTATGTAGCAAATTGAAATACTAGGATAAATGAGAAAAATAGAAACATACCTGAACTTACCTGCGAGGTTAAGTCTAAGATGCTATGTGATGCTATATTGTGTGTAGTGAGAGCATATTGTACTATATAAGTCTATAAAAAGGAAAGCAAAAGTAGATCAGTTCTTACTAGATATGTTATATCTAAAATAAGAATGTACAAATTTGGGTAAAGAGAGAGGAAGTAAGAGAAAGGAATGAATACACCTTACCAGGTATGTGAACTAATAAAAAATTTGTTATGTTGTTAGGTTGTGTTAGATGATGTTAGAAGTATGTTAAACCAAGAGTTATATCAATAAATGAGTTGAGTGCTCAATCCCTTAGAATTTGGCTAAAAAATTCAAAGGTAGGCCCTTTAGCTCCATCATCATCAACTATGTGAATTTAATGACTCATGCATGTGTTAATCAATGTCTAGACTATGTGTCTAATCCCTCTAAATAGGTGGCTCAAGAATACAAAGGTTATCTAGACCTTTGGATCCATCATTACCCCATGATGTGAATCTAAATGAGAAAAATACTAGTATAGATTAATGTTGTATTAGATGGCTCATGGACCCTTGAATGTGTTGTGATCTAATAATGTTGGTGTGGATAGGCGAATGTAAACTAGAAGCTAGGCCACTATTAGTTACTTTGAAAGATGGAGATTGGACTTATATAGAAGCCCCTCCTAAAATTGGAATCAAGGCTTAGGAAGCCACTCAGGAACTTGGGTATGTGGGAAGAAAACTTGTATGAAAGTTTATTTGAATGTGATGCCAACCATCTGTAGATGGAGTAAGGCACACAACTACTAGGAATGTGCAAAAAAATGCTATAAAATCAGAAATAGAGAAGGCCCATGTGCCATGCATATTTCCCCCAATAAATGGTGTCTAAAACATAGATTTTGAATTAAAAGTTGTATCAACTGCCATGTCTGAAATAAAAATGGAAACCCTGATACCCCCTATATCTGGATTCTTTGAGCGAAGTAAGTGCTAAAAATTACTAGTTTTTGGACTAAACTATATTGGTAAAACTATGACTGAACTCACCTCTCTACCTAATTCTAGAAAAACTAAATATTCTATTATTTGGATAATAACACCAAAAACTAGACACTTTGGGGTCCAACGCTATAGTCCCATTTTTGGTGCCATTGTCTATCACTGAAACTGATGACTGATCTGGATTCCTTGCTATTTGGCTGGTCTAGTTTGCTTATGCTAAGTTTTGGATTATAGATTGTATTATTTTGAAACCAATTTTTTGATCATTAGGAGCTTTGATCTCTATGATAAAACTCATATTTGTTTCCCCCTCTTCTGAGTGTAGGAATGAAGACCCTGTAATGAATGCCCTCAGAAGAAGAAGCTCTATAAGTGTGGTAAGCTATGAAAACATTTTATATAAAATTGATATACATTATCTCAATATATAGCAAAAGTTGTAGAGAGAGATTGTTATATCCACAGGGGTATGCCTAGATAGATATACCAATGTAATAACATATGCATAAGATTAAATTGGAATTTGAAATGTTAGTTGTTAGTTGTTAGTGGCATGGAGGGATGGAGCATGATGTCCATCATAGCATCCAAGATGCAAGGTAAATGCATGATTGGAATCATGGCATTGTACACAAAGATAAGCAATCAAGCATAGAAAGTAAGAAGCAAGAAATATGTAAGGGTGGCTAAGGGGCCAAATAAGCACACAAGGCATATAAGGCATGTTCAAATGTTTCATACACACACGATGGGAATAAGAAAAGATTGGCACAAGGGCCAAAATAACATGAAAGGCACACAAAAAAGACATTGGCAAGTGTCCAAAGGCACACATATATAGATATGAATAAAGGACATTGGCAAATATCCTAAAATGCAAGTAGGAAGTAAACATCAACTAGAAAATGCAAACACATCTAGCTAATCATAGTGAAGAGTGGAAGCATGCAAATTACTAGAAATATAAACATGCATCTAACTATGGAAAATAAGAAGTAAGAGTATACAAGATATGTAATACAAGACTAATGTATATGCTATAAAATACAAAAGTGTGATATATGCTAATGGATGTTGATAAGTAAGGAACATACTATAAAAAGATGTATAGAGTGTGTAGTATAAGAATGACATAACCTGGATGGTGTAGTCATGTAGAGTATGCCCTTAGTGGGTAGATGTATCAATATGTAGTTGGAATATATAAGTAAGATGCCCCCTCGATGGGTGGAGTGAAGCAATCAAGGATATGGATATACTACACACACTCAAAGATGATCAAGTGAAGCATGGTAATTTAGATAAATGAATAAACAATAGCATAAAACAACATAAGTAAGTCTAGCATAGTGATTAGTAATGTAAAACATAGATGATGCATACAATTAACATGTTTTTGTATTTTGAATGTTATATTATTTTTGTCTTTTGAAATATTTGAGTTATGTACAATCAATTAGAGGAAACTATGTATAATAAAAGTAATAAGGAGTTTATTTAAATATAAAATCTACGTAAGTGCATGATATTCATTGGGTTCTTGAGTTTCTTTCCTTTTAGTGAAGCTAGATGATACACTTTTGGACTAAGCTTTTTAGTAATGATGTATGGCCCGAGATAGTTAGGTTTGAATTTTTCTTTTTTTTTCTTCTTTGGCATTAATATTGTGTAAGTTTTATTTTAAGACAAGATCATTAACATTGAATTCTTTGGTATGGATTCATTTGTTGTAAGAACATTATATATGTTGCTGGTAGACTCTGAGATGTTATGCTTCTTGAATACGCTTATGATCTAGCCATTCCAATTGATGTAAGAATTTTTTGTGATATTGATCATCAATGATAATACCCCTAAGAGAGATACAAAGGGATGGAATTTTTAATTCTAATGGTACAACTACTCTGGTGCCATAGATGTGTGAAAACAGAGTAGCTCTTGTGGGTGTGTGAATGCTTGTGCAATAAGCTCATAGTGTAAAGACAAGTTGGTTGTGCCAATAGTCACCAAATTTTTTCATAGTTTTTCTTAGAATTCTATTTATGGTTTTTTTAGTAGCTTCTACTTGACCATTGCCTTGTGGATAGTAGGGGTGGAAAATGTGTGTTTGATTTTATATTTTTGATAGAATTTATTGATAGTTTTATTTTTTAAAATATGTTCCATTATCATAAATAATTGTTGTAGGTAATCTAAAGCATGAAATAATATGAATCATGAGAAAACTACAAATGTCTTCACTTGTGGTGGTTTGGAGTGGAATAACTTCTACCCATTTGGTAAAATATTCTATGGCTGTTATAATGAACTTATGTCCAACTAATTTTGGGTTTATTTTACTAATAAGATCAAATTCCCATAATATAAATGGCCAAGGAGAAGTAATTGGTTGTAGTTGTTGTGATGGTGCATGTTGTAGATTACTATGCCATTGACATTTTTCATAGAGTTTTGCATATTGTAAATATTCTTCTTCCATAGTAGGCTAGTAGTATCCTTGTCAAAGTAATTTGTGTGACATGGATTTTTTACTAAAATGACCACCACGTTCAATATCACGTATTTGTGAAAGAACAACTTTAATTTATTCTATATTTAAGCATCAAAGTAAATGTTCATCAAAAGATCATTTAAAAAGATCATCGCCAATGATTACATATCGAAGTGGTTATTTTTGTAATTTACATTTTTAATTTGAGAGAAAGCTTATGTTGTAGTAGATTAGTTTAAGTAGTTATAAATATTGGAGAACCATTCTAGAGATGTAGAAATACGTGTAGTGGCTAAAATAGATAGTGATACTAAATTGTCATTTGATATGGATGATGATTAGTCTTTTAATTATGAAGATTGTTTGATAATCTTTAATGTCAATAGGAATAAAAAATGTAGTACTTACCATGGCATTAGTGTGGTGTTTATTTTTTCTTAGTATGATACTAATGGAGAAGTAATCAAACTATGCTAAGAAGCATTGTACCATATGTTTGTATGGGATGAGATGTTATTCTTTTGTTTGGTATACATTTTTGACTTGGTTGATGACTAGTTGGGAATCACCAAAACTTGAATGGATTTGATTTTGAGTGAATGAGTGGTGAAGAGACCTATTATAAGTGTTTCATATTCTATTGTATTATTTGTACAAGAAAAACTTAAGTGATATGAGATAGGTACTGTGTGACCAAAAGGGTTGATAACAATGATGCCTACTCTCGCACCTGATGTGCATCAAAATCCATTGAAGAGCATGTTCTAGGTGTTTGAATGAGTAGAATAGGTGGTAAAATTATATTGAAATGTGTTATTGATTGGAGTTATATCTGGGAGAGGTACTGATACCAAGTGATCTATAATGATTTGGCCTTTGGTTGATTTTTAAAGGACTATATTTAAGTCAAATTTAGTTAACAACACGACCCATTTTGCTATTCTACCAGAGAGGTGTGTTTTTTCCATTAGAAATTTTAAAGGTTTTACTTTAGTGATAACTTGAGTTTCATTATGGATCATGTTGTGCTTGAGTTTTTGTGTAGCAAAGACTAATGCTAAGCACAATTTTTCTATTATAGAATGGTTTTTCTCATAATCAACCAACATGTGATTGATGTAATACACTGATCATTTGACATGATCATTATTTTTCACTAATAATATCCTAAAGCATGATTTATCATAGAGATGTATAGTAAGAAAGGCCTATCTCGCATAGGTGGGACTAAAATGGGTGGATTGAGGAGATATTTCTTGATTGCATCGAACCTATCTTAGCAAACATATTTCCAGACATATTTTGTATCTTTATTTAATAATTAAGTGAATTATTGGGTTTTATCTATGAGTTGGGATATAAAATGATGAATGGCTTGAATTTTGCCTTGTAAAGATATTAATTGGTTGAGGTTTGTGGGGGGGGGATATGTCAATAATTACTTTGAATTTTTTAGGATCCACTTTTATACCCTGTTGTGAAATAATAAATCCCAATAGTTTTCTTGATGTGACACCAAAAACACGTTTCTTGGGGTTGAGATGGATACTATATTGTCATAATATTTAAATTTTTTTGCATAAATCAAGAGCATGATGTTGTCATTGTTTAGATTTTTCAAATATGTCATTGACATAATCTTCAATAATATGGTGAATCAAGTCATGACAGGTATGTATCATGGCACATTGATATGTAGGTCCAACATTTTTTAATCCAAAGGGCATAAAACTATAGCAAAATATACCCCAAGAGGTGGTGAAGTATTTTTTTATTGATCTTCTTCAATGATTTTGATTTGATCATATCCAACAAAGCCATCCATGAATGATAACATTTCATAATTGGCTATGGAATCTATGATCATGTTAATATTGGGTAAAGGGAAATAATATTTAGGACATGCTTTATTTAGATCTCATGAATTGGATCAATATCAAATTTGACCATTAGGTTTGATGATGGGGAAATATTAGAAAACCCACTTGAGGTGTGTTACTGGTTGGATGAAACTACCATCTAAGAGGCAATGAATTTCATCTTTGACTAAGATAGCTACCTTAGGATGCATTTTATAGATCTTTTATTTTATGGGTTTTACATCAAGGTACAAGATAATTTGATGAACTGCAATAGATGTGTCAATTCTAGGCATGTGAGAGTAAGAGCAAGCAAATAGTTCAAGAAAGTCTATTAAAGTTTGTAGAATGTTCATGTATTCTTATTTTCATAACGCAGTGGCTAATAGGGTAATGAAAGGATATTGATTAGCTCCAAAGTTAAAATTTACTATTTCCTCATTAAGTAATGTGGATCAATCAAGTACATATGGGATTGTAGGGATGGTGTCACCTGAGTCATTTGGTATGTCTTGAGAGGATTCTAAATTTTCTCTAAAATATGCATGTGTGTGTATGTGATATGGGAATTTATTTTTATGGTAGCAAGTTGGGAGATCATTATAAGCTCCTATAAATTGTAAAAGGGTTTCATCGTTAGATAACTCATCAAATACTAACATATCTAGGGAAATAGTATCATTAATTAGGTCAAGGTGGACTAAGGAAACCATAGATACATGATTGATATTATGGTCTACTGATGTACTGGATGGGGAAAATATGATATAGTTTGAGGTATTAGTCAAAGGTTTGCTATTAAGGGAGATAGGATGATATCCCAATCCTTGGTTCCCATGTGTTGAGGATGCCATAATTTGGATCAATAATTCCTTGCTCATATTTTCCAAGACCTTCTCCTTGATATCCCATCTTAATAAGATATTTGAGTGCAAAAGGTGATGTGAATTGGTGGGTTGAAGTGGGGGTTGTGGTGGGACCTATAGTGGGTTGATGGGATTCCATGTTCAAGGGTACACTATATGTAATGAGTTGTGTGGATATAGTACCAGGGTTAAAGTGTGGATTGTAATGTTGTTGTGGTTTATTAGCTTGGGAACATTTGAAAGGTTCATTATCTATGGGACATGTGTATATATATCCCTTTTGTCTAAATTCTAGGTAAGCATGGAGTGTAGAAGGGACTATGTTCATGTCATGAATCCATGGTTGATCAAGTGGTAAATTATAGTTAAGGTCATTTGGCATTACTTGGTAGGTAGTTGGGAGTGTTTTAGGCCCCAAAGTTAGGTTGAGTGTTATTTGCCCCAAAAATTTTCTTGGTGTGTTTTCAAAACCTTGAATATGCATGTTAGAGTGGTCTAAATCTTGTGGTTGTATGTTAAGACATTTTAGAAATGAAATGTTGTAGATATTTAGACTAGATCCATTGTCAACTAATACTCTGTTTACTCCTACATCATTGATTCTTATTTGAATATATAAAGGTAAAAATTATTCTATGATGTGTCATGGAGGCAAATCCTCTTTCTCAAAGGAGATAAGCTCTTCTATCCATTGCATTGTATTGAGGATGGATGCAACATAAATTGGTTCTATAAAAGCAAGAATTTTAGTGTTATGAAGGGCTACATATAGTACATATTTGTAGACATTTAAACATTGGAGGATCTCAATAACTGAGACTATATCTGGGAGGGCACCATTTTGAGTGACAAAGCTATGGCCATGGGTGTAACCAATTTTACTATCCTCATAAACTTGGGTGATAGCACAGACCATGTGATCTACTATAGGCATAAAGTTGGTAGTAGGTGTGGGATGTGTGCTAGATATACCAAGTGTGGAGGAAGGAAGGCGGGATGTAAACCCTAGTGTTTGCTTATGCCTAGTGGTGGGAGGAAAGGACTCAAGAGTGACCAATGAATTGCATGTTGCTATGTAGAGATCATAAAGATGGAATGGTATGCATGAGATCATATCTATGAATGGTATACCAATATATGTTAAATTTTCTCTCCATATGACATAGATAAAGTAGCATATAGAAAATATAGATTGATATGAAAAAGAAAAAAAGAGTGTGACATGTGTTATGATATTCTCTAACGTACTAAGCATAATAAATGTGACATTTAGAAAAAATACAGTTAGAGAGAACATGTGTGCATTGATGCAGGAGTGCATAAAGAACTTTGGTATTTAATAGAACATTTTTAATGAGCTTAATATGATAAACTTACAAAAATTTCCATGTGAGAAACGAAGAACAAAGGATATAGAACATGAATTTTTGCATAAAGGTATATAAATTTTTGATATGTAATATGCCATTTCGAATGCATTTATCAAGATAAGTTTGAATAATTTTACATATGAGTGAAAGAGAATACATAAAATGAATTTTGAAATCTTGTGCATGTTTAGCAGTGAATTTTGTAATATCATCCCTTATTATGAAAATTAAGCATGAAATGCAAAGAATGGAACTCTGTACTAACATATGATAATCTTCACCATTCATTTACATGATAGGACCAATAATAGCCTCTTTATTATTTTCAAGAAATGTAATAAGCATGTGTAAATAAGTGAGCATCATTTTTGCAATTTAGCTATGGGTGTAAGGTGATACCTCAAGAAGCAATATGAACTAGCATATGCAACTAGGGATTTTTTATAAATATTATTTACAAAATACTATGAACATTTGAATTTGAAATTGATTTTCTAAGCTATGTAAGATAAAATTTGGGAAATTATGGGAAATTGCTTGTTTTAATGGGACCTAGTAGATGCAACTAGGGTTTTGAGATAAATTACTTTTTTGGAATTACTATGAATTTTTAAAATTTGAAGTGATTTTATGATTTTAATATTCAATCAAAATTTGTGGAAAATAAGTGGAATATTACTTGAAATTACTGGGATTTAGTTGATGCAACTAGGGATTTGAAATGATTTTTTTTCAAAATTAATGTAATAATTTGAAAAATTTACTATAAATTTGTAGAATTGAGCTTGAAAAATTTAGGAAAAATTTGAAAATATTTCTAAAATTAGCAATGTATTTTTCCTAGTGGTTTGAAAGTGTTCGTATGCAAATAGGACCTAGTATGTGCAAACTAGGGTTTAAGTGAATTATTGAAACTATTTAAATTAATTTTTAGTTTTTTTATTTTTAAATTTAGGAAAATTTAGGAAAATATTTCAAAAAAATTATAAATAATTAGCCTTAGGGTTTATAGGCTTTTTATGCAAAAATTTGAAGTAAGTCAAGTTCACCAAATGTTTTATTGAATTTGAGAAACTATAAGTTTAATTTCCTAAATAATAAAGGGGTCTAGTTAAGGGGAAAATTATTAAATAAATGTGCCTTAATTAATATACTAATTTATTTAATCTTTAAGTTCTTAATTGATTTCTAAAAATAGCAAACAAGGGGATATAGAGTAAAACCTAGTGAATTCTAGGCTAAAATGGAAGAGATAAAGGCTATAAATTACTAATCTGGCTAGGTAGACTATCAAAAATAGGATCCAAAAGTATATTTTTTGAATAAATAGGAGCACCAAAAATGAGACACCTAGAGGTCTAACATTGTAGTCCTAGTTTTGACACTATAGTCCTGAGGGTCTAATCTTTTTAGGTTTTGTTTGTCTGCCCTGGGAGACCCTGTGCTTGAAATAATGAGTCCTAGTTGTCCAAAAATCTCCATGTGAAATTTATTTGGTCTTTACGGATCCTATTTATTCTTCATGCTTGATAGGTGATCTTGAATTAAATTGGAATAATGGGTTACTGTGTAATATGGATTGAATGTGCGATCACACCCCATATGTGGGCATGCTGCCTACATACCAATACTCTGAAGAGGGATCAAGGCTAATGTAGTTCTTCCAATTTGAATGTGTATTGTGTAATCCTATGTATTTAATGTAAATGTATGAAATTTTAGGAAAGCTTGAGATGACTCGTGACTGGTATGGGAGCTTGGATAGGCTATAAATAATAGTGGTTGGTTGTATGTAGAGAATAGGAAGATTTGCTTGAGTTTGATTTAGTATATTTTTAGCTTGTGCCTTTGAATTATTTCCAACCCTTCTAAATGACCTTTGAATTGGATTTTATAGTGAAACTAGTGATCTTGGGTTAGATGAACTCACATTAGGCTGATAAGGGAAAAGATAAGGATTCAAGAAAATCTGAGTGTTTGAGGCTATTGTGGACTTGGATAATAGCATTAAAAAGTGGACACCTTGGGTCTTAGCACTATAGTCCAAATTATGTCACTATTGTCTAGGGGGAAAAGGACCCTAGGGGATATATCTATTCCTATGAAAGGAGTTCAATATAGTAGGGGCTGAATCTAGATGACTTTGGATAGTTGAGAAATTGTGAAAACATGACTAAGTGGGTTCTGTAAGAGAGTAGGAGAGACCTATGGTTTTTGGTGTCACAAGTCATGCTCAAGTTATACAAATTACATTTTAGTATGACTACACCAACACATCAATCATTGATCATAGTTGACTAATCTAAGAGTCAATACATAACGATGCCATTTATTCATGACACATATTAATTATACCATTAGAGTAATCTAAATGCAAACAATGAAAAATGTAGCTTCATAAACATACCTATTAATGTACCAACCAATAATCAATATATCTAAAAATAACTTCATTTCCATTAGACTCATATTGATTAGTCCATTGAAGCAAATTTACAACTTAAATACATTAATGCACATTATACCAAGAAAAGTGTTAATGAGTCCATTGGTGATATCTTGGATCTATCATGTTGTGATACAATTTAAAAAAATATATCACAAATTTATAATTTAGGTTTTATTATTCTTGGAGTCAACAAACAACAATAAAATTTACATAAAACACTCATTAATGAGGTCATTGAAGTAATCTTAATGATAACTTAATTCAATGTGATATAAAAAATATAAATTTTAATTATGCTTAGGCATTGGATCCATCTCAAAGCTAACAATATATAAAACTATGAATATTTACCAAGAAAACTATTAATGAGACATTTGGTAATATTAGAATTGACACTTATTTATTAATGAGGCCATGGAAAAAAAAATAGAGTCTAACAAATTGTGATGCCATTTCACCCTAATAGGTCTATTAACAAGTTCATGGGATAATTA
Organism: Torreya grandis; assembly: GCA_037957365.1. Lineage (NCBI taxonomy): Eukaryota > Viridiplantae > Streptophyta > Pinopsida > Cupressales > Taxaceae > Torreya > Torreya grandis. The sequence goes on from JARHVA010003490.1 coordinate 1,321,806, forward strand.
TTTGAGCTAGCATCTAACATTTATAGTTCAACCAAGACTCTTATTAATGAAACCATTAGAGCAATTTCAAATCTTTTACATAATAATTCCCTTTTAATATACACATACTAATGACATCGATTGAAATGTTTTTGAGTCTAAAACATAACAATTCCATTTCTCTAATAGTTATTAAATTTATTGAGGTCATCAAACCAAATTCTCGGGTTGATACATAGTGATGCCATTGCAACCAATACAATATGTTAGTAAGCCTATTAGAGAAAATCATTGGGATATAATACAAACATGTTATTTCAACTAAGACACCTAATACTATGGATAATGGATATACTTTAAAGCTAACACACAATGATAACATTTCATGAAAACTCATACTAATAAAGCTGCAAGAGTAATATCAAAACCAATAAAAATAAATATGTCTTATTAAAGTCACATTTTAATGAGGCCTTTTTAGTAATTTTAGAGTCAATAAATAAAGCTATGACTTCACCAACAGACCTACTAATGAGATCATCAATGTGATATCAAGTGAATGCACAATGATTCCAATTTGAAAAGAGAATTTTTTGATAATGGGAGTGGAGAGTTTTAAAAGGTAACACACAATAATGCCCTTATATATAAGACACCTACAAATAAGGTTTTTAACTAATCTGATAAGTGTCACACAATGATAAATTAGGCCATTAGATTAATTTTAGATCTTATAAAAAAATACATTTCACCATGATATATATATTTTATAGAGGCTCTAGTTTCGAACTAGTGTTGGGACACAAGTGGGGGCCCAGTCCCATATTTTTTAACACCAATAGATCCTAACTCACAACTAAGGGCTAAAAAATATCGAATCAAAACATTTAATACTAGAGGGTTTGAAAGATGCCAATAAAAACTACACTTAAAATAGTTAGGAAGATGTTATCAAACATAAAAAAACCAAAATAAACAGCCCAATACATAATAATAAAATATTACACAATCTAAAATAATGGATAATCAAGAATCTTGAATGGGAAATAGAAGGAAGAGAGAAGTCAACTGTAGGAAATAATGAACCTTCTCTTGGAATGGAAATCCTCTAATGTCTTATCTAGGACCCATATTTGATCAAATATTTAGCTTCCACCCTCAACCTTTTCACTCCAATCTTAGACATATATGTTCACTAAATATCTAATGTTTTACTTAGTTTTCCAACCTCTATATCTTGAAGGGGTATAAAATGGAAGTAAGGAGAAGCCAATTGATCCTTTGAGAGCCCTGATTCAACTTCCCAACATTGGATCCTCTATAATTTTCTTATGGGGAGACTGATTCCCCTTCAGGTATAGATTTACCCCCCTCAACCACCTTCTCAAGAGATTAATCCAAAGGGGTGGAAGATGGAGAGGGAGAAGGGAATGAATTCATGGTGAAGAACATACTATGGTTAATCATCATCGATTGGACTTTCCTTCTTATACAACTTTTGACAACTAAAAGATGCACGAGAAGAACAAAATATAGCCTAGTTACCCAAACTATTACAATGAAAACCCATAAAATGTAGTCCTTAATAGTTAAATAATTGGATCCACTAACCCCTAGAAGATTATACCTAACTATGTCAAAGAGAGGATTGGAAAAATTAATGATAACACAAACCCATGTTATTCTATTACCTCTATATCTTTCATCCATTTTGAAGTAAGAGGCCACCAGATTAACTAATAGTTTTAAATGAATACATTTTCATAAAATAGGTAGAATATTATATAATTTGAGATAAATAAGTGAATAAGATATGATTGTCTTCTAAATAAAAAAAAGAGGATCGTGGGCCAAAATAAAACCATAGTTTCCTAGGAAATAGGGATTAAAAGTCCTAATGGAATCATAGTCCTCAAAATATTTGAAGGTGCCTTGGAAGAAGATTTTACATAGAAATGAGAATGATAGGGTGTCCATGGAATTTAATTTAAAGGAGGCCTAACTAGATCACTCTACCAAGGAAGGATAAAGGCCCACACATTTACTGAATAAAGTTCTACTGCTGATATCAAGTTCCAAATCTAAAATAGAAAACTTAGGGAGAGATAAAACATGAAGCTCATTAGAGAACTAAACAAGGATATCAACAATTAATAAATAGGTTTGATAGGATTAGAGTTACTTATGGTGAATAGAAACATCAGAATGAACCAAGTCTATGGGTAAAGAAGAAGAGTCCCACTTAATGAAGGGATCACAAGTAATGTATGGTATGAAGGAGTGATGAATAAATATTAGATGCAAAAGAAATGGATTAGAGGAATTCCTGAACTTTGGATATATGTTTTTCTTTCTATAAACTTCATCCAAATAACCACCCTTCTTAAAAGGATGATCTTTCGTAGAAGATGAAACCTAATAACATCCATAGGATCATTCTAAAAAAATTACCTTAACCTACCCATTGGGTTTGATCACCCCAAAAATAAAACTATAAGGCCTAAGTTATTTAGTCTTGGGAGGATTTAAAAATCCCCTAATCATTCCTTTATCCCAACCTTTAGAAAAATTACCATCACGAGCTCTGGACAGGGCATCCTTAGAATTAGAAATTGGCACAAACTACACTAGCCCCCTTTTCTAAAGTTTTTATACATTATCATCTCCATCTATCTCCTCAAACTCTAAATCACCTAAATAAAATGCAAAGGATTTATATTTAAAGAATATATGTAGAGAACTAGTAGTGAACATGTTAAGGTTTTTAGTTTGAGATTTCTATCCATCACTTTCTTTGGTTTTGAAAACATTGACACAGTCATTTTTTTAATTTTCACCATGAAATTTATCAAAAGGAAAGATAATTATATTTAATATTTAGGACACATTGATGTCATTACAAACAAGACACCATATAATGGTGTTATTTTATGATTTTTTGATCTTTAACTCAATAATGCATTTTCAACCAAGGAATTTATTCAAGAGATTATAAATTGAAACTTAGAAACAACACATAAAAATCCCATATACTAAGACATTATTTGGTGAGGTAAGTGGAATAATTATATATTTAAGAGGAAACACTATCATTGTACCAAGACACAAGTACTAGAAAGGCCATTGGAATGATATTAGAGCCAACACATAATGATGTTTATTGATTAAGACACCTATAAGTTGGTCCATTAGATTACTATTAGAGATATCATAGAAGAGTGAATTTTCAATAAAACAAATATTAATAATTCCATCTTATTAATCTTGGATCCAACATACAATGATTTTATTTAACCTAGACACATTATTAAGGAACCATTACCAAGCTTGATGCTAACTTTTAACGATGAAATTTGATTAAATTTGCTAGTTTTAAAGTCATTGAAGCAATTTTGGGTCCAACACACAATAATGTCATTTTGGCTATGGATTTTTAACTTGGAGATAACACACAATGATGCCATGTTACCAAGACATTGATCATTATTCAACCACATGAGTCATCTCAAATCTGACACCTAGTGATGGCATTATATGAAAATATCTTTTAGATTGACCACTAGAGTAATATGGGAGTTAATGGTAAGACTCCACTAGAAAAATGTAAATTATCTGATTAGATCAATATAAATGGTTACACACAATGGTTCCATTTGAATAAGACACCTATTAATGACACATTAAAAAAAATATGAGAGATAATATACAATACTACCATTAGATAAATAACAAAGATAACATAAGTTAACACATTTTATTAAATAAATTTTAATTAAACCATTGCAATAATATTGAAGATATAACAAAATAATGTTATTCCAAGAAGGAAATATGTTAATGTGGCCATTAGAGAAATAAAAGAGGCAAAACAAAGAAATTCCATATCATTAAGACATCTACTATGGATGCTAATAGAATAATAAGATAGGAACACCTCACCAAGAAACACATAAATTAGGAAAATAAAACTATCTCAATGTAATTTCAATAGAAACACCCATTATTAAGGTAAATTAATAATTTTAAAGCTAACATGAAAAAATCCATTTAAACAAGACACCACATGATGGGGCATTAGATCTATCTCAAACACAACATCTAAATATGCAACCTCACAAAATACATCACCAACCCATATTTTAAAATGTATATTAAATAAATATTGGAGCTAACATAATGATGTTTCACGAAAATTTCTATTCATAAGGCCATTAGATAATACTTATTAAAAAATATTTCCATTTAAATTAAGATTCATAATATTAAGGGCATTGGATAATCATGGAGATACTATGTAATGATGCCATTTCATCAAATACATCTAGTAATACGATCACTAGAGAAATCTCAGAGCTAAAAAAAATATCAATTCTTTAAGACGTAAAATGATATATTTTCAGCCATGGAAGTTATTACTTTGACTAGGTCAAAAATATTGAGGCTTCCATATACTAATGCCATTTCAAAGGATAGATATTGATGAGTCGTCAGAGAAATTTCAAAGCTAACACTTAAATATGCCATTTCATCATAGACTCATTTAATAAGAACAATAAATAAATATTAGAGGCATCATAAAACAAAACCATTTTGAAAAATATATGTTAATTATGCTATTTTAGGGATCTCGTAGATAACACACATTTTTATATTACAACATTTATTTTTATGTCTGGTGGTGTAATCTTAAAATTAAAAAGAATATTTCCATTTCAACCAAAACACCTATTTGTGCAACCATTGATTGAATAATTGGGCTATCAAAAATTAGTGACATTACAATGAGACACTTGTTAATAAATCTAATTGAGATTTTTTTTTGCCAACACACAACAATGAAATTTAACCAAGACACATTATTAAGGTCCTTCAAGCAATCTCAAGGCTAACACATAATAACAACTCTTTCATAAAGAAATATTTTAATAAGTGTAGCCATAAGAATCTAAATACACAATAAGGATTTGAAAAAAATATGGAAAATAGATAACTTATAACTAAATGGATTTCCTATGAGCCTAAATATTCCATATAGTTTTTTGGCTTACATGGGATAGGGATTGTAAGTAAAAAACTAAGTTAGAAACAAAAAAGAAGATTATATAATGAGATATAAAATAAAACGTCTAGTATTCTAGAAATATTTACCAAATGAAAGTTTTTGAAATGGAGGTACTATTTATAAGATATATGCTTATTATTTAGGATAGGAATGTGATTTTTAAATCAAAGCTCATAGTTTTAGACTTAAACTACAATTCAAAACAACTTTTATGGAGTTTAATGTATCAAACTTGGACTAATATTCAACACTTTTAATTTCATGAAAACACCTATTAACAAGGTAATTGAAATAATAGTAGAGACAAAATTCAATTATGGCATTCAACCTACAATCTATGATTTAATCTAATGGACTAATCATATATATAATATGAAACAATGTTATTTCCCAAAGAAAATCATTAACAAGGACATTGTACTTTTATATAGAGACAACACAAAACAATTTCATTTCTAAAAGACACTTAATAATGATGTCATTTGAATAATTTAAAAGATATTAATCATATAAGAAACACACAAGAATGTCATTTCAATAAATACACCTATTAATGAGTTAATTTGGTCAAATCATGAATCTATCAAAGAACGATGCCATTTAAGGAAAGTAAATTATTAATTAAGCTGTAAAGTAAACTATTAATTAAGCGACTTGAATAGACTTGAATCTAACAAAAAATGATTCCATTTTTCCAAGACATATACTAATGAAGCCATTAGACCAATCTTCAAGTTGACATATAATTGTATTTTTTCAATCAAGGAACCTAATGGCGAGATTTTTTGAGCAATATCAAGGTTATAATACAATATCATATCACCAAGAAACCTATAATTGAGGCCATTGGAGAAATTTTTAAGATAACTACCTTGAAATTTTCTAATACACATGTGAATGAAATTGTTGGAACAATCTTAGAGCTAACATACAACTATGTCATTTCACTTAGAAATATTACAAAAAAGACTATTGATGAAAACATAGAGTTATAACACAATGATATAATTTAAATATCATATATTAACGATATATTTAGATAAATATCAAAGCTAACACACAACATTTTCATTTCACCAAAAAATTCATTTATGATTTTATAATTCGTGAGACCATTGGGTATATCTCAGGTTGATCACATAACAATTCTATTTTACCAAGATCTTTTTAATACTCCTTGATTTTCTAGACAACACTAGTGATGTAATTTCCCAAAGATCCATTAATGATTCCATTGGATAAATATCAAAGCTAAAACAATGATAATATTTCACAAACAAATATTTTAATATGTCGATTAGAAAATTATTGTAGCTAACACATAATGATGTGATATTAGTAATAAATCAATCATCTAGGATATTTGAGTAGTGTAATAGTAAATATGTAAGGATGATATTTATTCATAAAAAATATTAATTAGGATTTCATATTAATATAAGAGACAACACTAAAAAAATAACTCCACTGACATAGCTATTAAAGTACTAACCAAACAATCCTATATTTAAAAATTATTCCATTTGCATTAAAATCCTATTGACTAGGTTATTGAAGTAAACTCAAAACTTAAACACAAAGATAAAATTTGAACCAATATAAGTTTTAATGATGTCATTGGGGAAATATTATAGCTATCATGTTGTGATTAAATTTAAATAAAATATCATACATCTATAATTTAGGTCCTTGTATTAGTCTTGTAGGCAACACAACAAGTGCACTTCAATAAAACACTCATTAATGAGGTCACTAAAGTGATATTGATGCTAATAAAATATGATGAAAAGTCAAAAATATAAATATTAATCATACTTGGGGATTAAAGGCATCTAAAAGTTAACAATATGTGAAACTAAGACTCTTTACCATGAAAATTATTAATGAGGCCATTGGTAATCTTAGAATTTACTCTCAATAATTAATGAGGCCATAGTATAAATTTAGGGGCTAATAGATTGTGATACCATTTCACCTAAATATGTCTATTAATAATTTCATGGGGGGATTCTTAGAGTTAACATCAAACATATCCATTTCAAAAATGACTCTTATTAATGAAACCATTGAAGCAATCTCAAAGATTTTACACAATAATGCCTTTTCAATATACACCTTTCAATGACACTAAAAAAAAATTGAAGGTAAAAAATAATAATATCATTTACACACTATCTATTGATGAGGCCATTAAATGATTTTTTGGAGTTGAGACACAATGATGCCATTTCAACCAATACAACATGTTATTGAGGCTATTATAAAAGCATCTAAGGGCTATAATATAAATATTCCATTTAAACCAACAAAAAACTTGATATCATTGCCATTGGATATACCTTAAAGCCAACATATAATGATTGCATTTCACCAAGACTCCTATTAATAAGTCCATAGAAATAATCTAAGAACCAAAATTAAAAAGTGTCTTATTAATAAATTCACATTTTAATGAGGCCTTTGGAGCAATCTTGGAGCCAAAATACAAATCTGTGACTTCAAAAACACACCTATCAATGAGATCATCAAAGTAAACTCAAAATTAATCCACAAAGATTCCATTGTGAAAGGCATTTTTTGATAATGGGAGTGGATTGATCTCAAAGATAACCCCAAAGTGCATTTATAAATAAGACACATATCAATGAGCTTTATGGAGTAACCCCAAAAGTGTCACCCAATAATGTGACTTCAAAAAATCCATCTACAAATTAGGCCATTGGAGTAATCTTGGAACTTACACAATAATGACATTTCAACATAAAATATATTAACTAATAAAATAATTCTATTTATGGGTTAGCACACAATGATGTCATTAAAAAAAAGACACCTTATAATGGGTTTATTAGAGTGTTTTTTTTGGAGCTTTCACACCATAATTCATTTTCAACTAAACATTTGTTTATGTGGATATTGATGCAAGCTAAGAACAACACACAACAATGCCATATCAAGAAGACATAATCTGATGAGGGCAATGTAGTAATTATAAAGTAAAAATTAAATTATGTCATAACACCAAGACACCTATTATTAAGGTTATTAGAGTGATATTAGAGTCCACACACATATGAGTGATGTTTATTTATCAAATAACCTATAAATTAGTCCATAATATTACTATTATATATGCCACACTATAACACCTTTTCAAGAACATAACTATTAATAAGGCCATCTTATCAATCTTATATCCAACACAAAATTATGTCATTTCACTGAGACACATTATTAATGCAATTATACCAATATTGGTGATAAATTTTAGAAATTACACTTCATATTTTCTCCTAACTTTGAGGCTATTAAATCAATTTTGGGGATAACACATAATGATTTCATTTTAGGTATTGGAGAGTTATCTTGTAAATAACACACAATGATATAATGATACTAAGACACTTATCATTACTTGGCCATAATAAAATTAATACAAAATGATGCATATATAAATTTATAGATCTAGACATGCAATTAATAACAAAGATACATAGAGAAGTATAAAACTAGATGTAACATGGAATACCTCACAAGGAGGTAAACAACCACAAAAAAATTATTCATTAATGAAAAACAATTTCTCCTTCTCCTAACTTCTTCTTACAAAACTTAATAAAACCTTGAATTGTCTTTAACAAGTTTTTAATGAAAGCTCTCTAATTAGAACACTTCAGTGAAAATTTTATGTTCATATTCTAATTTTACAATGTAAAATATTGTTATATAAGTGAGGTGGACCATTTTACTCAATGGGTCCAACATCTATCCAAGGAATAACATAAAATTAATATATTTTATTATTTATTTACATGATGATTAACTCATGCTGAATAATAAAATATATTATTATTTAAATTATGTAATTTAATATGTTAAGGGTACATGTATAACACCACTTAACCATTGATTTCTCCAACACTCACCCTTATTGTTAAGTGGGGATAGATGTCATAGTCACCTTTATACTAAATTAATTATAATCTATAAACCATCTATAATGAGTTTATGAGGCATGTAACATTTGAAGGATTTTAAAAACTTTCATCATGCCAATATCACCTTTCAAATGCAATTATAATCTATAAACTACTTAGAGTAAGTTTAGGATAGCATGATTGTGAGACTACATCTCACAGTTTCTCATGAATAATCAACCAAGTATTTTGCATTTTTTTATAACATAAGGACCTCCATTACAATATATGATTTTTTGTATTGGGTATATTGTAAACTCACATATGATAAAGTTTATGAAAATCACATAAAATGACTTATTACAATCCTTTACAATGAGAATAAGTATAGAGAAGAAGAAATAAACACATGGATATTATGAAGTGACATTGTCATACACACTTCCCCTTAATATAAAATTTTAAAGGCTCAACATTATATGAAAATGAAAAATATTTATATCACCAAGTGGTTTTGTGAAGATACTACCACTTATTCATCTATAGGACAAAACTACAAATCCATACCACCATTGAGAACTTTATTTCAGATAAAATGCACATGAATTTCAATATGATTAGTTCATTGGTGTTACATTATATTTTTTTCTATAACTATACAAATTTTATTATAAAAAATAAGGGTGGTACTATGAGAAACATCCAAATGGAGTTATTTTAAAAACTTTCACAACCACATGGATTCTTTAGCAGCTTCCATAACACTTCTATACTCTACTTCCATAAAATATATTTAAATAATAGCTTGATTTTTGTTGATCCAAGTAACACTTGCACCAAAATAAAACATGTATACAAAATTAGATTTATGATCTATAATATCTCCATCATGTTCAAAACCACAATAACCATATAAATTAACATTGTCAATAGAAGAATAATATAAACCAAAATTTACAATTTTTTTGATTTACCAAAGTATCTATTTTGCTAATCTCTTATGATCCAAGTATGGATCCTGCATGAATCTAGAAGCAACACCTATAATAAATGAAAATCCAAAATCTTTATGTATAGAGTGGGTTTAGCTTTATCCAAAGCAAGTTCTAGATCAACCTTAACATCAACTTCAATAGGGTAGATATAGGCTTATAATCAAACATATTAAATTTAATAAACATGTTATGTGCATACTAAGATTGAGATATAACAATTAAATTTTTATCCTAAAATATAACCATTCCTAAAAAATGATGAAGAATGACTAGATCAATCATTTCAAAATGTTGACTTACTTTATCTTTATATTTAAGAATGAGATTAATTTTATCAATAGTAATGCAAAAATTATCAACATATAATACAATTTTGATAAAATGACTATTTTTAACTTTTAAAAAGAGATCATTGTCATATTTAAAAGTAGAAAAATCTAATTTTTAAAAATGCCTAGTGATTTTAGAAGCCCAAGTTTGTGGAGCTTATTTCAAACCATAAATATATTTATTTAACTTACAAACATAATGTTCTTTGTTAGGTTTAGTGAAACATTTAGGTTCAGTCTTGAAAATTTCTTATTCTATATCACCATTTAAGAATTCATTTTTGACATCCATTTGGTGTATAATCCAAGTATTTTGAGCTGTAAGTGCAATAAAGAATCTAACATTACTCATTTTTTCTATAGAAAAAAATGTTTCAACATAGTCAATCCTAGATATTTGAGTACAACCATGAGCAACTAATCTAGATTTGAATTTGTCAATTTTACCAATTGAATTATATTTAATTTTGTAAATCCACTTAGAGCCAAAAATATTCCTTTTAGGCAAAGGCAAGATAAGATATCAAGTTTGGTTTTTAATTAGAGATTTATATTTAGCTTTCATAAGAACTTTCCATCTATTAGTTTGAATAATTTATTCAAAATATTAAAATTCACATTCATACAGAGTCATAAAAGCATGATGTGTATGTTGAATCCTAGTTAGTTTATTAAGATTATAAATATTAGATGATTAAATTGGGGATTCAACCCATTTGGGTCTTTTAAATTAAGAAGGTTCCTCAAATTTTAAGTTAAAAAATAATGGATCAACATCCTCTAGGTCATTTCTTTCTTCATAATGAGTAATAAAAGAGATAGGTTCATAAAAATAATCACTTTGGGGGGAGGGCGGTGGGGGGGGGGGGGTTGCGGGAAGGGGGGTTTGTTTCACAAAAGGCTCACAAAAAGATTTCTCAAGGATTAAGACATTATTTTTCTTAATTATTTGTATTTTATATGAATCATAAACTCTAAATCCTTTAGTTTTTTCTCCATAACCTATGAAAATGCAATAATAGGAGGTAGGTTCAAGTTTCTTTCTTTTTATTTTAGGAATAAAGATGGAAGCAAGACTATTGAAAATCCTAAGGTGAGAAACACTTATTTTCTTATTAAAGCAAATTTTTAGGGTCATAAAAATATGCAATGATTTATTAGGAACTCTATTTATAATGTGCACAAAAGTATTCAAGGATTCATCCTATAAAAAATTTAGGAATATTTGCAAAATGCAACATTGTTCTTACCATTTCAAGGACAGTTCAATTTTTCCTTTCATCAATTATATTTTGTTGTGGGTAATAGGGAGTTTTTAACTCTCTTTTTATACCATAATTAATGAAAAATGAATTAAATTATTTACTAATGTAATTAAACACCATCATCAGTTTTTAATATTTTCAAAAAAAAATTATAATAATTTTCAACTAAAGCTTTAAATTCTTTGAATTTAGATAGTACTTCTGATTTATTTTTAATATAATAAAACCAAATAATCCTAATGTACTCATCAATGAAAGAAATAACATATAAATAACCATTAATATAAAAAACTTATAGAGTTACTCTCACATCACTATGAATAAGATCTAAGGAATGAGAGAAATCAACATCATAATTTTAGTGAAAGGATTTAGTGTGTTGCTTACCATGTAAGAAACCATCATAATTTTCATGATGAAAAAAAATAGAAGGAAGAGAAACAACAAGATAATTATGAGACATATCATATAAACTTATAAAATTAACATGACATAATCTTTCATGCCACAATTGAGATTTATTTCTACTTTACGATGAAGGACAACATAAAGAAGTAAAAAATATGTATAAACCATTCTATTGAATTTATTCATCAATCAAAGAACCAAATTGATTATTAATAGACCATTTATCCTTAAGAAATGTTACTATGAAAATATCATTTATAAGTTTTGAACAAGATAATATTTTTTTTCTTAAGTTTAAAAACATAAAAAATATCATTTATGACCACATTTGTAAATCTAGTTTTTCCTTCTTTAGTAGCTTCTAAAAATGAATTATCACCTAAATAAATTATTTCAAATATATATTTGGTATAAAATAAAATATTTGATAAACATGTCATGTGATGTGACACACCACTATCTAAAGTCCATTAATTTTCATTGGAAGCAAATAAGGTAGCATATAGTGAAAAAATATTAGAATTTTACTCTTTATTGTTGTTTTGATTATAGTTTTGATTTTTCTATTGATTCTAATTAGAATATTTCTTATCTTTTTTATTTTTATAAGTTTTTTTATTAGATAAATTTTTGTTTTTGTAATAGTCTTCTCTTTTATGTCCAAATTTACCACAGATTGTAATTTTCAATAAATTTTAACTTTGTGATTCTTATTACCAAATTTATTTTCCCCATATTTAACATTGGAATGTTTAGGTTTATATTTATAATTTATAGTGTTTTCATTATCACTATTAAGAATGAGAATTTAATGAGTGGAATCATCTTTAGAATCAAAATTTGATATCACATGTTATTATTGAATAAGAAGAGCCAAATGTGTAGTGAGTTAGGAATGACTTGTTCTATTTGGTATTTATAATTAAGAATAGAAATTAAATTATGAAAATTTTCATGAGTATTTAATTGAATAATGAAATACAAAATCCTATTTTGAATAAGATGAAAATCACAACTATTTAATTGATATTTAATGTGTTTAATTTTTCCAAAAAAATTAACTATTTTTTGTCACTTTTCATGAGAGTAGTAAGTAGTTCAAGAACAAATTTAATGAATTTTCAGAGAGGAGTGCCCTCATGAATAGATTCAAGTAGTTTCTAGGCATCACTGGGTGACTTCTAATTTTTTGATATGGAGTAAGAAATCATCCTTTATACTCCTTAAAATGATCGACATGAATTTTTGTTATTTCTGGTGAAATACATTGGCAAGTTCAGTCTGATGTGCCTCCTTGATGGGGATTTTTAGTCCCAAAAATAATGTTCCATAGTTTTTGAGCCATAAATTTGGATTTAATGTAGATTTTCTAAATGTTATATTTTGACCCATTTAAAATTTATGATTTATCTAGCACAAAATTAGGGGAAGCCATAACTTCTCTTCAAAGATAACAATATGATACTATAAAAGTTTAGAAAAAAAATTAATGTATTTTTATACTTTATTTTTTTATAAAACAAATTTTATATTGTATAAAAAATAAATAATTATTTAATTATATGCAAAATAGTTAGAAAAAAAGGTAAAAGTTTACAACTAAAATAAGTGTCACAAAACAAACTATGTAAAAACATTTTTCAAATTTATTGCAAATAATTTATAAATAAAAAATTGGACCATTCCAATGTGTTTAAAACATGTAAAAACCTAGATATTGACTGGTCACATGACCACTTTCATACAAAAAAATGACTAGACAAAAGTCATAAGAAGAGTTTTTAGATTTTGAATGTGTCAAAAACATCATAAGTGAATTTTAGAAAAGAATAAATTTTTTAATTAATTATATTAAAAAATAACCCCATGAAGGACATTCTCGATGAGGGCCTAATCTACTTGATATTCTCCTAGGGAAGATCCTTATGGGGCATTGATGTTCCTAAAACCATTAAAAGTGAGGATTCTATTAAGTCAAAAAATAGAAATGACTATGAAAACACTAAGTCTGAGGTAGGATTTTTCACTATGGATGAGGATGAATTCATTAAGGTTTCTAATTCCTTCCAAGTCACTCAATTGGGTAATAAGTGCTCCCCTATAGAGGTGGAGGTTGGGTCTGAGCCCAATTTGAAGATTCTGAAACTTGAGAAAAAGATATCCAAACTAGAACATAAGACCAACATGATGTTATTCAATTCCAACAGTTTAAATTCACCAAGATAGATTATTTAGGCCCTTCAAGAAGTCTCAGAGCTAACATATAACAATAATTTTTTCAAATTGAAATACTTTAATAAGTTTAGCTATAATTTTCTAAATACTTATCAAGGGTTTGACAAAGGTATGGAAAACAAATTCAATTTAATGGTTTTATTATATGCTTAAATCTACTACCTAGTTTGTTGGTTTATGTAGGCTAGAGGCTAACACAATAAATAAGTTAGAAACAAATGACAAGTTTCTATAGGAGGAAATCAAAAAGAAAAATGTCAGTATTCTATAAATTTTAATTGGATGAAAGATTCTGAAATGAAGGTATAATCTATAGGTTAAATAATTTTTTTTGGAAAGGTAAAATGATTTACGAATAAAAAATTATAGTTTTAGAATGAAATTGTGATTCAGAACACCTTTTTTGGAGTTTATTTGATCAACCTTGGCATAAAATTAAACACATTTCATTTTATGAGGATCAATATGTATGAGGTTATTTTATTAGAGACAACATTTAATGGTGTCATTTGATAAAGACACCTATGATTTAATCCAATGGAATAATCCTAAAAATAAGATGTAAAAAAATTATATTAAAAAATTCAATAATGAATGTACAATATCATATGTATTTCATATGCTATATATAAATAATTTCACTTATAAATTATACATTAATATTAGATTCAACATACAATGTTGCCATTTCCCAAACACATTATTAATTAAATATTACCAATATTGGTGTTAACTTTCAATGATGACACTTCATTAACTCTCCTAATTTTAAGGCTATTGAAGCAATTTTTGGGATAACTTACAATGATATTGTATCATTAATTTTAGATTTATCACCGAGATCACACACAATCATGTTATATTACTAAGATATTGATCATTACTCTACTAGCTAGAGTCATCTTAAATCCAACACCCAATGATGAAAATGTATGAAAACACCTTTTAATTTGATCGTTGGATTAATCTAAGGGTAAATTCCTAACAGTGACACTCCACCATTATATTGTAAATTATTTCATTAATAAAATACAAATGATAACACAAAATGATTCAATTTCAACAAGACACCTATTAATGACATATTTGATGTAATGTTAGGGCTAATATAAAATGATGCCATTAGAGAAATCACAAAATATATTACAATGTAGTTCATTTTACTAAAGACACCAATTAGGCAATTGAAGAAAATATTCAAGATATAAAAAAATAATATTATTTCAAGAAGGAAATATGTTAATTGGGGTATTATAAAAAACACAAACCTAATACACAATGATTTCATTTCATTGAGACATCGACTATGGATTCCAATTGATTAATTAGAAAGGAAATAAAATGATGATACCTAACCAAGAAACAGATCGTTTGAGTTATTGAAATTATCTTTGATTAAAAACACAATAATTGCATTTGAATACAAATACCCATTATTGAATCCATTTGAACAATGTGAAATTGAACACAAAATAATAAAATCAAATGAGACCCTAGTGATGAGGCCATTGGATCTATCTCAAACCTAACATCTAAAAATGAAGTTTTGTAAAACACATCGCCAACACATATTTAAATTTGTGCATTGAATAAATGTTGGAGCATACATTATGATGTTTCATCAAATTTATTATTCATATGTGGATTAGAGAAATTTTTTTTTTTTCCCATTTCAATCAAAACTCAACATTAAGGGAATTAGACCAATTGTGGAGCTATTATACAATGATGCCATTTCATAAATGACACCTAGTAATTGGTCCACTAGAGAAATATTAGAGCTAACAAATAAAAGTATCATTTATAAAAGATATATAATTTTACCTTTTGAACCAACAAAGATATTAACTTGCAATATGTTATAACAATGCCATTTCAACAAGATAACTATTGATGAGGTCATTGGATAAATGTGAGAATTAACACTTGAATATGCCATTTCTTCACAAAATAATTCAATAAGAAAAATAAATAATATAAGAGCAATTATAAAACAAATCCTTTTTAAAATAGATATATTTATGAGGCTATTGAAGGGATATTTTAGGTAACACACATTTTTAATACTAAAACATCTATTTATGTGTCTGGTGGCACAATCTTATAGTTACATAGAATCGATCCATTTCAATTAAGACACCCATTTGTGAGGCTATTGAGTGAATCATGGGGATATCAAAAATTAGTGAAATTATGAAAAGACACTTTTTAATAAGGTTGATTGTGTAAATTTTTAGGCAACATACAACAATGCAATTTCATAATACACCTTATTTATGCCATTTAAATAATCTTGTGGCTAATACATCACCAATTATGTATTCAAAAATAAATATTTTAATAAGTGTATTTTCAATAATTTGAATACATATTAAGGATTCGAAAAAGGTATGGAAAAATGATAACCTAAAATCAAATGAATTTTATATAAGCCTAAATCCACTATCTAGTTTTTTGGCTTGCATGGGCTTGACGCTAGAAGAAAATAACTAATCTAGAAAGAAATAAGAAATTTTTGTAATGATAAGAATGCAAAATGTTTGGTGTTATATAAAGATTTACTAAATGAAAGAGGTTGAAATTAAGGTACAATTTATAAGTGAAAATCTTATTTTTAAGTATAGGAAATATGATTTACAAATCAAAACTTTGACTTTAAGAATGAATTTGTGGTTTAGAATATTTCTTGTGGATTTTATTGGAAAAATCTTAGACTAACATTAAACATTTTTCATTTCATGAGGACACCTATTAATTAGATTATTTTAGTAATATTAGAGACACCATTCAATTGTCTAATTTGATTAAGACACACATGATTTAATCTAATGGACAAATCTTAGAAAAAATATGTAACAATTTTAGTTAAGAAAGAAAACCATTAATGAGGAAATTTTAGTATCTTTTGAGGCAACATAAAACACTATCATTTTGATAAGATACTTATTAATGATGCCATTATAATAATTGAATTATTATAATGACATCATAATAAATGGTTTGATAAGACATTTATTAACATGATGTCATTATAATAATTTTAGATAATCTTGTGGCTAATACATCACTAATAAAATAACTAATCTAAAAAGAAATAATAAGTTTTTTTAATGATAAGTAATGCAAAATGTTTGGTGTTATATAAATATTTATTAACTAAAAGATGTTGAAATTAAGGTACAATTTATAAGTGAAAATCTTATTGTTAAGTATAGGAAATATTAATTACAAATCAAAACTTTGAGTTTAAGAATGAATTTGTGGTTTAGAATATCTCTTGTGGATTTTATTGGAAAAATCTTGGACTAACATTAAACATTTTTCATTTCATGAGGAAACCTATTAATGAGGTTATTTTAGTAATCTTCAAGACACCATTCAATTATTTAATTTGATCAAGACACACATGATTTAATCCAATGGACAAATCCTAGAAAAAATATGCAATAATGTTAGTTAAGACAACCATTAATAAGGACATTGTAGTATCTTTTGAGGCAACATAAAACACTATCATTTTTACAAGACACTTATTAATGGTGCCATTATAATAATTAAATTATTATAATGACATCATTGATAAGTGTTTTGACAAGATACTTATAACATGATGTCATTATAATAATTTTTGAGCTTACACACAATAATTACCTTACAATAAAGACACCTCTTAATGAGCCCATTTGATCAAATCATGAACTTGTTATATAATTATGTGATTTCAAGAGATGAAACTAATAAGGAGGCTATTTGAGTAGTCTCTAAGGTTAAAAATAATGAGGTTGGTATGGAGCCCCAAAAATGTAAACCAAAAAATGTATTTATAAATAAGACACCTATATATGAGGTTATTGGAGTAATTTTGAAAGTGTCACCCAACAAAGAGAATTCAAAAAATAAATCTATTAAATTTCCATTTGAGTAACCTTAAGTGTTACACAAAATTGACATTTCACCATGAAAATTATTAACAAGGATGATTCGATTTAAGATATAACATGCAATGATTCCATTCCAAATAAAACACCATAGAATGGAGCTATTAGAGCAATATTTCAATAGTTTACGTGATGATGCTTTTTCAACTCAGGCATTTATTTATGAGGATTTTGATGCAAACTTAGAAACAATGCAGAATGATGCCATATCATCAAGACATTGTTTGATGAGGATAGTGGAGTAATTATAGAGAGAAGATGAAACAATGTCATTACATAAGACACATTAATAATGCCATTGGATTGATCTTAAATCCAACACACAATGATATTTATTGATCAAGGAACCTATAAGTTAATCCATGGGATTAATAATAGAGATACTAGAAAATAATGCCTTTTTAACAACATAACTATTAATGAGGCCATCTTATCAATCTTGTAGCCAACATACAATGATGTCATTTCATCGAGACACATTATAAAGTAAATATTAGTAATCTTAATTCTAAATTTCAATGATGACACTTTATCAACTCCCTTAAGGCTATTGAATTAGTTTTGGGGCTAACACAAAATGATGTTATTTTACGTATTAGAGACCTATATTATAGCCAACACATAATGATGTCATGCTACTAGGAAACAAATCATTGATTGGTCACTAGAGTCATAAAATCCAACAACTAATGATGTCATAATATGAATACACATTTTAATTAGACTAATGGATTAATCTAAAAGTCAATGCTCAATTGTGAGAGTCCACCAAAAAATTGTAAATAAGCTCATTAAAGTAATATCATTGATTAAACATGATGATTCCATTTCAAAAAGACATCTATTATTGACACATTTTAAGCAATGTTAAGGCTAGCATACAATGATGACATTAGATGAATCACAAAGATAACATAAGACAATGCATTTTAGTAAATACATATTAATTAAGCCATTGAAGCAATATTCAAGATATAAAAAAATAATAGTTTTTAAAGAATAAAATATTTTAATGGGGAGATTAGATCAATAAAAAAGCTAACATATAATTATTCCATTACATTAAGACATCCACTATGGATGCCAATTACATTAAACACACAACAAATCAATTTTAATAGAAAAACCCATTATTGAAGACATTTGAGCAATGTGAAAAATAACAAAAAAAATCCACTTAAAAAATACACCTCATAATGGGTTCTTTAGATCTAAATGAAAAACATCATCTAAAGATACAACCTCGCAAAATATGTCAACATACATTATAATTAGTGCATTGAAAAAATATTGGTGCTAACATAATGATTTTTAAAAAAATCCTATTTACCTACACCATTTGAGAATTCTTATTTCAAAATATTTTCACTTTAATTAAGTTTACTAACATTAAGGGCATTGGAACAACTTTGGATCTATTATATAATGATGTCAAATCATCAATGACACTGAGTAATAGGGCCACTTGAGAAATATTGGTGTTAACAAACAACATAATTTATCCAAGACATAAAATGATACATTTTCAACCAAGTAAGATATTAAATGGGATATTTTATAAATATTGAGGTTATCATATAATGTTTCCATTTCAATAATGAATACATTAATGATTCCATTGGAGGAATTTTAGAGCTAACACATGAATATGCCATCTCATCTTGAACTCATTGAATACGAACATTAAATAAATATTAGAGGTGTTAGAAAACAAAAAAAATTTAAAAAAATATATTAATGAGTCCATTGAAATGATGTTGCAGCTAACCCACACTTTTTATATGAAAACATGTATTTTTGAGCCCAATGGTGCAATATTACAATTATAGAAAACTGATCCATTTCAACAAAGACACATATTTGTGGGGCCATTGAATGAATCATGGTGCTATCACACATTATCAACATTGCATCGAGACACTTTTTACTATGGATACTTGACTAATTTTTGAACCAACACATAACAATGTAATTTTAGCAAGACATATTATTAAGGCTCTTCAAGTAGTATTAGGGCTAACACATAATGATAAATAATTGAAAAATATATATTTTTAATTAGTGTAGATAAAATAATTTAAATTTTCACAAATGTTTTGACAAAGGTTTGGAAAATAGACAACTTGGAAGTGAAGAGTTTTTTTACGAGCTTAAATATGCTATTTAATTTGCTTCGCTAAAAGATAACAAATAAGCTAGAAATAAACAAGAAGATTATGTAACGAGAAATAAATTTAAACATTCAATATTATTATATTATTTACTAAATTAAATAAGTTAAAATGAAGGTAAAATTTGTATACACCCCATTTGGGCCACAACTTTCTTCCAACTAGACTTCAGATTGATTTCTACCAAATAGTGCAAATTAAGCCTAAGAATCACTAAATGTCCTAATTTCATCTGCACATCAAAAATTAGTGTTCAGAATCATGTTGATGCATCCTTATTTTGGGTATTATCCTATACAAAATAATAAACTCTCATATATTCATCTCCAATCAATTTGTGACTTAGAAAATTGATAGTTTGGCCTTTGAACCCATTAAGTAGGGCACCTAAAAATTATTAAAGTGCAAAAATATCAAGTAGAATAAATTAACTAAAAAAATAAAATTAAATGCTTAAGTAAAATTTCCATGTGTAATTAGTGAAAATAAATTTTATAAAAAATAAATTTCAATAAAAAGAGGTCATCATGATGTCATCATCCTCAAAATCAAGGAATTGAAAATATCTCCCCTAAAGCCTTAAATTCAGAAATGGAGAGCCATGTTTAATAAATAGGATTTATAACCCAAATATTAATTATTTATCCCCTCCTTAACTCAAATAAAGTTAGTCTAAACTCAACCATGATTAACTCTAACCTAATTAAACTTGGGTTAGAGTTAGTTTGGAAGGCTATGAATATAAGGCTTCACCCATTATTCAACAAGATCTTTTGGTGTAATCTTATGATGTAAAAATAACTTCAAATAACCTTATTCTTTAGTGTTATAAGGCTCATTTTTTTAGAGAGCCATCCAAGGCACCAAGTTTGAGTCCAACATTGCCAAGGTGACAAGGAGAGATGATGCAAGTACCACCACTACAAAAGATTCTTTGATCACATAACCGATCACATTCCTCCATGGCTAACATATAACTCTTGCTTTAAAATAAGGTAAATAATGGTTGTTTTATCTTATATTTATTGTTACTTGTATTGTTCTCTTGATACTTGAGTGTCTAGGCTAGAGGTGTTAGCTTTATTAGTGTGTTTTTTGTTAGTTTTCATCATATTAACACAATACTAATCTCCTCTCTTGAATTCCTATTGATCACATAATGGCATGCCTAGTGGGACTATAGACCCCACAAGCCTAAATGGAGTATCTTGGGAGTTTTTTGGAGCCAATAATATTTTAATCTAGATATTAATTTCTTGATTTTTGGATTTTATTTTGTATTTAGCTTGTAACTATGGATTTACAAATTCGTGACTACAGAACTACAAATTTGGTGAGGTAAACTATTAAAGCATTGATTGAATCTATGAAATCTTCCTAGAAAATTAAAAAATTGCTCTGGTTTAGACTTAGCTATGAAAAATTGTGAAATACGTAGAGAAAGTTATAAAATAATAAAGGAAAACTGTGAATTTGTTTTACATTTTAAGGGGTTTTCTTGGTTTTATGAAAAAATGTGAATTCATAGAGTTTAATTGTGAAATCATCTATTTAAATTGTGAAATTGTTCTTTATTATATAATTTTATAGACTATTTGTGAATTCAAGACACTTAATAGAAAAATCATAATAATTGATTTATGAAATCATTTGTTTATTTTGGTGTTTTTATTGAAGGTTTGAGACATTTATGAAATTGCAGACTTGAGTTATGAAATTAGAGACGTAAGTTACAAAATCTTAGAGTTGTGTAATTATTTTCTCGAGTTGTAAAATTGTTTGTGTGAATTGCGAATTTGTTTTTCGAAGTTGTGAAATCATAGAGTTACAAAATTATAGACTTGAGTTGCAAAAATATAGACCTGAGTTGAAAAACAATAGAATAGAGTAATGAATTTATTTTGAAATAATGACATTGTCCACTCTAAGTTTCTACTTTTTTTGTTTTCTATATTTTTATATGTTTGAACAATTTCATAATTCATAGTTTACTACGTAACTATGAAATCATTCCAAAGAGCTATTTTTTGTATTTTCTTGAGCTAACTTGCAAAATTTCACCTTGGCTTAAAGCATAAATTAATCCACTAACTTGTTTGTAGAGAATTAATCCAAAAAAGAAGAAATTTAGGTGATTTTTAATTTTTCAAAGATAAAATTTACAATAAAGGTTAAAAATCATTTAGATTTGGTTAAGGTGTTTTAAAATTTACTTACAAAATTTGTCTTTTAATATTTTCCAAGATTTTAAAAGTGCAAACATGGCCAAAGGACCAAAAATTTCAAACACATTTTTGATTTGGTGTTATTAAAAAGAACCCACATATTTAGTTAGAGATCCTAATAAATTTTTTGATTCTTGTTTGTTCTTTAGACTAGTTTCAAATTGCTTAGATTAGATTCTTTAATTTTGGAAAACACAAACTTTAGCATGTATGTTCTTTCCCATTCCCTTTAGGGAACTCAAGTGACTAAAAGCACTTAGTTTATTTCTTTATTTGTAAATTTGTGTTAGAAAGAATGCCGTGTATGCTCTCCCTAAGCTCTGAGTGAATTGGGTGATTCAAAAGTGACATCTAAAATATTTCTATTTTCCTTTTTTTTTTATGAATTTGGCTTGTGGGTGGGAGTTCATCACATCCCCATGAGTTCTTTAGGGGTGCATTGACTTGTGGATTCATATCCCAACATTGTACTAACCTCACTCCATGGTGGGGTATACAAATTAGGGAAACTATTGAATGGGATGATGGTGAGTGGTTATCCTGAACATCCCAATGGGTATCTAGGTCATGCGTAAGCCAGACAATATACTCCACTAAGAATTACATGATTTGAGTCACTATGTAAAGGAATACATTTTTGTATAGTAAGTTAGGTGGTTTAGATTCAATTGAAATGATTGTACCTTTGTGTTAACCACACTTGGGACCATCTAGTATGTGCAAAACTTATAGATTATTAGTCAAACCCCACTTGTGGAATTTCATGCCAAATGTTGCATGTTACTCACTCTAAGCTCATGTCACATACCAATTATTGAGAGATAGATGGGGTGTAAAAACTCTACCTACACTTGTAGTTTAATTTTTGTATTAACACTTAATTCCTCACAAGCATTGGCATATTGGTGGAAACTTTCACTGAAGCTACATAAGCCCATGTTACTTAAAGGGATAATATGATCCATTTGTGGTACTTATATTTAATTTGATTTACATGTGTGTTTTTAGACTAAAACTATTCATTTATATTATCACTTCAAAACAAGTCCAAAAATATCACATGTTTTCACCACTTTAGCCTAAGAGGTGTTATTATATTCATTTGGTGACACCTTTACCTTAAACTTTTCATTCTAAAACATTTGTGTATGTGTCACTTATTTAAACAGGGCATCATTACCCTCACTATTTTATCCCATGTTTTTACCTTAGAATTTTAAGTAAAAAACCATTGTCATAAATTTTGATTAAACTAACATTGTTATGTTGTTTGTATTATTTAAAAAACATTGCCTTGTTATCTATTTGAAGATTCCAAGTCATTTAAACCAAGTTCATAATTTATCTTAGAAAGTTTTGATTCAAAATTTAATTGGTCTACACCTTTTTATTACTTAATTTTGACTTAGGTGTTTATCTCTCACCTTTGATGTGTGTAACTTGTACTAATTCATTGCTTGATTTAAAACTCTTTTGCCTAGATCTAAAAAGTGTTCTATTTTTTGTGTGCCTTGTGTCTATTTTTTTCCTTGAACTAAAGTCAAAACTCTCTTTTCAAGTATAATTTTAAGCACAATTAGTTTACATTATAGCCTTACTTATAACTTGGGCTTTAATTATTTTCTCATCACTCTTACTTTGATTACTTGAGATTGAATTTACAATTAGTTTTAGGTGTGTGCCTAGGGTAAATGTCTTATACCAAGGTTAAGTTTGTTTTTTAATCCATGTGACTAGATTGAGTCAAAGTGTTTCAACTTTTTTTAGAGTTAGATTAATTACCTTGGAATTTTTTACCTCAACCTATTTTTTAAAAAAAAATCTAGCTTTGTGCCTTCTTACCAAAGACCTAGCATTTGCCTTTTAGTTTTCAGACCTAGTTTGTTTCAAAGTCTAGCTTTGTGCCTTGTTTCCAAAAGAATTAACATTTTCCTTAGTTTTTGGATTTTGTTCGTACCTTTTGAGTTTAGCTTTGTGATTTGTTTTAAAATACCTAACACTATTTTCATTTTAGACCTAAATTATATTTGTTTGAAACACTTTAACAAAACTAGGATTCAAAATTTGCATTTCATTTTATGAGGACACATATGAATGAGGTTATTTTATTAGAGACAACATTTAATGGTGTCATTTGATAAAGACACCTATGATTTAATCCAATAGAATAATCCTAAAAATAAGATGTAAAAACATTATATAAAAAAATCCAATAATGAATGTACAATTTCATATGCTATATATAAATAATTAAACTTATACATTGTATATAATATATTAGATTCAACATACAATGTTGCCATTTCCCAAACACATTATTAATTAAATATTACCAATATTGGTGTTAACTTTCAATGATGACACTTCATTAACTCTCCTAATTTTGAGGCTATTGAAGCAATTTTTGGGATAACTTACAATGATATTGTATCATTAATTTTAGAGTTATCACCGAGATCACACACAATCATGTTATTTTACTAAGACATTGATCATTACTCTACTAGCTAGAGTCATCTTAAATCCAACACCTAATGATGTAAATGTATGAAAACACCTTTTAATTTGATCGTTGGATTAATCTAAGGGTCAATTCCTAACTATGACACTCCACCATTATATTGTAAATTATTTCATTAATAAAATATAAATGATAACACAAAATGATTCCATTTCAACAAGACACCTATTAATGACATATTTGATGTAATGCCAGGGATAATATAAAATGATGCCATTAGAGAAATCATAAAATATATTACAATGTAGTGTGTTTTACTAAAGACACCAATTAGGCCATTGAATAATATATTCAAGATATAAAAAAATAATATTATTTCAAGAAGGAAATATGTTAATTGGGCTATTATTAAAAACACAAACCTAATACACAATGATGTCATTTTATTGAGACATCCACTATGGATTCCAATTGATTAATTAGAAAGGAAATAAAATGATGATACCTAACCAAGAAACATAGCATTTGAGTTATTAAAATTATCTTTGCTTAAAAACACAATAATTGCATTTGAATACAAACACCCATTATTGAGTCCATTTGAGAAATGTTAAATTGAACACAAAATAATAAAATCAAATGAGACCCTAGTGATGATGCCATTGGATCTATCTCAAACCTAACATCTAAAAATGAAGCTTTGTAAAACACATCGCCAACACATATTTTAATTTGTGCATTGAATAAATGTTGGAGCATAAATTATGATTTTTCATCAAATTTATTATTCATAAGTGGATTATAGAAATATTATTTTTTTCCCATTTCAATAAAACTCAACATTAAGGGAATTAGACCAATTGTGGAGCTATTATACAATGATGCCATTTCATAAATGACACCTAGTAATTGGTCCACTAGAGAAATCTTAGAGCTAAAAAATAAAAGTATCATTTATACAAGATACATAATGATACCTTCTAAACCAACAAAGATATTAACTTGTAATATGTTATAAATCTTGAGTCCTTATCATATAGCAATTCCATTTCAACAAGATAACTATTGATGGGGCCATTGGATAAATGTGAGAATTAACACTTGAATATGCCATTTCTTCACAATATGATTCAATAAGAATAATAAATAGTATAAGAGAAATTATAAAACAAATCCTTTTTAAAATAGATATATTTATGAGGCTATTGAAGGGATATTTTAGGTAACACACATTTTTAATACTAAAACATCTGTTTATGTGTCTGGTGGCACAATCTTATAGTTACATAGAATTGATCCATTTCAACTAAGACACCCATTTGTGGGGCCATTGAGTGAATCACGGGGATATCACAAATTAGTGAAATTATGAAAATACACTTTTTAATAAGGTTGATTGTGTAACGTTTTAGGCAACATACGAGAATGCAATTTCATAATACACCTTATTTATGCCATTTAAATAATCTTGTGGCTAATACATCACCAATTATGTATTCAAAAATAAATATTTTAATAAGTGTAGTTTCAATAATTTGAATACATATTAAAGATTTGAAAAAGGTAAGGAAAAATGATAACCTAAAATCAAATGAATTTTATATAAGCCTAAATCCACTATCTAGTTTTTTGGCTTGCATGGGCTTGAGGCTAGAAGAAAATAACTAATCTAGAAAGAAACAAGAAGTTTTTGTAATGATAATTAATGTAAAATGTTTGGTGTTCTATAAAGATTTATTAAATGAAAGAGGTTGAAATTAAGGTACAATTTATAAGTGAAAATCTTATTTTTAAGTATAGGAAATATGATTTACAAATCAAAACTTGGAGTTTAAGAATGAATTTGTGGTTTAGAATATCTCTTGTGGATTTTATTGGAAAAATCTTAGACTAACATTAATTTTTTTTCATTTAATGAGGACACCTATTAATGAGGTTATTTTAGTAATCTTAGAGACACCATTCAATTGTCTGATTTGATCAAGACACAAATGATTTAATCTAATGGACAAATCTTAGAAAAAATATGCAACAATTTTAGTTAAGAAAGACAACCATTAATGAGGACATTGCAGTATCTTTTGAGGAAACATAAAACACTATCATTTTGATAAGATAGTTATTAATGATGCCATTATAATAATTGAATTACTATAATGACATAATTAATAAGTGTTTTGACAAGACATTTATTAAAATGATGTCATTATAATAATTTTAGAGCTTACACACAACAATGCTAATGAATCATAGAGCTTACACATAATAATTCCCTTGCAATAAAGACATCTCTTAATGATCCCATTTGATCAAATCTTCAACCTATTAAATAATTATGTGATTTCAATAAATGAAACTAATAAGGAGGTCATTTGAGTAGTCTCTAAGGTAAAAAATAATGATGTTGGTGATGGAACCCCCAAAGTGTAAACCAAAAAATGCCTTTATAAATAGGACACCTATAAATGAGGTTATTGGATTAATTTTGAAAATGTCACCTAAAAAAGAGAATTCAAAGCATAAATCTATTAATTTTCCATTTGAGTAACCTTGAGTGTTTCATAAAATTGACATTTCACCATGAAAATTATTCATAAGGAAGGATGATTTGATTTAAGATATAACATGCAATGATTCTATTCCAAATATAATAGCTTAGAATGGGTCTATTAGAGCAATATTTCAATATTTTACATGATGATGCTTTTTCAACTTAGGGATTTATTTATAAGGATTTTGATGCAAACTTAGAAACAATGCACAATGATGCCATATCATCAAGACATTATTTGATGAGGATAGTGGAGTAACTATAGAGATAAGATGAAACAATGTCATTACATAAGACACATATTAATAATGCCATTGGATTGATATTAAAGCCAACACATAATGATGTTTATTGATCAATGCACCTATAAGTAAATCCATGGGATTAATAATAGAGATACCAAAAAATAATGCCTTTTTAACAACATAACTATTAATTAGGCCATATTATCAATCTTGTAGCCACCATACAATTATTTCATTTCATCGAGACACATTATAAAGTAAATATTAGTAATCTTAGTTCTAAATTTCAATGATGACACTTTATCAACTCTCCTAAGGCTATTGAAGTAGTTTTGGGGCTAACACACAATGATGTTATTTTACGTATTAGAGACCTATATTGGAGTCAACACATAATGATGTCATATTACTAGGACACAAATCATTGATTGGTCACTAAAGTCATATCGAATCCAAAAACTAATGTTGGTATAATATGAAAACATATGTTAATTAGACTAATGGAGTAATTTAAAAGTCAACGCTCAATTGTGAGAGTCCACCAGAATATTTTAAATAAGCTCTTAAAGCAATATCATTGCTTAAACATGATGATTCCATTTCAACAAGACATCTATTATTGACACATTTTATGCAATGTTAAGGCTAACATACAATGATGACATTAGATAAATCACAAAGATAATATAAGACAATACATTTTAATAAATACATATTAATTAAGCCATTGAAATAATATTCAAGATATAAACAAATAATAATTTTTAAATAAGAAAATATTTTAATGGGGAGATTAGAGAAATAAAAAATCTAAAAAAGAATGATGCCATTACATTAAGACATCTACTATGGATGCCAATTACATTAAACACACAATAAAGCAATTTTAAGAGAAACACTCATTATTGAAGACATTTGAGCAATGTGAAAGATAACACAAAAAATCCACTTAACAAAGACACCTTGTAATGGGGTCATTAGATATAACTTAAAAATTAAATCTAAAGATGTAACCTTGCAGAATATGTTAACACATATTCTAATTAGTGTATTAAATAAATATTGGTGCTAACATAATGATGTTTAAAAAAAATCCTATTCACTACACCATTTGAGAATTCTTATTTCAAACTATTTTCACTTTAATTAATTCTAATTACATTAAGGTAATTGGAACAACTTTGGATCTATTATACAATGATGTAAAATCATCAATGACACTGAGTAATAGGGCCACTTGAGAAATATCAGTGTTAACAAACAACATAATTTATCCAAGAAATAAAATGATACATTTTCAACCAAGTGAGATATTAAATGGGATATTTAATAAATATTGAAGTTATCATATATGATGCCATTTCAATAATGCATAAATTAATGATTTTATTGGAGGAATTTTTGAGCTAATACATGAATATGCCATCTCATCTTGAACTCATTGAATAAGAACATTAAATAAATCTCAGAGGTTTCAAAAATTAAAAATAATTATAAAAAATATATTAATGAGTCCATTGAATGGATATTGCATCTATCCCATACCTTTTATATGAAAATATGTATTTATGAGCCTAATGGTGCAATATTACAATTTTAAAATATTGATCCATTTCTACAAAGACACATATTTGTGGGGCCATTGAATGAATCATGGGTATATCACACATTATCAACATTGCACCGAGACACTTGTTACTATGTCTACTTGACTAATTTTTGAACCAAAACATAACAATGTAATTTTAGCAATATATATTACTAAGGCTCTTCAAGTAGTATTAGGGGTAACACATAATGGTAAATCATTGAAAAATAAGTTTTTTAATTAGTGTAGATAAAAGAATTTAAATATTCAAAAAGGTTTTGACAAAGGTTTAAAAAACACACAACTTGTAAGTGAAGATTTTTTTTATGAGACTAAATACATTATTTAATTTACTAGCTTGTGTAGGTTAGATGCTAAAAGATAACAAATAAGCTAGGAATAAACAAGAAGATTGTGTAATGAGAAATAAATTAAAATGTCCAATATTCTTGTAGTATTAGGGGTAACACATAATGGTAAATCATTGAAAAATAATTTTTTTAATTAGTGTAGATAAAAGAATTTAAATATTCAAAAATGTTTTGACAAAGGTTTAAAAAACATACAATTTGTAAGTGAAGATTTTTTTTACGAGACTAAATACGTTATTTAATTTACTAGCTTGTGTAGGTTAGATGCTAAAAGATAACAAATAAGCTAGAAATAAACAAGAAGATTGTGTAATGAGAAATAAATTAAAATGTCCAATATTATTGTAGTATTTAATAAATTCAATAAGCAAAAATTAAGGTACAATTTGTAGACACCCCATTTTGGCTACAAATTTCTTCCAACTAGACTTTAGATTGATTTCTACCAAATAGTGCAAATTAAGCTTAGGAATCACTGAATGTCTTAATTTCATTTGTACATCAGACTTAGTGTTCAGAATCATGTTGAGGCATCCCTATTTTGGATATAATCCTATACACAATTATAAACTCTCATAAAATCATCTCCAATCAACTTGTAACCTAGAAAATTAATAGTTTGGCCTTGGACCCATTAAATGGTGCACTTAAACAATTATTAAAGTGCAAAAATGCCAAGTAGAATAAATTAACTAAGAAAATAAAATTAAATTCTTAAGTGAAATTTCCATGTGAAATTATTGAAAATAAATTTTATAAAATAGAAATTCCAATAAAAATGAGGTCATGATGATGTCATCATCCTCAAAATCAAGGAATTGAAAATATTTCCCCTAAAGCCTTAAATTCATAAATAGAGAGCCATACTTAATAAATGGGATCTATATCCCAAATATTAATTGCTTATCCCCTCAACTCAAATAAGGTTAGTTTAAACTCAACCACGATTAAATCTAACCTAAATAAGCTTGGGTTAGGGTTAGTTTGGAAGGCTATAAATACAAGGCTCCACCCATTGTTCAACAAGCTCTTTTGGTGTAATGTGATGATGAAAAATAACTTCAAATACCCTTTTTATGTAGTGTTATAAGGCTCATTTTTTGATAGAGCCATCCAAAGCACAAAGTTTGAGTCCAACATTGCCAAGGTGACAAGGAGAGATGATGCAAGGAACACCATTGCAAAAGATTCTTTGATCACATAGGCAATCAAATTCCTCCATGGACAACATACAACTCTTGCTCTCAAGGAAGGTAAATAATAGTTGTTTTGTCTTATATTGATAGTTACTTGTATTGGTCTCTTAATACTTGAGTGTCTAGGCTTGAGGTGTTAGCTTTGTTAATTTGATTTTGGTTAGTTTTCATCATATAAACACAATACTAATCTCCCCTCTTGGATTCATATTGATCACATAATAGATGCCCTGTGGGACCACACACACCACAAGCATAAATGGAGTATATTGGGAGTTTTTTGGAGCCAATAATATTTCATTTTAGAGCTCGATTTCTTAATTTTTGGATAATTGTTTTGGGTTTGGCTTGTAACTATGGATTTATGAATTTATGATTGTAGAACTACAAATTTGGTGAGGTAAACTATGAAATCATTGATCAAATATATGAAATCATCCTAGAAAATTGCAAAATTGCTCTGGTTTAGACTCAGCTCTACAAAAATGTGAAATAAGTAGAGAAATTTATAAAATAATAAAGGAAAATTGTGAATTCATTTTACATTTTAATGGGTTTTCTTGGTTTTATGAAAAAATGTGAATTCATAGAGTTTAATTGTGAAATCATCCATTTAAATTGTGAAATTGTTCTTTATTAGATTTTATTATTATTTTCTTGACTATTTGTGAATTCATGACACTTACTATCAAAATCATAACAATTGATTTATGAAATCATTTATTTATTTTGGTTTTTTTATTGAAGGTTTGAGACATTTATGAAATTGCAGACCTGAGTTGTGAAATTAGATACCTAAGTTACAAAATCTTAGAGTTGTGAAATTGTTTGTTTGAGTTGTAAATTTTTTTGCGTGAGTTGTGAATTTGTTTTTTAGAGTTGTGAAATCATAGATTTACAAAATAGTAGACTTGAGTTACAAAATTATAGACCTGAGTTGAAAAATTGTAGAATAGAGTAATGAATTTATTCTAAAATAATGACATTGTCCACTCTAAGTTTCTACTTTTTTGGTTTTCTATATTTTTATATGTTTGAACAATTTCATAATTCACAGTTTACTATGTAACTATGAAATCATTCCAAAGAGCTATTTTTTGTATTTTCTTGAGGTAACTTACAAAATTTCACCTTGGATTAAAGCATAAATTAATCCACTAATTTTTTTGTAGAGAATTAATCCAAGAAAGAATAAATTTAGGTGATTTTTAATCAATTTTTCATTTTGCAAAGATAAAATTTACAATAAAGGTTAAAATTCATTCAAATTTGGTTAAGGTGTTTTAAAATTTAATTAAATTTTTTGTCTTTTAACATTTTCCAAGATTTTAAAAGTGCAAACATGGCCAAAGGACCAAAAATTCCGAACACATTTTGATTTGGTGTTAGTAAAAAGAACCCACATATTTAGTTAGAGATCCTAATAAATTTTTTGATTCTTGTTTGTTCTTTAGACTAGTTTCAAATTGCTTAGAATAGATTCTTTAATTTTGGAAAACAAAAACTTTAGCATGTATGCTCTTTCCCTTCCCCTTTAGGGAACTCAAGTGACCAAAAGTTCTTAGTTTATTTCTTTATTTGTAAATTTATGTTGGAAATAATGTCATGTATGCTCTCCCCAAGCTCTGAGTGAATTGGGTGATTCAAAAGTGACATCTAAAATATTTCTATTTTTTTTTTTTAATGAATTTGGCTTGTGGGTGGGAGTTCATCACCTCCCCATGAGTTCTTTATGGGTGCTTTGACTTGGGGATCCATCTCCTAGCATCTTACTAACCTCACTCCATGGTGGGGTATACAAATTAGGGAAACTATTGAATGGGATAATGGTGAGTGGTTAGCCTGAACATCCTAATGGGTACCTAGGTCATGCATAATCCTGACAACATACTCCACTAAGAATTACATGATTGGAGTCACTATGTAAATAAATATATCCTTGCATAGTAAGTTAGGTGGTTTGGATTCAATTGACATTATTTTACCCTTGTGTTAACCACACTTGGGACCATCTAGTATGTGCAAAACTAAAAGATTTTTAGTTAAACCTCACTTATGGAATTTCATGCCAAATGTTGCATGCTACTCACTCTAAGCTCATGCCACATACCAATTATTGAGAGATATATGGGGTGTAAAAACTCTACCTACACCTATAGTTTAATTTTAGGATTAACACTTAATTCCTCACAAGCATTGGTATATTGGTGGAAACTTTCACTAAAGCTACATAAACCCATGTTTGTTATAGGGATAATATGATCCATTCATGTTACTTCTATTTAATTTGATTTACACATGTGTCTTTAGACTAAAACTATTTATTTATATTATCATGTCAAAATAAGTCCAAAAATATCACATGTTTTCACCACTTTAGCCTAAGAGGTGTCATTCTATCCATTTGGTGACACTTTTGCCTTATACTTTTCATTCTAAAACATTTGTGTATGTGTCACTTGTTTAAACAAGGCATCATTACACTGCTCATTTCATCTCATGTTTTTACCTTAGAATTTTAAGTAAAAAACCATTGTCATACATTTTGAGCAAGGTAACATTATTACATTGTTTGTATTATTTAAAAAGCATTGCCTTGTTATCTATTTAAAGATTCTAAGTCATTTAAACCATGTTCATAATTTATCTTGAAAAGTTAAGATTCAAAATTTAATTGGTCTACACCTTTTTATTACTTAATTTTGGCTTGGGTGTTTATCTCTCACCTTTGAATTATGTAACTTGGGCTAATTCCTTGCTTGATTTAAAGACTCTTTTGCCTAGATCTAAGAAGTGTTCTATTTTTTGTTGCCTTGTGTCTATTTGTTATCTTGAACTAAAGTCAAAACTCTTTTTTCAAGTATAATTTTAAGCACAATCATTTTACATTATATCCTTGCTTATAACTTAGGCTTGAATACTTTACTCATAAATCTTACTTTGATTACTTGAGATTGAATTTACAATTAGTTTTAGGAGTGTGCCTAGGGTAAATGTCTTATACCAAGGTTAAGTTTGTTTTTTAATCCATGTGACTAGATTGAGTCAAAGTGTTTCAAATTATTTTAGAGTTAGGTTAATTACCTTGGAGGTTTTTACCTCGACCTAGTTTGTTTTAAAAAGTATAGCTTTGTGCTTTCTTACTAAAGACCTAGTATTTACCTTTTAGTTTTTAGACCTAGTTTGTTTCAAAGTCTAGCTTTGTGCCATGTTTCCAAAAGACCTAATATTTTCCTTAGTTTTTATATTTTGTTTGTACCTTTTAAGTCTAACTTTGTGATTTGTTCTAAAAGACCTAGCACTATTTTCATTTTATACCTAAATTATATTTGTTTGAAACACTTTACCAAAACTAGGATTTAAAATTTTCCTTTCATTTGAAAATTTGTTGGAGATATTTAAGTTGAAGCTTACCATTGATGATTTTGGATGAGAGAGCCATTCCTACACCAACTTTAAACCATTTACATAAATATATCTAGTTTTCTATTTAGACCAAGTTTCTAGACATTCCAAGCATCGACCAATTCTTTTAGACCACATTACGATAGTTTTGTGAACTCTAGACTTTTTTTTCATGAAATGTTAGTCATGAGTTTGGATATGACTTGTTATATATGTAGTGGGTGCATATTCAATTTAGATTATGAAAATGTAGTCATGAATGATGCCTTTGTTCAAGGCCCATATGGTGATGATTTAGTTTATGATATGGATCCATATCCTCCTTACACTACTCAAAATGTGGAAAAAGGCCAAGATGCATTGGAACATTATCTAATCAATACACCTCTTTATCTAGGTCAGGAACAAGAACAAATAGCTCAATACCATACTAGTGTGCCATTTATTATCAAACAAATATAATAACATCCTTACTACATTACCATGCCATCAATCTGTGACTTGTACTTGTTTGATTGTCACTTACTTGAAAACAAGGATGAGGTTTTTGTTAGAGCCGTAAAGGTAGGGGCCAAGTTTTTGGAAGACTTCCCTCATGAAAACCTACCTATTCTAGTTAGAGTGCCTAGAAATGTACCTTATACTCAAATTATCAAATAGGCCTCTACTAGTTATCCTCAAGAAATCATGCCTATGTCACACTAAGATAATGAATATGATTGAAAAAGGACCCATGGAGGACCAATTTGTGTAAATGCAACAAGCATATCAGAATTTTCTTAATCTGGCTATAATTTTAACACTATGGCCATATCAAATGCTTCACTCATAGAACTAACTCATTTAATAGGAGTGCCATTTGACTTGTTAGGTCATGATAATCTAGGTGTGGACCCATTTACCCAAATTAATTTATTAGGTGACATGTTTAATGTCCCATTCATTGAGGAAGTGATTATGGCCTCTACTTAAGACCATGTGCAAATACAATGGATAACGTGCAAGTGTCTTCTAATTAAAACTAAGGTGGGGTAAATGCACCACCAAAGAAACCTAAAAAATATGTACCTCTTATCAATACCATGAGTGGTTCATAATATTAACAGGTAAGAATGTCTAATTCCTAACCATAACAAGTTACTTCCACTCTTCAACCAGCTACTTCTTTAACCACACAATGGTAGGGGATAAGCAATTAGGCTCTAGCTAATGATTTACCTCAACAAGTGATGGCTGATATTACATGCCCATAGGCACAAATAAATTTACCACCTCTATAGAGGTAGAACACTATGCCACCTTAATAGAGGGAAATAAATGTTCCATTTCAAAAATTAGTAATGAATGTACCTCAATAGTCATAGACTAATGTACCTCAATAATCAATAAAATTGTATAATCAATAATATATTTATATTGGTTAATGAAAAATACCAAACACTCAATAATAATCCAATTCACAAATGTTTATTCAACAAATAGGTGCCAATGTCCAACAAGTACCTATTAGGTAACCACTACCTTTTACCCAACATGTGCCACATATTCAAAGATAGGGCATTAGTCAACAATAATTACCATTTATACAACCAAGTTTAACTAGTTGACAATAAGTTCTAATTCAAATTTAGCAGGAATAATACCTTCCACAAATCCACATAATTACATCACAATCTTAATTACCTCAAACACAAGGCCATATTTTGATTCTAAACTAGAATATTTACCAATAATGCATTCAGTATCAACATCCTCATCCCAATGTGTAGATACATATTCCTAGTCAATTTGTCCATCAAACCAACATTTCATACTAGTCCATACCTCCATTATAAGCTGGTCAAGGTAATCCACCTTTGACTACCAAGCCACAACCACATCCAAATGTGTCATCAAGTTTCTTATCCTAATAACTGTAATAGATGAAGAATGTAATAGCAACCATTCAAATGGGAAATTAGACTAAGAAGTTCAAATTAGGTGATGTGTGTTCATACCTATTTAACATGGAGTATCTATAGATACCATTTCCAGGTTATGAGACACCAAATTTTGATAAGTACAAGGGTAAAAGAGACCCTAGAGAGCATTTACAAGAGTTTTTTTTCTTACCAGATAATGGCCTATAATGACATCTACCTACTTATTTTTCTTTAAAGTCTAGTTAGATAGGCTTTGGAGTGGCTTCTTAAGTTGCCAAAGAACTCATTATCTAAATTTTATGATATGTTATATAATTTTTTACAACGTTTATCCTACAATCTAGAGCACAAGATTTTAGTAGTGGATTTAATTCAAGATAAGAAAAAAGTTAGTGAGATATTTGCAAGCTATTTACAACAATGGAGAGAACTTGATATTCACTTCACCCATAATCTACTAGATAAATAGTAGGCATCTATGTTTACCAAAAATAAACACAACAAAATTTCTTCTCACTTAGAGCTTCGATGTGCTCACGCATTCAATCAAGGAGATCA
The DNA here is from genome assembly GCA_037957365.1 of Torreya grandis. Classification (NCBI taxonomy): domain Eukaryota; kingdom Viridiplantae; phylum Streptophyta; class Pinopsida; order Cupressales; family Taxaceae; genus Torreya; species Torreya grandis. The sequence goes on from JARHVA010003490.1 coordinate 1,358,627, forward strand.
TTGAGAAAGACATAAATATTGAAAAATCCCTTATCAACAAATGCATAATCAAGTTGATTTCCTCAAACTAGAATTAGAGCCAAAACCAAAATATAGGCCCAAGTTAGAACCCTAATCCAGTCCAAGTGCAAGATTTTTCACTTGATTAGACTAATAATTATGAAAAACCTAAGCCATACAATGGCAATAAGAATGTTGTAAGTAATGAAGTAACTGAGTCACATCATGTTCAAATGATATAAACACTATCTGCTTAGCCTATACTATAAATGTAGCTTATTCCATAAATATAGCCTATCTAATAAGCATAGTCTATGATTCAACCTAGGATAGTTCCTTAAATGCTAAAACTACCACCTTTGTAAACCCATCCTCTAAGAAGAAGAACCACTCCTAGAGTATTCAGTGACCCTGGTGATCGTATTAAAGCAATGTTTCATAAATTAGTCATCTAATATGATTAGTTGGACAATTACTAAACACTCTCTTGAGGGAATATATTATCCATATTGGTACAAAGAGAATGCATTCTATGAATAACATCATGTTCATGGACATTATATATGTTTTTATGTGCAACTGAATCACCTTATTGAGAATATGTTAGAAAATGGAAAGATTTAGTTGGATAATAAAGTATCTACTTACAATCAAAATCTAGGTATTTATTAAAATCATTTTCCACAAGAAAGTAATACCAATCAACAACCACAATAATAAAGACCATAACCACAATAATAACAATAAAAATAGTATCAATAGCAACAAAAACAACATCAACCACTAAATGGATGTAACCAAGGCCAAAATGACCCTAATAACCAACAAACTTATCACATAATTTCACACAACTATAATAAAGTTGTAGGTCTTATTACAGGTGGTAATGTATATACCATTACCATGAATACTAGATTGAGTGCCAATAGACCATGACTATTATCTAAAAATTCGAATCAACCTACCAATGTTGGTAATCCTTCCTTGACTTGTGACCATATCCAAGTGTAATAACAACCAAGGATTACCATTTTAAGACCATATACTAATAACTCTTCATTGCCCTATTATTGCAACCAAGTGAAATAGAAATCAAGAATTATCCTCTCTAGCCCATATCCATTATTTTCTATTTACAATGGTCTTATACAAATCCAAATTGCACCATCACAACTAGGTGGTCTAAAATCACCATATTAGGCCTATAACCCCTTACCAATGATCCAATCCAACCCATTCTGTCAACTAGGAATAAACCAATTACCACTATTAAGGAAAAGACATATGGTATTATGGAATATCTTCAAGAGACACTTGTGAAAATATCCATTTTAGATTTGTTGCTTACATCTACCATTCATAAGAATATCCTTACAAAAATCCTAGGCCAATCTCAAGTGCCTAATGACATCACACCAGACAAATTTAAAGCTTTGGTTAGACACCTAGCCCTAACCCAATAGTTAATCTTCAACCAAAGTGGTATATCATCCCTTGGTCCTCTCCATACTAACCAATTATACATTAAATTTTTTATAATGTGGCATAAAGTTAAACATTTCATCATAGATAATGGATCGAGCCTAAATATTATGTCTCTAAAACTAATCAAGCATATAGGATATACAACAATCAACCTTTAGCTAGAGAGTATTACTATCAAGGCCTATGATAATGAAGATACGATATAAAAAGGAACCATAAGTTTTATAGTAATCATTAAGACTTTGACCCATGATATACTTTGTCATGTGTTAGACCTAGATTTATCATATTATTTAATTTTGGGTAGATGATGGATGCATGAAATATGTGCAATACCATCGAAATTACACCAGTATATCAAGTTCACTAACTTTAGAATGGAGGTAAATATACATAGGATTTACAACCATATGAACATTTTAAGAATTTGGAGGCTGAATATAAAATATATAATTACCATTTTGTTCTACACCTAATACAAAATAAGGACAAATATATAGAGATAATTGGTGAATTACTAGAGGCTAATTGTATAGACCTTGATAGCTTACCTCAACCTCACATACACCTCCTATTGAAATGTCTAATCATTTTACCATTTTGGACAATGGTCCAAGAGAGTATTTTACCAATGACATGTTCCACATAGGTAAACTCTCATATAATCCCAAGACCTATCGAAGGCCCAAGGCTAAGCCAATTTTCATAGAATGGTAATGAAAAGGAAAAGTAAAGCTTCATAACCTAACCCTATTATTTTCACACCTGCCACTAGCCAACAACAAGAACCAATTTCCAATGATGATTACTAGTTATACAATGACAAATTGGCTGATTACTATTGAAGTACAAAGTATCCCATACCTAATAAGAATATGGATAACCAAAAATATGAAGGTAGAGGCATGGGGGATAATCAATAGGGTACTCTTGAGCCCATTTCTATGACCAGATATAAAGTAACTCATGGTCTCAAATTTAAACTACTTGGTGGTAACCCTACATATCTTATTTGTGTTTCAACACCAATGAATAGTGATGATGATGCTAGTAGTGAAGTAGAGTCTGATCATAGAATATATAAAGACCTTTCCAGTACCAACTTATTTGACCCATATACCATTTGTACCATTATGCTAATAATCCAACATTATATGCTTCCACTTTACCATCCTCAACTTATTACTGGGACCAACAAGAATCCATTGTACCATTAGATGAGTTTGAGAGTGATGAGGCATTTTGCAATTTTTCAGGCCTAATAGATAATGTTCCTTTAGGAGACCACAAATAAGGTTTCTCTATCAAATTAGATCATATAACCTATTTCAAAGAGCTGATGAATACTCTTAGCCAAGAAAAAGAATAAAACATTGAGGTATCAAAGTGGAAACCTATTTAAGGCACTTTTAGACCAAGGTAAAAGTAAAAAAAGTCCAGTCTCTTGGTGAAAACCTATTTTAGGTGCCTCTAGATGGAGATCTTCACCTTTCATTGAATGAATCTTAACATTTTGAGTTTAGTATAAAAAAATAACATGCCTTTGATCAAATTCCCTGAGAATGTCCCATAATATTTGTTACATTGCCATTACTACCATTAGAAGATTCATATTCATCTTATTTAGGAGAAATTGAAGAACCAGTCTGACCAGAGGACCTTTCTATTGCTAGCTAATTCACATCCTTGGTAACTATTTTGGAAGATAGATCAAATATCCTAGTAGAAGTCAAAATTGGGACTCTATAGAACCCAAAGTGGATAAATTTAGGCATGTCCCTCACTAAGGAGGAATGCAAAGTTTTTAAAACCCTTTTGAGGGAGATTATTGACATTTTTACATCGACCTATTTGGACATGCTAGTTTTAGACCCTACTTTGGTTGTACACCACCTTATTTTTCATTTTGATGCCAAACCCATGAAATATAAATTACATAAAATACATCCTTGTATTGCTATGTTAGTTAAGAAAGATTTTTAAAAAATCTTAGAAGTGAGATGCATCAAATTGATTTCCTATTCAAAATGGATCTCAAATATTGTACTTATCGGTAAAAAGCCATAAGGGATCAGAATCTACACTAATTTTAGAGACATAAATAAGGCCTAACCTAAGGATTAATTTCCTCTACCAAATATTGATATTATAGTTGAGTCCATAGTCAGATATCAAATGCTTTCCATCATGGATGTATTTTTTAAGATATAATCAAATAAGGATCATGCCAGAAGACCAACACAAAACAACATTCACCACCCCTTGGGGAACATTTTGCTATCAAGTCATGGCATTCAACTTCAATAATGTTGGGGAAATAAACCAAATGTCTATGACCATTATATTCTATGACATGATTTATAATATTGTTGAAGACTATGTTGATGACATATTGAGTAAATCTAAGACCCATGTAGATCATCTAGTTGTACTACAAAGGATATTTGAAAGGCTTTGTGAGTATAAGGTTTGACTTAATCCCAAGAAGTGTGTCTTTGGTGTCACTTTAGGAAAAAATTTAGGCTTTATTGTCTCTCATCGAGGCATTAAAGTTGATCTTACCAAGGTACAAGCCATTACAAAGATGTCACCACCTTCCACTTTGAATAAGCTCCATAGTTTGTAGGGCAAAATCTAATTTATCAAATGCTTCATTTCATAGTTAGCTGATAAATTCCATCCTTTCACTTATTTATTGAAGAAAGGAATTACATTTATTTGGGATGTAGAATGTTAGAGAGCCTTTGAGTACCTAAAGGAATACTTATCCAACCCACCTAGTTTTTACCACCAATTTTAAGGAGGCCATTTATACTATACTTATTTGTCACTGATAATGCCCTAGGGGCAATTTTAGCTTAGCATGATGAAAATAAGCAAGACCATATCATGCACTATATAATCCATACACTGATAGTGTATGAACATAACTATATGCCAATAAAAAAATATTGTTTATCTATGGTCTTTGTAGCCCAAAATCTTTGTCATTACATGTTTAACAACAAGACCATATTCATTTCCAAAGTAGATCCACTCAAATATATACTAAAAAAAAAACTTTAAAGGGCCACATAGCTAAGTGGATTATGATTCTAAGTGAGTTTGAGATTGAGTATGTCAATCAAAAGGCCATAAAGGGACAAGTACTTATGGATCATCTTACTGAATCTCCCCTTTTTAATACTAAAACACTCACTATAAGTTGTATTTTAATGGATCATTCAAATCTCATAGAATAGGAGAATGTTTATTATTTATTACACCATAGGGGGATCTCATTATAAAATCATTTTGTATTAGCTTTCCTTGTACCAATAAAATGGATAAATATGAAGCACTCATTTCAGGACTTTGTTAAGTGATACAATGGAACATTTAGCATATTTTGGTTCATAGTGATTCTTATCTAATCATCAATTAGGTTATAGACTAGTTCCATACCAAATATGCTAAGTTGGTACCATATAAGGCCATGGTGGACATTCTCAAGCAATAGATTACCCACATTTAGTTTTAAAATATACCTTAAGACAATAATAGGATAGAAAATGTCATGACTACCATTAGTTATTTGATCTACAACACAAACAAGGCAAAAGACTATCAATTACTTGTTGACCATATTCTAGGACTTTCTCTTGAACCTTCGACCATTGAATTGATTTGTGACATTATTGGTCCTAGTTTTATTTGGTATTTATAATTATATAATTACCTTCATGACCAAATCCTTCCACCAGACCTTTCACAAAATCAATAAAAAGCTTTTACACACCAAGCCTCACAATATACGCTACTTAGCCCCACATTTTAACATAGAAGATTTGATGGAACTCTACTTTGTTTTTTAAATTTGATAGAAGTCAAATTAGATTTTAAGGAAGTCCATGAAGGAGTGTGTGGATCCCACACCAATGGGGCCATCCTTATCAAAAAGCTCCTACATAATGGTTATTATTGGCCAAACCTAGAAGTAGATGTAATTGCTTGTGTTAAAATATGTAACAAGTGTCATATGCAAGTAAATTTGATCTATGCCTCAGCCACAACACTCAAACCAATGACCAACCATGGTTGTTTTCAACATGGGGACTTGATCTCATCGAGAAGATTAACCCTACCTCCTCAAATGGCCATAAACATATTTTTACCTCCACTGAGTATTTTAATAATTGGGTTGAAGATATACCCCTCACTTATGTGATTAGAAAATAAATTTCCAAATTCATATTCAACCATCTCATCTGATGCTATGGTATCTAATTTGACATTATACCTAATAATGGCATATCACTTAAAAATAAGGATGTCCAAGAACTTTGTGTTGAATTTAAAATCACCTGACACTTTTCCACTGCATATTACCCATAAGGTGATGGCTAAGAATAAGTATATAATAATACCATTATCAATATTTTAAATAAGATTGTCGATGATTTTGGTCATGATTGGAACCTATAGATCTTTTGTGCCTTCTAGGCTTACCATACTCCCACAGGATCAACACCATATTACCTTGTCTATGGTACTAAGGCCATCCTTCTCATCAAGGTCAAGTTGACTTCTCTGCATATCTCTTTGAATCACATCCTTGATGATGAGTATTATAGAGTTGTTTTTCTGTAAGATCTATAATTATTAGATGAAAAATGCATGGCCACTATAAAAAGTCTTTAAGTTTATCAAAACTAGTTACATGGTTTGTATAACTAGTGTGTTAAGCACAAAGAGTTTGATCTTGGTGATCTTGTCCTTAAATAAATCCAAAATAACACCATGATTAAAAAAAGAAGAAAGGCAAGCTCAAGCCTACTTGGTTTGTCATTATTGCTAATTATGGCTTTGGAGCTTACAGGTTAACGACACTAGATGGAGATGAAATTGATGAGTCCATGAACATAATACATCTCAAGTGTTATTTCAATTGAGAGATCCAATGTATTTTCTATGAGGATCATTTGTATCATACTATAATATCACCTTCATTGTACCATACCATATATTGTTCCTTCTATACCTTCCCTATTGAAAAAAGTTGTTTTATCCTCCATTCCCCATCTTTTATGACCTTCGTTTTAATCCATTGGTTCTTTGGGTACCTTTCAATTTTGGATTATGATGAAGTTTCAATAGTTGATATAGTATTTCACATAGATAAAGTATTTTTGGGTAATATGATAGTGGTTTAGCAATTACATTATTCATTTTTGTCGTGTTCTACTTCATTACCAATGTTACTAATTATAAACACCTTTGGGAAAATTATTATCAATGACCTATGTTATTTTTTCCTCATTATAACCACCTTTGGGAAATTAATAATAATCCCCCTTTTATCTACATTGCTTCCTCCCCATGCTATAATGTGTCATTTGCCTAATTTATGAACTTGCTTCTACCAAGTCAAATTGTTCCACTATAAGGATGAACTATAGTGACTTGAGGTCTCATTTAGGAATATGTATGTAGCACTTTATTTATGTTAAGGTTATCTTAGTTACATATTTCCATTGATCTCACTATTTTTTGAGCATTTTAAGTTTGCATGCTCTTACCATTTTGTGAGCATGTTTAAAACACACTCTCATCATTTTATGAGTTGGATTGTTCAGTATTTCATAATTCTTGATCAAGTTGGGATGCCTAAAAAATTACAAAAACATTTGAAAAATATAAAAAATCATAAAAATCATAAAATCAAGAAAATTGGCTTAGAATTTCCATGAGAGATATAAATATGTCAAAATTTTCTAGGTTGGGCCAACAATTTTATTCAATTTATCTCTAAACCATCTTGGTCTTTTTACTCCCATATATAGGATAAATACATCGAATTGAGGTGTACATGGGCTATGTAGGTAACACTTGGATACATGGGGTATCTAGGGTTAGCTTGGCCATACCTTCTTTTATTTTTTGACCACTTTATTACCTTAAGGATTCTAGGACGCCTAGCTATTTCAAAAGTAACCACTTATCCTTTAGTTTCCCCATTCTTATTGGCCTTAGCCATACACTCTCACTATTTTGAGAGTTTATATTATGAGCATTGTGCATTCAAATTTGATGCACTAATGACTACTTGGCTTTTATTATGCACTCACTATTTTGTGAGCAAACATTTCCAATACTCTCACTATTTTGCAAGCTCATTCTTATTATAAACCTTAGATTTATTAGAAACTATGAATTTCTAATTTAGTTCATTTGTGGATACTCATCTCTTGACTTATAGTGTGGTTTTATCCTAACCATACTCTCACACTCATACAATTTATTTGTGTTGATGCTTTCATGATTGTGCATATCATCCATCTCTTTTTATATGAACTCATTATTTTACAAGACCATTACCATATTAATATACATGTCATTCATGTTTTTTATCTCATAATTTGATTCTATACCATACCCTAGGAGAACTACATTTAGCCTAAACTTCATGTTGGATCTTATGTCTATGTAACTATGTAGGTAGCATCCACTTGCCTATTGTGTCCTTTATTCTATTCCCCCCCACCTTTATGTTCATTTGTGCCATTATATATTATATCCTAGGGGAAATATTTTCCATATTATTTATGTTGTTCCCTATATCACATGAGTTGCTTTGTGTCTTTTTTTCCTGTGTTCTTATACCTGCATCATTATTATGTAGCTTAGGGGTCACTCTATCACCAAGAGTAACACCTCTATTACACATGTACAAATAATTTATATTCTATTTGTACTAACATTGTGATTAACCATTGTTTGTATTTTTATATTGTTTGTTTACAATAGTTTGCTTATTATACTTTTATTTGATTTGGATTGTTTATTTATTTTGTTTGCAATCATTTTTATTTATTGGTGTTTTGTTATTTGTGTATTTTTATTGGTGTTATGTTGTGTGTTTATTAGTGGTTTGTTTTGTTTTGTTGTTTATTTATTTTTATTAGCCTTTCTACCTTTTTGTTTATTGATTTTTATATGATTCTTACACTTTATTTAAACATGAGTTTGGATTACCCATATCTTTTACTTTAGTTATGAATTAGTGTATATTTCTACATTTCATTTGTTATATTCTATTCACTTGGAATTTGATTTTTCATATCTTATGCCTAAGAGATATATAATTGCATTTAAAATTGTTAGAAGTAGATACTAAGAGGATGGGGGTGAATTAGTTACACAATAATGTATATTAAATTTCATTTACCATTCCATGAAGCATACATTAACATAATATCAAACAGTGCATAGAGAAGCAACCATATAAGCACATAATAAGATAACACATGAAATTATGTGGAAAACCCTCTTGGGGGTTTAAAAAAATTTAAAAATTGATATGTATTACTATCATATAATTTAAATATCCAACATTTATTGAATCACCCACTTAACAAGGAGCTCTAACCCCTACCTAGTTGAGTACCCACCCAACTAGTCTTCTGCAAACTCTAACTTGCAAGGAGGCTCGAACCCCCTAGGAAACCAAGAAAAAAATTAGATAATTTTAATATATTATAATATTAATAACATATTTATGAATCTTAAACTTATTATGACCTCATTTTTTTCACTCTTTCCTCTTCACTCTCACTCAAACAACCTCTAGAGATCACTTGTTTAATATGCCTCTTCTAGGCTCATTAGGTCCATTGACTTGTTTAACCACCTGAATAAACTTAACAATATATGAATGAATAATATTATTCACCATATGATATTTATAAATGACCTATATATACTCCTTATATGAGCTCTTCTCTTTTCTTAAGTCCACTTCAACTCCACTACAACCAAATAAGCTTATTAGGCCTTGCCTTTATACCATACACTTCATCTAACCCATATTGGTTGGAAAATATACTTAAATCACTTGGATAAAATTTAAAATAGGTTAATTCACCATTAAATATGAGAATAAAAAAATCCATAGGTTGGTTATAACCTATAAAGGATAAAACTCAATTAGGCCTAATAGAGACCTAATGGAATTAGCCCTTCACACCCACACGTTACACTTGTGACCTCTTGGACCACATTTTGACTTAAAAAACTAATTAAAAACATAAAAAATATATTAAATATAACAATTATTACTTAAAAATATGTCCATACCACCTGTAACTCCATTTCACACCATGAACCTATCAATTAGGTCTACTCACCTCTTAGGCCTTCACACACAGAAAAATCTATCTCTTATAACTAAAGAATACAATAATTTTTATAAAAAACACATAAAAAACATAAATATATAATTAATTAATTAATAAACATATAAATGTCCATTTTATTCCTTTACTTAGGCTCTAATCATCCAAAATCACCTTTATAGCAGGCTCACTCAGTTCTGGCAAAACACAATCAAAGTACAGTTAAGAATCTTGAATTTTTAATACTATATCAAGGAAAAAATATTAATTAAAATGAATTATTATGAAAATTTTAGACTTATAAAAAATATCCATACTAATTTTATTCTTTAAATATTCCAATAACACTTCCAACTCACTTCTGCAAAGTGATAACTAAGAAACCGCTTATAACACAAAAACATAGTCATGAACAAGTTCATGATTAACACTTGAAATATAAATTTAATGACTTATGTTACACATAAATGGTTAATATATGTTATATATATCATTATTAATCAATTATATCTCTTTTACTGACATCAATCATTGGTCTAAAAAACTAATCCCTCAAACCACTCTCACACTATGCATATACAACTAGACAAGCCTTGTTGGATTTCATGATTCAACTACTTAAACTATATATCCAACCTCAAAAAAACATTAATAGATAAGTTAAATTTCAAAAAACATATAAAATTCCATTGTATGTACTTAATCTTATCATAGATTCTTGAACTCTTCTTCTCATTGAGCATACCTGGAGCAATCATCTTGGCTTCAAAACATAGTCATGGTGAACATGAATCCTAACACCTATGGAAACACTTTATTGAAATTAAAATGAGTTAATTATATAATTATAAAAATTAATATAAAATATATTCATAAATTTATGGGGGTATAATATCATATGAGGAAGATATAGGTCATTTTGTGAGACACACACCTTCACTGTCTTGACTTACACATATAAGTCACTTTGTGAGCATATTTTAGTCTACATGTGAGAAAAAAACACTCACCAGAAAAGGTAAAATGATTAATGGATATTAAAAAAAATAACCCAAACCATTTTATCCATCCCTAGTCACTTGTACATCATCCCTAAATAGGTTTTCACCTTAAGTCTAGTTTCTTTCATTGTTTTCACTCTTTGGCAGATTAACGATAGGATAATTTGATTGACCAAAATGATTGAAATATAAGATTTAAATGATCAAAACAACTCAATGGACAAAAATAAAAATTATTGACCTTAAAAATCTAATTATTTTCATGTGTTGACTCAGTTAACCCTTCTTGTAATAATAAAATCTTTGGAAACAATCACTTTTTTGTACCTTTTACTCACTACCCTTACACACCATTTAAACATGGAGGTGATTGTAGGATTATTATAAAACATAAAATCATAAAAAATTATAAAACAATCAATTTTTGTCCAAAACCATACAAATCTTTCCAATCACTCCACTATGAGGGTTTGTGAGCATAAAAACCTCCTTACTTTCTTAATGTTTGTTCATAAAGCTGAGGGCTTGGTTTATTTGTAAAATGATTTTGTAATATTATTAAGAACCTTACCCAAATACTAAAAATATATTAGTTCACCATAAAAACTCTATACGTGTCAATGATCATCTCAACTTCCTTCTAAGCTTGGAAACCTTCATTCTGCATGCATAGGAGACCTTCTAACGTGATATATTGCTTTCTCTTTCTCCTTAGGACCTAAAAATTGGTCCAAACATTTTAATAACATATTAAAACCTAATTAAATTTTTACATGTGCTATACCATCTTGATAACTCACTTTGACACTTCATTTGAACCTCACTAGGTGTCTTGACATACTAGGCCTTCAGTTGTAAGTCACTTAGGTGTAGAGTATGACCTTCCTACCACTGTATATGATCTCAACACCTCATCCATATATAAAATTCACTTATTCCATACATTTTAAGCTACCATCCATGTTCACATAGGTCACATGATTCTTGTCTCAACAAACTACCAAGCTTGTTCCTTCTTGCACTAGAATAAACATTCCATGCTCAAAGCCTTCTTGTCACTTCATGATATCATACTTAATCAATGAAATCATCAATTTATCATTACCTTTGACAAAAATTAAAACACTTTTTCCAACAAAATTAAATTTTCCATGCTTTGGATATACTTTGTTATTATAGTTGTCTATAACTATGATACATAATATCCCAAGCTACAACAAAAATTAGTTCAATGGAGCTTAAAAATAATGGTGCCAAAATACTTCTCCTAGTTTACACTTAGAAAAATTCATTGACCTACCCAGATATTACCCAAATGTGGAGTAATTAAATCAAAAATGAATAGTAATCCCTGCTAGTTAGGATGCACATATCCATACTAGAAGGTAACTCAAATTCTTCTTTATCTTGTATGTTAGTTTACTCTTACTCCATGAGTATGGAGTCAGTACATAAGCCCCATTTTATTGATTTTCCATACTAGGGAAAAAATGAATCATATTATTACTCCTCTGACCTATTGGGTAAAACCATTGTGCCAATTATTATAACTATCTTTGGGTGAATAATTGTTTTTTGATATACCTACCTTACTGGGCCATTTTCATTGTGATAATGATTATAAATTCCTTTGGGTAAATCATTATTTTCACCTCTTCCCTAATGGGACATTTTCATTATGATAATTATTATAATCACCTTTAACTAAATCATTATTTTCACCCCTTCCCTACTAGGGCACCTAACTATAATGATGATTATAACCACCTTTGGGTAAATCAATATCACTCCTCAAACCTAAACCATCACCTTTTTGGGCATTGGACAAGGCACCAACAAATTTTTCATTCTTTGAGAATAAATTAATAAACCTTTATCTTGAAACATTTTCCCAAACAAGGGAAAATTTTAGACACCCCATTTGGGCCACAACTATGTTCTAATCAAACTTCAAATTGATTTCTACCAAAAGTACAAATTAAGCCCAAGAATCATTGAATGTCCTAATTTCATATGTACCTCAAAAATTAGTGTTTAGAATCATATTGAGGCATTCTTATTTGGGGTATTATCTTGTACTCAATAATAACTTATCATAAATTCATCTCTAATTAACTTAAAACCTAGCAAATTAATAGTTTGGCCTTTGGACTCATTAAACAGGGCACTTAAATAATTCTTAAAGTGAAAAAATGCTAAACATGATGAATTAACTAAGAAAATCAAATTAAATGCTTAAGTCAAATTTCCATGTGAAATTAGTGAAAATTAATTTTTTAAAAAGGAAATTCTAATATAAAATGAGGTCATGATGATGTCATCATCCTCAAAGTTAAGGAATAAAAAATATATCCCCTAAAGCCTTAAGTTTAGAAATGGAAAACCATGCTTAATAAATGTGATCTCTATCCCAAATATTAATTGCTTATCCCTCCTTAACTCAACTAGGGTTAGTCTAAACTTAATCATTGTTAAATATAACCTAACTGCACTTGGATTAAAGTTAGTTTGAAAAGCTATAAATACAAGGCTTCACCTATTTTTCAGAAAACTCTTTTAGTGTAATTTTAAGATGAAAAAACACCTTCATAAACCCTTGTTATATAGTGTTATAATGCTCATTTGTTGAGAGATCCAAGCCAAAGACAAATCCAATTCCAACATTGCCAAGGTGACAAGGAGGTATGATGTAAGGATCACTATTGCCAAATATTCTTTGATCACATGATCGAGCACATTCATCCATGACCAACATACAAATATTACTCCTAAAGAAGCTAAATAATGGTTGTTTTATCTTATATTTATAGTTACTTGTATTATTCTCTTACTCCTTGAGTGTCTAGGCTTTAGGTGTTAGATTTATTACTATGGTTTTGGGTAGTTTTCATTATAATAACACAATACTAATCTACACTCTTGGATTCCTATTTATCACACAATTTATAAGTGAAATTCTTGCATTTTTAAGATAAGAAATGTAATTTACAAATCAAAGCTTGTTGTTTTAGAATGAAACTATGATTTAAAACATCTTTTATGGAGCCTATTTTATTGGATCAACCTTGGACTAATATTAAACACTTTTAATTTCATGGGGACACTTTTTAATGAAGTTATTTCATTCAATGATGCCATTTGAGCAAGACACCTATGATATAATCCAATGAAACAATCTTCAAAATAACATGTGAATAAGTTATTTCACACATACAACCATTAATGAGGACATTGTAGTATCTTTGAAGCAAACACAAAAAAATATCATTTTTTCATGACATTTATTAATAATGTCAATAGAATAATATCAGATCCAACACACAACAATGTCATTAAATGAATTGTAGAGCCAACACAAACTATTTTGGTTTGAAGGATGACACATATTAATGAGCCCATTGGATCAAAACATGAATCTATCAAATAATGATGCCATTTAAATAAATAAAATTATTAATGAGGCAACTTGAGTCATCTCAAAGCTACAAGATAAATCTTAAAGTTGACATAAAATGATACTATTTCAATAAAAGCACCTAATAGTTAGATTCTTTGAGAAATTTTAAGGTTTTTATACAACAATGTCATATCCTAATAAACCTATAATGGAGGTCATTGGAACTATAAAATGGATCCATATTATAGTCATCATGGAGTGACAAAATTAATGGCATAATTGAGACCATTATACTTATGGTAAGGAATCAAGAAAGATGTAGTTGACTTTGTGTCAAGGCATTTAGAATGTTAAAGGATAAACATAGTGAATATTAATCTTATGAGGTTGTTATGCCCTCATGATATTTCAAAATGGAAGTAATAAATCATTATCATGTGTGAGGATTCTTCTATGCATATTTGAATGATAAAAAATAAATGAAAAATGAAATGAAATTTGGAAAATAACCCAAAATAGCCTTTAGATCGTAGGCCACTTCAAAGGGGAAACCTCATTTGAGCAATATCAATACAATAATATTTCTGGATTCCTTGATTGGGCCTCAAAACTTACTTAAATACTATATCCATTCGAACAAATATTACTTCTCATGTATGTGGAATAATTAAAATGTACTCAAGGGATGACTTAAAAAGCATATCCATATCTTATAATACACTAATAATTTAAATATAAGGGTAGGACATAGGTTCCTAACATCCCCTCTTCCTTAGAAAATGATTTATCCTTAACAATTTAGATGTGGGAATTATTTGTGAATTGGGAAGAGTGGTTCCCATGTTGCATCTTTTGGTTGCATGTTGTGCTACTAAATTAAGACTTCCATGATTGAGTGGGAGTGAAGTTGGTAGGTGTGCCTATCTAGGACTACTTATAGTTTGAGAAGGATGGATCCTTCATGATCAAGTTTTGGTAAAACTATTTTCTCTCTGATGTTTTTCCAATAACTTTGTTCAAATAAGGGACATGAAAGACTAGGTGAAATCAAGAGGAAGATAGAATATCTAACTTGTAAGCAACATACATAATCCATCGAAGAACCTTGCATGGACCATAAAAATTTGGATTAAGCTTATGACATCCTTTTAGTTTTAGGGATGATTAATTATATGGATGTAGATGAATAAAAACCACATCTCTAGGTTGAAAGGTGTACTCAGATTAGTTTTGATCAACCTACTACTTCATTCAGTTTTGTGCCAGATGGAGATTGCCCCATAGGGTGCTAAGAATCTGATCGTGATGTCAAAGTGTAGTGTTGACTACCTAAATTGGTAAAATTTTATGGGTATATGGGAGAAGTTATGGGGGTGAATTAACATAAACCACTTCATATGAAGTTATTTATTAGAAGTGTGATAGGAGGTATTGTACCACCATTCTTCAAGGGGAAGCCACTTTGCCCACTATTGTTTTTTTTCTAATCAAAGTAACAAGGGAATGTTTCTAAGATTTTATTGATAATTTCTATTTTTCCATCTATTTTGGGGTGATACTTAGAGATCATCTTTAGTTGTGATAATGTGAATCATAATAGACCCATCCAAAAATGCTTGGTGAAAATTACATCATGATCAAAGATGATTGAAGAAGGGATGCCATGAAGACAAAATATTTGATGCAAGAAAACTTGTGAGATTGTGGAGGTTATATAAGTATGGATGAGGGGAAAAAAATGACTATATTTGGAGAGGACGTCTACCATGACTAGGATCACTATTTTTCCTCCAGATTTAGGGAGCCCCTCAATGAAATCCATAAAAATATCTTTCCAAATCCTAGTACGAATGGTAAAGGGCTCGAGTAAACTATGAATCACTATTGTTTCATTGGAAAGTATCAAATTTGACCACCATATATTTAATTTCCCCCCTTTTCCCCTTACAAAATAAGTTTCAACATGTATTCTTATATGTTTTAAGAAATATTAAGTACCCTGTTGATGTTGTTTCACTAAAATTTTGATTTTATTTATCTTTAGAAAGAGATGTAAAACTTAAAAGAAGGGTGAGGTTAGTATAACTTGGATGTGTTTTATGCTCTATGATCCAGATAGTTGTAGATACTCTTTATCTAGGGATGATGACTTGCAGATAAGGAAACAACTAGAAGAATGGTTGATTAGTTAGCTAGTAGGGTGGATTTCCTAGTGTGAGCTAGATCCAAGAAGCACAAGCTTCTTTGGAGGTTTTCAATCCACCTTTTAGACAAGTTAATGTTAATAAAGTTGTTGATAAGAAAGACTACATAACATAATGAAAGTACTTAATTAAAAGAAATAAATACTTTTCAAAATAAATGATTGTTTAATAAAATAACATTAAAAGGAAATGTTATATGGTAAAAGTATGGTTTAGGTTGGTGTTTCTGACCTTGTGTAGTGATAGGGATTGATAAATAAGGTTTTGGTTAAGGTTGGTAGTTGATAAATGCTTATTTTTTTGGTTAGAATGATTTACATAGTGACTATCAATGGTCACTAGTAATCATTGGTGGTTAGGGTATGAGCATCGGTGGTCGATAGATGACCATTAGGATATGACTATCATCAGTCAATAGATGATTGTTGACAATCAATGCTGACTGTCAGTGGTCACTATGGGTTTTTGATAGATCAGATTTGGGTAGATAAGGGGTTGTGGGTAAGGAGTAGAGGGGTTCTTTAGGTTGGTTATTAGTTGTGAAGGTAGAGGTAAGGTCCCAAAAATATTACAACATAGATTTGATACTTAAAATGGTTAGGGATAGTCAGAGGGTGATTAGTGGAGAAAATGGTGTTTAGATTTGTATAAATCCAACACTAGATAAGGTATGGGTAGAAATTAGAAATGAGTGAAGGCTTTAATCTATTTAAACTTAAAATACTAAACTTATGCAAAATATAAGATACTTAGCTTAGTGTTTGATGGCCTGAAGAAGTTTGAAGTTAGATGAAAGCTATTATAGATTTGCTTGGAAGTTAGAATTTCTCACACCAAAATTCCTCCTCACTCCTCCTTTATAAACCTTTCCTTCATCTCTTAATATAGATCAAAGGGAACATTGAAATCAAGGAGGATAACAAATAGTTCAAAGGGCAATGTAATGTGCATTTATCATGTGGACTATCATGGATTGATCATGCAAAGAGTGAGTTTCAATTGAGTCCTTTGATCATGCACTTTGAGGCAAAGTTATGTAACCGTTGGTGGTTGAGGGTCAACCATTGGTGGTCAAGGGCTGATCGCTAGTGGTTGAGGGGACATAGTCAAAACTAGCTAAATTTAGCCAATTCCACTAATGATTAATGGTTAAGGCATTAGGAAATGGTATGAGGGTATTAATGGGAGAATTGGTAAATAATCTAACCTAAAGGGGGACCAAGGGGTGGTTTAAAGGTTAATTTGACATTTAAAGCCATAGTGTATGAATTCATAGTGTCTATAAATGGATAAGCATGGATTTCATAGAATATTTATTGATGAAGGTCTGCACTATGGTGAAGCACCAAATGACCCTTATATCATAAAGAAACACCATCCCATAAATAATTTGGTATTGCATAGGAGTTAGTGGATAATTGTTGAATGAGGTGGTGTAAGGAGGGATCATTTACATATCTTTAGTTTATGGATTCCAACCAAATCAAAATGGGCATGGAGATGGAAAAAAGGGATGTTCAATCCTTAAATGTGTATGAGAGAGCATCCACCATGACATTTTCTTTACCCTTCTTGTAAGTGATCTCATAATCATATGCCATGAGTTTATTGATCCATTTATGTTGTGTCAGTGATGATACCCATTGTTAAAATAAATATTTCAAACTTTGATAATGAATTTTGATGTGAAAATTATTCCCAAGTATGGATATCATTTTTATACTACATGCAAAATTTCCATCATTTCCTTTTTATATGTAGACAAAACCAACTTTCATCAAGAAAGGGGTTTGTTAGTGAAATCAATTGGATGAACCTCTTAGAGAAGAAAAAAACATAGGTTATTACCACATGCATCACTTTTGATGGTGAAATTTTTGGTGAAGTCCAACGTGGCCAAAATTGGTGTGCTACAAATAACTTATTTGAGTGTCATAAATGCTTGATCAACTGCAACATCCCTTATGAATGCATACTTCTTTAATAATAAAATAAAGGAGTCATGATATTTTTTTTAATCCTTAAATAACCTGTGATAGTATCCTATAAGGCATAAAAGACATAAAGGTTCTTGATGATTATTGGCCAAGGCTAGTGCTGCATGGCACTAATTTTTTTGGATCCATGCAGACCCCATCAACTGAATAATATGACCTAGATGTTTAAATTCCTATTGACTGAAGTAAAACTTGGACTAATTGGCATATAATTGATTATTTTCTAGAAGTTTTAATGATATGTCAATATGATAGATATACTCATCCCATGTGTGGATGTAAATCAAAATATCATCAAATAAAACCAAAGAAAATTAATAGAGGAAATGATGAAAAAATTTATTCATTAGTGCCTAAAATGTTAAAGGGGCATTTTTAAGTCTAATAGCATGACCAAGAATTTATAGTGACCATCATTAGTATGGAATTCTATCTTTGGAATGTCATCAACATGCATGTAGATTTGATGATAGCCTGAATAAAGATCTAATTTGGAGAATTGTTTTGCCCTATGGATCTCATCAAGAAGTTCATCAATGATTGGAATTGGGAATTTATCTTTGATAGTGAGGTGGTTAAGGGAACATTAGTAAATGTAAAGGCACCAAAACCCATATTTTTTGTGGACAAGAATCACTAGGGAAGAGTATGAGTTAGTGCTAGGGTGAATAACTCTAGAATTGAGGAGTTCCCATACTAGTTACTCAATCTCAATTTTTTATAGATGGGGATAGTAGTATGGTCAGATGTTGGGTGGGATGCTTCATAAAAGGAGAAAAATGTTATGATATTCTTGGCATGAAGGGGGAAAACTCATTATCTATATAAAAATGGTTACTACTTATCAAGGATGTCTTGTAAATAAAAAGGTAGTTAGTAGTAATGGGGAGATAGAGTTGGATGGAGTGTACCTAGGCAATGACCCCATATGAGAATTTATTTAGAAGCTTTTTCATGTAATGAGAATTGATGATGTGAACATATCTAGGCAATAACCCTTTTAAGTTTTTATTATGGCCATTATCTATGAACTACATCCAAAGCTCAGAGAAGTCTCATAGAATAGGTCCTAATGTACGAAGCCATTGTGACCCTAAAACCAAAACACATCCTCCTAAGGGTAGGGAAAACATATCTGAGTGAAGAGCGTAATCACATATCATGATATACACATTTTGAAAATTACATTTACATTGAAATTTTACCCCATTAGCAATCATGCCTTCAAAGCTAGAACAAGGGTGTATAAATCATTTTGCTTACTTAGCAAGGGGGGAGTGATGAAATTTTGAGTGATACCAAAGTCAATGAGGATTGTGAGAGGGATATTTTAAATAAACCTTTAAACTTCATGGTTTGAGAGGTGGTAACACCTTATAATACATGTAGAGAGATCTCAGGTTGAGTCTCCTAAGCCATGGAGTCATTTGAGGGGATTTGTTCTACTTGAGCATCCTAAAATTCTTATAAATTAGGCTCACTATCCTACTCTGGCAGTGATTCGACATCTAAAAATTAGAATTTTTGTTTGATACACCTATGACCCTTAATCCATTTGTCATCATAATTATAACATAATCATTTCTACTTATGAGACCACATCTCTACCTTAATAATGCATTTGACTAGTGTGGTTATGGTTAGTCACTAATTCATTATGTTCTTTACAGGTGGGAAAGTGGGGGGTCAATGTTGTGCTAAGAGTTTATCTTATACTAACTTAATCAAACCCAAGGTGTCCATCATGTTGTTGGGCAGACAAATTTTCACCTCCAAGTAGATTGGCTCTTTAAGGCCACTAATAAAATAAATCTTGAATAAGTCATCTAATAACCCTTCAGTGTGATTAGATAGCTTCTCAAATTCAATCTAATAATCATGAACAGTGCCTATCTAACATAGTTTGGTGAGAGCTCATGTAAAGTCCTTGAATGTCCATGGACTAAACCTACCCATAAGTAAGGATGTAAAGGTTTTCAAATTAGGTTCATAATTCAACTTGAGATACCAATGGTACCATTGGAGTTATTCTTGTTCCAAGTGGAAGGAAGTAATTGGGACTTTGTTGAAAAAATAGGTATTTTGAAGGTTGAATAATTATTTCTTAGCTTGATATATCCATCATGTAGGATATATACCATTGAATTGTGGAGAGTCTATCTTGGGCCCATGTGATGTGTGGGTAGAAGAGAAACTATTCTATGATGAAAACTCCTATAATTTGTTGATAAAAAGGCTATTATATTGATTTAATCCATGCATCATATTGGTTAACTTAGTGACTTGGGATTTTAGTTATGTGATTTATTCCTCCATGTTTTTTGTGTATGCATAGGTGGATACCATAAATTGTTTTTTAAAAATTGATTGTCACTTGGTTTCTCCTACTAAAAGCCTATCTGTAAGTGTGCATTGATAAAATTTTATCTACTATTATCATTCTACTATTGGTCTTCAAAAACTATTATGTTAGGTAGGGGCCCCAAGTCTTTTTGGTTAACTAAGAGTTTTATGGAGTCTCTTTAGCCACCAATGCTTTATGAATGAGTACCACTTTTCAAATAAATTTTGTATATGGATTTAACCCTAAGTAATAACTCTTGATTTACCTCACCAGTGGAAACTAGTCAATTGGGATGGTCTCATTTCCCTTTTCACTAGTAGGTCATCTCGATGGGCCAACTACTTTAGGGTTCCCATGGTATTCATCAAAATTATTTTTAAGGCTTATATCTAATTACTTCCCATAATTATGTAGAGGGTTATTTACCCTTATTCCAACCTGTAATGAATACATATAAAATAGAGGCAAGGAAAAATATTTCTATAAATGGTGCATTTCTTGAAAAGTCACTACTAATTTTTTTTTCCAAAATCTACCCACAAGTTGAGAAAGTGATCAAATACTAGATGTGAGGATTCTTACACATAGATTTATGAATAACCAAAAATAAATGAACAATGAAATTAACTTTGGAAATAATAAACCAAATAACCTTTAGATCATAGGCCACTTTGAGGGGGATGTCAGGACCTAGGAAACACACAATTGATTACCATGTACAAGCAACTAAATGCAGAATTTAACTAGAATCACAAGTAACTAGAATTTATAAATAACATAGAATATGAGAGATAATACCCAATTGTATTAATACTCTTCCAGAAAGAAATTATAATGAAGAGATGCCACACTCTTCCACACCTTACAGGCTTCCCACACCAAGTGTATAGTAATTCACCTTCAAGAGTTCACTCTCTCAATTACGGTCCCAACACATAACTCAAACACAAAGTTGGTGTTCACCTCCAACCAGTTAGTATCACTACTGCCAGTACCACCAGCTAGTATCACTACTGCCAGTACACAAGTACTCCATGTACTCCACGACTGAGTACACACCGTACTCCAAGTACTCAATGTACTCGAAGTAGATCTCACCTGATCTTGCTACCTGTTGTGTTGCTAACCTCCCTAATCTTGCACACCTAAAAATCAACCTGGTTCTACACACCTACAAACCTAGATCTTGCACACACACATACCTGTAGATCAATGATCTTACTTACTCAAATAGAACCCTTGTCCTTGCCTCACCAAGTCCTTATGATTCTACCATACTAGCACCCCTGTGGATCTTCTACCAAACCTTGAAATAACCTACAGATCTACCTAATCATACACACTTGGCACTATGGCACTAGGAGGAACACACCTTGCTCTCTTCACTCTAAAGGAGCTAACCTTGCTCTTACTCAACTAGCACACTTTACGATACAACCCATGAGTCCATTATATAGATCCCATGCAAACAATAATTAGACATCTAATTAAAATAATTAGATCAAAAGCTCAAGACTAAAATTAGCCTTTTAACATTCAAACAACTAGTTTGTTAACTAATTATTCATTAACTAGCAGTTCTAGAATCGCACAGGCGATCGATGTCGGTCCCTGTCTGGCTAGAGATGACTGACGTCAGCCGATACCTGACCAATGTTGGTTGGTCTGTTCACTGGATATGACCAATGTCAGTTAATCAGACCGATGTCAGTTGCTTTACAACTCAGCAAACTCTCAACAACCTCCTCCATGTCTACATCAGTGAAGATTTTAGCTCCACAACCTAACAATCTCCCACTTGGAGATAAATATCTACACTATACCTATACCTGTACACCATCTAATTTGTTTCCTGGCTTGTATCCCTCTTCAAGCTCAATCTTGAAGACCAACCACCACACATCTTATGGTGTAACACCTATCATCCAAGTAACCTGCCATATCCAAAGTGCCTGACCCTGCATAGCAAGAATCCCTACTACTAGTCCCTCTCAGATACCTGAGAACCCACTAAACCACTTTCTAGTGCTTCCTTCCCAGATTGACTACAAACTTGCTGACAACTCCCACTACTGGGGCAACATCAGGGAGTACACATGTACTCAACCTCATCATGTGATTGGGGACCCTATTCTGTGAACTGTCCATCCATAGGTGCACTTGCCATACTGCATCTTGCACTACCTTCACACAATCATCTTGTGACAACATCAACTTATGATCTTCCTTGTCTCTAGGATTATTCATGCCAAAGAATTTCACTGCTCCCAAATTCTTCATGACATACCACTGAACTAACTTTACCTTTAGCTTAGCAACTCACTGTATGTATGCACCTGCAACAAGCACATCAACCACATACAATAACAGGATAATGTCACAACCATCATCCAACCTGGTAAAGAAACACACAATGGTTACAATGACATTGATTAAAGCTGTGCTTTGTCATCCACCTATCAAACTTGTACCACTAACCTGTAGCTTGCTCAAGACCATATAACCTGGCCTTTCATATCATGTGTCCATTCTCTCTATTCTTTAACCAAGGAATACATTCGCCTTTTAGTGGTTTCATACCAGCTAGCAACCCTACCAAATCTCCCATTTGGTTCTGCATCTTAGGAATAAATTTCCTCATTCATGCCATGCTCCCATTGTTTCCTAGATCCTTCCTACTTTGTAGTGAGCAACAAGTATAAAGAAGAGGAATAAAAAATTTGAGGCTTACTTACCCTTTCAGTCCTCCATATGGGCATTTGAGACTCCTTGATAGCTTGCTATCCACCCAAAATCTGTTCCAATGACCGACCTCAGTCACCACACAATCTGCATCCAACCAATGTCAGTTCCATACAACTGTCCTGACTATTAATGCTAGTTTCCTGACCGACATCGGTGTCTACCTGTTACCGACATCAATTCCTTGACTGATGTCGGTCTTACCTTGCTTGACACCACTGGCTCTAGTCTACACATGACTGACATCGGCACCTATTTGTTCAACACTAGTTCCTCTTGACTGATGCTGGTACCTGTGTTTTCTTGTGAGTGATGACTTTTTACCCATGAGCTCTCTTTGGATCAAAACCCTATCCAAACTGCCCTGCTCAAAGTTACTCAGCCTTCTCCACTGATCTTTATTTGTCATCTCCTCCATGAACACCAAGGCTTTCTAGTTCTTAAGTCTGTCAAAGACATCTGACTTCCTCTTAAGAACATGCATTTCCTTCTTACTCATGTGACCAAGCCTACAAAGCCACATCTTCACAAAAGAAGAAGAATCAATAATACAAGCAGGTAGATAAAGAGTACCTACTTTCTTACCACATGCTAATTCAAGTGCATCCTTGGTAACATTCCAAGAATCCACTGTGAGAGTTACGGTGCATCTCTCATCATCCAACTTTCCTGAAGAAATTAGCTACATCTTCAAGACTGGGACCTGCATGACCTCCTTCAACACCCGTGTGTTGGCCGTCTACAATTTCAGCCGTACTTTCCCTTTGCCAAAACTTTGACAAGGCACACCAGCCCCTAAATAAATCTTTCCAAAGTCTTCAAGGACCTTAACATGGAAAAATACTCTATTTCAGGCTGCATGGAAAGAGGCAATAGAATCTATAAACCAAGATTCTACTTTATCCAAGGAACATACTAGAACATCTTTTGCAACAACACCTGTAACATCTGCTTCTTTAGTTCCTTCATGCTGATCTACTACCAACCAACAATATTTCTTTACCTGCTCTTTCTTTCCATAACACCATAATTGAACATTCGTGCCTTTGAATTCCTCCATTCTTAGTGTACTTTCTTTTGCCATTGCTATACTCCCACTCAATCAGAAACCCCTGAGAGTGACCTGTAATCAAAACATGAACCTGCTCCCTGTAACCTTAGCTCTGATACCACTTTGTCAAGACCTAGGAAGCACACAATTGATTACCATGTACAAGCAACTAAATGCAGAATTTAACCAAAATCACAAGTAACTAGAATTCAAAAATAACATAGAATATGAGAGACAATACCCAATTGTATTAATACTCTTCCAAAAAGAAATTACAATGAAGAGACGCCACACTCTTCCACACCTTACAGGCTTCCCACACCAAGTGTACAGTAATTCACCTTCAAGAGTTCACTCTCTCAATTATTGTCCCAACACACAACTCAAACACAAAGTTGGTGTTCACCTCCAACCAGTTAGTAGCACTACTGCCAGTACCACCAGTCAGTATCACTACTGCCAGTATACAAGTACTCCATGTATTCCTTGATTGAGTACACACCGTACTCCAAGTACTCAACGTACTCCAAGTAGATCTCACCTGATCTTGCTACCTATTGTGTTGCTGACCTCCCTGATCTTTCACACCTGCAAATCAACCTGGTTCTACATACCCACAAACCTAGATCTCACACACACACATACCTACAAATCAATGATCTTGTCCTTGCCTCACCAAGTCCTTATGATTCTACCATACAAGCACCAATGTGGATCTTCTACCAGACCTTGCAACAACTTTTAGATCTACCAGATCATACACACTTGGCACTGTGGCACCAGGAGGAACACACCTTGCTCTCTTCACTTTGAAGGAGCTAACCTTGCTCTTACTCAACTAACACACTTTACAATACAGCCCTTGAGTCTATTATATAGATCCCATGCAAAAAATAATTAGAAATCCAATTACAATAATTAGATCCACATCTCAAGACTAAAATTAGCCTTTTAACATGCAAACAACCAGTTCATTAACTAACTATTTGTCAACTAGCAGTTCTGGAACCATATAGGTGACTGACGTTGGTCCCTGTCTGGTTGGAGATGACCGACATCGGCCGATATCTGACCAATGTCAGTTGTTCTACTCACTGGATATGACCGATGTCGGTTGATCAGACCGACATTAGTTGCTCTGCAACTCAGCAACCTCTCAACAACCTCCTCCATGTCTGCATCAGTGAAGCTTTTAGCTCCATAACCTAATAGGGGAAACCTCATTTGAGCAAGTTTAATATAATAATATTCATGGATGACTTCATTGGGACTCAACACTTAAATACTAAATCTATTTAAAAATTACTACTTCCCATGTATGTGGGATAATTCAAATTTTATCAAGGGATGACTTACAAATCATATGCATCTATAGTGACTAATACACTAATAATGCAAAGAAAAGGGTAGGACACAAGTTCCTAACATCATGGACTTTATCGAAATAATACCCATGTCAAGAAACTAACATGATATGATTTTGATGATAGTTGATAAACTAAGGTACCACATTTTATATCAAAATTTTTGATAGATGATGCATCAATTTTGAAAAAATGTTTGTATAAGAAGTTTACATGTTAAATGGGTTTTTGGATAAAATAATTTATAATAGGGATACAAGTATGAATTTTTAGGTTTTGAAAATTTTTAATGTAGCCTTGGGAACAAAAGTGAAATTTAGCAAAACCTATCATCCTAAAATAGGTGGCCAAACAGAAAGAGTAAATTAGGTTATATAATATATTTTCAAGATATATTGTATAGTGGGAAGAATACCTTCCACTAGTTGAGTTTGCACACAATAATACTTTTCATTTAGATTTTAAAATGACACCTTTTGAAGATTTATATGGTATAAAATGTAGAACACTTATTATTTAGGACATATTAGAGGATAGATTAGTTTTTTAGTGTGAAATGCTTACTAAAATAGAAAAATAGGTGAGGTTGATTCAAAAAAGGTTGGATGAGGAAAGTGATAGGAATAAAATCTATGCTAATTTACAAAGAACATCAAGGTAGTTATTAGTTGGAGATAAAGTTTTTATATATGTTAAACCATGAAATACCTCAATAAAGTTTTGCAAATCAACCAAATCAACCAAATATGTAGGACATTTTGAGGTTATAGAATTGATTAACCATATTTCATAAGGATTTGTCTTGCCACCATTACTTGATCAAATTCATAATGTTTTCCATGTGTCTTATTTGAAAAAATATGTGATTGAACCCTCTCATATCCTTGATTAGAATTATTTATAAGTATTGGATTCATGAGTGGTAATGATAGAGCCCCTCAAAATATTTTATATGTGCAAGCTTAGATTGCAAAATAGAGAAGTGGTCCAATGCAAGGTCTAATGAGACCAATATTATGAAGATAGTATCACTTGGGAGGATTGTTAATAATTTTATAAATTATTTATGCATATATTTAATTGAGACATTATATTGAACCTATGACAATTATTGAATCTTTTTTTAATAATTTCATTGTAATGAATTTTGAAAGGGGGGAGGATGCTAAATCTTGCATCACCCTATGTGAAAGAACAATGAAAATTTTGGTTTATGTTACCATTAGAGACTAGGGACTATTATTTTATTACTATTATGATTAGTTAGATGATGATATTTAAAATTTTATAATTTGAATTTCAGCATTACAATGGCTAAAAAACTATATGCTAATGTGATTATTCTACACAGTGTTTTGGTATAAATGAAATAATTCATTTAATACATTAATTTATGTTTATATATAATTATAATGAACTAAATAACATATTTATCTAACTACGGTGGATGAATGATATCCTAACCATTATCTTGCAGTATAATCCCAAGGGAGGGCATCATAGGGGAGAGGGTGGTAAATCATGGCAACTAGGGGTAGAAAGAATGAATCTAGAACATCCACACACTCACATTGGGTTATGTGTTATTTTATACCTTGATGAGTGATAACCATATTTTTCTTGATATAATTGTGTTTTGTATTTCTAATTTAGATGATATGTTATGGTTACATAATTATATTCTTATTTCACTTATGAATACCATACCCTTATGTTGCTTGTATACGAGTTTTGATTATAGGTATTATTTTTGTCTTATACTTGTCTTATTATTTCAGTTATATGCTTGTGCTACCATCATTTATATAATTAAAAAAAAAAGTTTAAATGCATAATAGTTGATTTATATTATAAGGACCTTGTAGAAAGTGTCATGATTAAACAACATTATTTATCTAGTCATTAAAATATATGGAAATTCAAAACCACCATAGTGGTTTGCATTGCATGAACTTGAGGACAATATGGAACAATTATCAAAGGTAAGCAAAAAAATTTGGTTATTATCTTGGGATATGGTATAAGGAATAATTATGCAATACATATATTGGATAAGTCAAAAGCTCATCATTGAATTAGGATTCCATGAGTTGAATAGAAAACACAAAAATTGGGGTAAATTATTATATTTTGGACTTTTGTTAGTTTGATCCTAGAGGAGTGTGTGTTGTTTTAGAAAATCCCTATCAGTAATTTAGCACATTTATGTTGGATAACTTGGTGAAGGACTTAACTAATTGTTAATGCATGCATTTCATAGTCTTTTATTAGTATTATAAGATAAATATAGTAAAAAATGCATGGTATGTGGCATGTAATAATGAAGTCAAATAAAATGGGGATAAAATAAAGGAATGAAAATAGATAGGCATGATTTTTGTGGAGGAAAAACAAGAAAGAAGTTAACATGGATAACATTTTTGAGAGAAAACAACTAATATCTCATCTATCTAGGAAATTACTGAATCCTCCATTGAATATGGACTTTGTGTGGGATAAATGAGGGTTTGATTTCATAATTTGTAAGATTATAAAATTTTGATTAAACCATAATAATTAGAGGGAGTCGATTATTTTTATGTTTATATGTGGTCATATAAGACCATGATTTTACTCCTTGTGACAATGGAATATTAAATTTTATTAATAGTTTTTGGAATCCATGTTATTATGTGAAAACTCTTGGAGATTTATGGATAAGGGAAATAATATATATAGTTGTAGGTTAAATAATGGTTGATTGTGTTAACATAATATTTAACAACTCAGATATGTTGATTTATTAAAGCTTTTATAATGTATCTACCACCATATATGGACCTGGGGGTGAGATCTTGATCTCACCCACATTCCTATAAGGGTGATTTCTATATCAATGTAATTTTTGAGTAGTTCAAGATGTTATTTAACATAGTAAATCATTAGTTTTTCAAAATAATAGTAAGTTTTTTCATCATAGTGATTTAGCCTTGGTAATTTTTAAAGAATAATGAGTTTACCTATTATTGATATATATGTAGTTAGGATGACCACCTACAAGCCTAGGGTAGGTAAACATTAACCTATAAATGGATAACTCTTGAATATGGATATTGTGAATGACATGTAGACTATATGGGTAAAAAATTACTAAATGAAATCATGGGTGTGTACATTCTTCTTCCTAAATATTTTAGTATTAAACCCTAACCTAGATGAGAGTAAAATTTTATTCGTAAACATTATAGCTAAGTTGAAGTAATGTTTATATTTGAATGGAAATGATTTTTTTTCTTAGTTTAATCCCTATTTATAAGTAGAGATGATCTCTACCTATGTTCCATGATATATAAATGGTTGTAGAATGTTTAGTGGTGGAATTTTAATGAGACCTATTAAAACACAAATTTATATCCTTGAATATTATTTGTATAATGAGTTAATATATTTAAGGTCTTAAGGAGGATCATTTGATTAAGTACATAGTAACATTAGTGATTGTAATTATAAAACTACAGCTATAATTTTGGAAAATGTAGTATATTATGTTAAGAGAAAAGGGATGGACATAATTATCAATAACAGGTTATGACATTTATTGAATTTATTTTATTTATCCATCATTTCATTAATATAATTTTTTGAGGCATTCAATTATAAGGTTTTAGGGATGGTCATTCTCTTTTTTAGCATACAGTGAGAAGATGTAGTTTTGAGGCATGTTAATTAGTGGTCATTTGTTTGATGAAATATATTATTAACTTACATACTTGAAATGTGATATTAATTTTTACTTCACCTTTAAAGAGACCAATGCATGCCAATAATTTTGGTAGTTTTTGACAAATCTTAGATACATGACTAAATTATATCATGGCTGAGTTTTTATTTTTTTAATAGGATTATATGAGGGCCTCATATATGGTTATTATGTATTTATACGATCGAATGAATGATCATGGAAGTTTAGATATGAAATTTAAGGTGTAGGAATTTGCATGATATATTATAATAGTTTACTATCTTACTCAAGTTTATGACTATTATATTTTATGAAAATGATTCTAAAATAACTTTTCAGTATATTTCATTAGATTGTTTATGTGATTTTAACATGAACATTTTGGTTTGGGGATTAGTGTAAATAGTCATCCTTATTGTTAAAGTATTATGAATGTAGGAAGGGAGCCTTTTTACAAGTCATTAATTATTGGTTAATGAGAAGGATAATGCTATCTAAATTTATAGTAGAGTGTATTGCTAATTTAGATTATGAACCAAATTCTCTTGAGGTTTGAAATATATAAAAATTGTTTAGCCAAAGTAATGTTATAGTTGTATACATGGTATGCACACTTTAATTTTTAATTTAGATGTATGCTTTTATATAGATGAGTATCCCCATGGTCTTAATGACTTAGGAATGTAATAGTGATTATACTTTCACATTATTCTCAATTGGTTCTTAATGTCTACATCATCACTATCTACCTCTATGTGAAGGGAAGGGCCATTCCTAGTGAGGATATGTGCATGGGATCACTAGTTTATGGTTGGAGGTAAAGTGCCTAGATGATGTTTTCCATTTTTATAACTTATTATAACTATCAACACTTTTTTACTCATGGCTAATTAAGAATTACTCATTTAAGTTATTAAATTTTTTATGTATCAACTTAGTGTAATATTCAGAAGTAGTTAAAAGTAAAATTGTATTTTGATGTAGTGTTGCATTATACTATATAGGTTTTGGTTGTAATACTTATATGGAAATGTACTATATTTCATATTTTAGTTGATGATTATTCTATAGTATCATACCTATTTTTTTAATTTCCAAAATGTCCATCTTAGAATTTTTTTATTGCTCATATTTGTTCCACACCGTTTAAAGCCTTAAGAGGAAATATTTATGTTTAGTACTTGATAAGTGGAATATAATCTCAATACCTTATCTATTTGAATACATTGGATGAAAACTAAATATAAAACTAGACAATGATAAACTAAGTGAGTGTAAAATTTTGATGACACCAAATGTAAAAAAAATTGTTAATTTCAATTTAAAACTAGTTAGATGTTGTGTGTGGTATTAGATCTCACCCATAGAGGTGTCAAGTACTTTATTTGGACATTATGTTTCCATTTTGATTAATATTAGAGCTATTGAATGTTTTATTTCTCCTTAATTACTAAATAAACTCCATATAAAAGTTGGACATATGGAAAATGCATGGACTACATAGTATGGGAATCAATCTAGGGTAAAAGTAGATAAGTTCCTAGTAGAAGAAAAGGTGGAATTACCTAATTTCACCTTCATAGTAGACCTATTTTTAGGTTATCTAGGGTCATATGATGCAATCTTAGGAGTGAATTGGATTTGGAACCATAAGTTAAATGTAAATTATTTTGTGAAGAAATCAAAGTGTTTGGATGATTTTGAAAATCAAACTCAAATCCAGGGAGAGAAAATGGATCATAAATTAAGACAAATCTCAACCATTCAAGTAAATAAAGCTTGATAGAAGAGATTTTATATTTTTTGATCGTTACAAATGAGGTACAAGAACCCATAGAACCTACCATAGAGGAATATCCCTTGTTGTATGAATTTTAGGATGTGTTTCCAATAGATATGCCTAGATTACCTCCCAAAATGGAATTTGAATTCATGATTGATATCATTATAGAAAACCTCAATCTGAGGCACCTTACAATATTACAAAAATGTATATGGTAGAGTTGAATGAATAACTCTAGGATATGTTGTCTAAAGGATTTATCTAACCCATTTTAGCACCTTGGGGAACACTTGTGGTGTTTGTCAAGTAGAAATATGGGACTCTTTATATGTGTATATATTATAGAATGTTGCACAAGGAAACCATCAAAGACAGGTATCTTTTACCCTGTATTAATGAATTTTTTACCATATGTGAGGAATTATGGTCAAATAAAAAATTGACTTTAGATCAGGGTACCATCAATTGAGGATCTAAGAGGAAGATATTCCTAAAACTACTTTCAGGACAAGATGTGGACACCATGAATTCATAGTTCCTCATTTTGGGAAAAAAAATGCACCTGCAATATTATCAACTCATATGAAAAATGTGTTTAGAGATTAATTATATCAATTTTTGTTTATATTATTATAAAATAATTTGATATATTTTAAGGAGGAAGAGGAGTAATTTAAAAAATTATGACTAATATTAAAATGTCTATAAAAGCATAAGCTATATAGAAAATTGTAAAAGTGTGATTTTTATCAGAATAAGGTATAATATTTGGGGCATATAATTTAATTATAAGGGATATATATGGATCTTAAAAAATTAAATCCATTCTAGAATGGCTAGCACCAAAAAATGTTCATCAGGTGCATAGTTTTAGAGGTTTAGCTAGGTGTCATAAGAAGTTTGTTCCTAATTTTTCAAAGATAACTAACCCCATCACCTCTTTGTAATGGAAAGATAAAAAATTAATGTCGAGTGACAAGTGTGAATAAGCCTTTTAATATCTAAAAAATAGGTATACTTCTACACTAGTGCTATGCATTCCAAATCCAAATGATAATTTTGTTATAGTGATAAATGCTTCTAAGGATGGTCTAGGTGGAGTATTATTTTAAGAACAATTAGTGGTAGCATATTAATCAAGGTAATTGAAGCCTTATGAATCTAATTATGCTCCACATGATTTGTAATTAGCTGATATAGTGCATGAATTATGCTATTGGAGGCATTATCTATTGGAAAAACCTTTTGAACTCAAGTCTGACAACCTAGGGATCAAGTATATTTTCACATAGTCAAATTTGAATGATCACCAAAGGTGATGGAATGATTTTTTAAAGACTATGACTTTTATATAAAATAAATAAAGGTTAATTAAAATATA
Organism: Torreya grandis; assembly: GCA_037957365.1. Taxonomy (NCBI): domain Eukaryota; kingdom Viridiplantae; phylum Streptophyta; class Pinopsida; order Cupressales; family Taxaceae; genus Torreya; species Torreya grandis. The sequence continues at coordinate 1,391,250 of JARHVA010003490.1, forward strand.
CTGGTAGATGATCTTAGTTATAAAAGGTACATATCAGCTATGACTATTATTAGAACTGCCTTTGGAGATCAAGTTCTGTAATTTTCTCCAAGAGATGAATTCTGTGATAAATTAGATATAAATGACACCATTTTAAGTAATATGGACTCCTAAGGTTTAAAACGAGAATATATGTTTTAGACAAAGATAATTTGATATTTGTGGTGCTTAAGAAACTAAATGACATTCTATATAATGGTCATCATGGAGTGACCAAATTAATGACATAATTGATATTTGCAGACTTCTATAAAAGAATCAAGAAAGTTAAAAATAGATTTATATCAAGGTTTTCATAATGTTAAATGGTAAAACTATAGAATATTTATCTTATAGGGTTGTTTTACCCTTATGACATTATGGAATGAAAGTTGAAAGTCATTAACATGGAATTTATCTAGGGAGTACCCATGTCAACAAACTGATATGATATGACTTTGGTGGTAGTTTAAAAACTAACCAAGGTAACACATTTTATATGGGGAAATTTGATAGAAGATGTATAGGTTTTAGAAAAAAGGTTTGTATAGTAAATTTATAGGTTACATGGGTTTCTACAGAGAATAGTTTCTAATAAAGATATGTGTATGACCTCTTGGTTTTGACAACCTCTTAATGCAATCTTAGGAGCACAACTAAAATTTATTATAGGTTATCATCCTAAAATAAATGGGCAACTATAAATGGTAAGTAAAGTTGAATAATATCTTTATAGGATCTATAGCATGGACCAATAATAAAAGTGGGAAGAATACCTTCCACTAGTTGATTTTGCATATAATAATTCTTTCTATTCAACTTTTAAAATGGTGCCTTTTGAGGATTTATATGGAATAAAATGTAGATAATATAATAATTGGGACATATTAGAGGATAAAATAGTTTTTGGCCTTGAAATACATGCTAAAATGGAAGAACATGTGAGGTTGATTTTAAAAATGTTAATTGAAGCTAGTGATAGGTAGAAAAGCTATGTTATTTTAAAAAGAAAAAAAGGAAATTATCAATTTGAGATAAAGTTTTTTAACATGTTAAACCATAAAAGAGTTTAATCAAATTTGGTAAATTAGCCAAATTAGTACCTTGATATGTAGGACCCTTTGAGATTATAGAAGCAATAAATCTTATTTAATACAAACTTGTCTTTCCAATTACACTTGATCAAATTCAGAATGTTTTCCATGTGTCTTATTTGAATAAATATGTGATTGATACCTCTCATCTTCTTAATTGGAATTATTTATAGGTATAGATCTATGAGTGATAAAAATAGAGTTTTTTTATAATACTTGATACATGCAAGCTTAACTTATGTTATAGATAAGTGGTTCAATGTGAGATCCAGTGGGACCAATATTATGAAGATATTATCACTTGGGAGGATTATGAAAAATTTCATAAATTTTTTCCACATCTATTTAATTAAGATATTATGTTGAACTTATGAAAATTATTGTATATTTATTCTAATAATGTTATCGAGATGATGATGTTTCCAAAGGTGAAATGATATTACATCCTACCTCACCCTAGTGTAAATAACAATGACTTCACCTTAAAGAGACCAATGCATGCCAATATTTTAGGTAATTTTTGACAAATCTTAGATACACAACTAGATTACATCATGGCTGGGTCTCTATTTTATTATTTAAGTACATGAGGGTCTGATATATGGTTATTAGTTGTTTATATGATTGAATGAATGATCATGGGAGTTTATATATGAATTATAAGATGTAGGATTTTTCATGATATATTACAATAGTTGACTATCTTAATCAATTTTATGAGTATTATATTTTGTGAAAATGATTCAAAAACAATATATTATTAGTATATCTTATTGGATTATTTATGTGATTTATCATGAATATTTTGGTTTGGGGATTAGTGTAAATAGTCATCCTTATCATTAAATAATGATGAGTGATAAGAAAATAGACTCTTTATAAGTCACTCATCATTGGTTAATGATAAAGATAATGTTATATGTATGTATAATAGAGAGTATTGTTAATGTGGATTTTAATCCAACTTCTCTTGAACTTTGAAATCTATTAAAATTCTTTGGCCTAAGTAATTTTATAGCTACATAAATTATTTTTCCATTGTAATTTCTAATTTACATGTATGAGTGATGTCATATAAGGTAGAGGAGTATCCATGGTATGTATGACTAATACATGTAATAGTGATTATAATTCACACTATTATTGATTGGTTCTTGATGTCCACATCACCATTATCTTGTCGTTCATGAAGGGAAGGTCTTCTCCTAGTGGGGAGGTGTATTTTAGACTATTGGTCTATGAGTAGAGGTAAAGCACCCATATGATGCTCCTCCTCATTATAGATTATCATAATTATCTTTAATTGTTTACCCATAGATAGTAAGGAGCTAATTACTCACTCAAACTATTAAATTTCTCATGTGTTAACTTATTGCACTATTCAACAATAGTCAATACAAACACTATATTATAATGTAGTGTTGAATTATACAACAAACTTTGCATTTTCAATCATTATATGGAAATGTACTATATTTTATCTTTTAGTTGATGATGATTATATAGTGTTATACTTGGGTTTTTTTTACTTTCTAAATTATTCAGCTTAGATTCATTTTATTTCTCATATTTATATCACATTATTTAAATCCTCAAGAGGGCATATTTATATTTAGTACATGATTAAGTGGAACCAAATCTCAATACCTTTTTAGTTTAGACTACATTTAATGAAAACTAAACAACACACTAAACAATTCTAAACTGAGTATAAAATTGCGATGACACCAAATGTAAAAAAATAATATGGAAAATTCCAGTTTAAAACTAACCAGTTGTTATAGATTTAATTACACCAATACAAATATTAATCATAATTGGGCATTAGAGCCATATTAAATATAAAAACATACAAAACTAAGACTTGTTACCAAGAAAACTATTAATGAGGCCTCTAGTAATCTTGGAATTGTCACAATTATCAACGAGGTCATAAAATAAATTTAGTGGCAAATGTATTATGATGTTATTTTAGCCAAATAGTTCTATTGGTAATTTTATGTGATGAATATTTGAGATAAAATTAAAAAATTGTTATTTAAACCAAGACTCCTATCAACGAAACCATTTGAGAAATATCAAAGCATTTACACAATATGTTATGACCCTGACTTTTAAAAATATGTTTTACTATTAGAACATTGTTAATATTTGTGGTAAAACTAACTATTGGTTTTTTACTTCATTTGGATTATATGTTGGTACTTGCTGTAGTGGTATTTAGATTGGATGTTTAATTATGCACTTAATAATTTTATGGGCAATTATTATAGTTAATATTATTATGATTCTATAATTAACTATCAAATTTTGATATCATACTATTGATGTATGTTTATGGTTGCAAATACTATCTATAAGCTATCTAGATGTTGGTAGTTGAACACCTGGCACTAAAGAAATTTTGAGCAGTTAGATAAGTCTGATAGGTATAATTATTTTTGGTTATGTTTTCCATCCTTTGGACATCCCAATTGGTCATTATCCTAACATTGGTACTTGTTGCATTTTATTGTATGTTTTTATACTTTTAACTTGTTGTTGTAAGTCATTATTTTCCATTATTTGGTGTACAACCATAGTCTTTTATTATGTCTCTATGACTTACTCTAGCCTGATCTTTCCATTCAAACTCTTTT